>CP092866.1:105908522-105942432 GCA_030710605.1 Cordylochernes scorpioides | reverse complement strand
ATTCCAGGCCACAAGTGCACGAGTTTGTTAAAACGTGAGGGAAAGTGTTGAAATAGAAAATTTGAAGTATAAATAATATAAATAACAATAAAGGACGATAACAAGATTCACGCAAAAGCTTCGGCAGTAACGCGTCATATATGCGGAACATAGAAGAGAAAAAAAAAAAAAGAAGGGGGAGAGATGAAGAGATAGTTAGAGTATAAATATAGATTTTTTAAAATAAAGTATTTTATATTTTTAGTAAAACGAAACTTCGTATTTTATCGTATATCAACTAACTAATTAAGATTTATAAAGACATAAGACAAATTATTAAGACTTCTATCACACATCAGGAAAACTACAAAATAATTTGCATTTGAATCCATACAAGTTCTAAGAGATTGGTATGGTTGTAAAGTGGAGGATCGAAACAACCGCCAGGTTAACTTTTGGCAAGACCCGGCCTGGTACCAATCTCTTTGCATCCACAGTTGAACCATTAGGGCTTCCATCCATTTTTAAATATACGAAAAAAAAAAAAAAGTTGCATGGAACTACCTGATTCACCGCAGTTCTTCCCATAACTAGACTTCTAGACTGTAGCTGTACAGCCCGGGTAGGTGACGGTCCAAGAACCCGGGTTTTACCTCTATTTTCTCTTGTAGTTACCTCCAATTTACACTAGGAGAATTTTTATTATAATCTAAAATTTATATATTCTAAAAAAAAAGTGAAAATACAAAAATAATTCATAAAAAATCTTAAAAACTTACTTTATTCTTCATTTGTTGAATAAACATTATCATGTTATTATAAAATAATTAAAGCTTCCAGGGTTAAGCTTCTTGTACAACTTTTATTTTCAAGCTTTTGGACTTGTCAGTCCTTCAACAGGAGTATCATGTTATAGCCCTTTATTGCTATAAAAAAAAAAAAAATTGGTTTCGATCTACGGACCTCTGCTACCAGAAATGTATATATATTATTTATATTTAATATTTTCATTTTTCCTGTTTTATTTCAATTTTAACACTTTTTATTGTTGAATTAGCTAAATCAAGCACTTAATTTATACTAATGATTATTTTTTTAAAATGTTAATATAAATGTTCGGGTTTAGCTTGCTAAAAACTGACACACTATATAAACAAATAAAATTTTAAAATTATTTTGAAAGTTGAAAAATATTCTTTTTTATATACAGTTAAACCTGTCTATAGCGCCTCTTCTTGGGACTCACCAAAATAGGGTGCTATAGAGAGGGGGTGCTATAGACAGGTCACTTTTAATGTAAATCGCATCGTACTACATATTTAAAATCGAGCGCTATAGAGAGGGAGGCGCTATTTAGAGGGGGCGCTATAGACAGGTTTAACTATATAACATTATATATTAGAAATATTTAAGAAGAAATTATGCAAACATTATAGCAAGTTGTGAGTCTCACAGATTTTAAATATATGTTAAACGTTATGTAGGAATATAGCAAACTAATTCTCTCTTGAATCATTATATAATACCATTAAGATAAATTTACACTATAAATTTATGTTAGCAATTTTTAAAAACATAAGAGGTGTGTTTTTAATATTCAGTAAATAATTAGATAGATTATAAAAGAGATAAAAAAAATTCTAGCTGATATTCCTATATTTGATGGGGTGCATCGTGTCTCTCCATATCTTGTATAATCAATCACTCTGGAGGCTAAATCGGGATTCATCTGTAAAAAGAACTTTGCTTCAGCCTCTTGTGTAACTGTGATAATAGGATCCATGCAACTGGACGTCTTGCATAGAGACTAATAGAATTGATCCTTCTGGACACATTTTGGACAGATTCTTCCTGAAACCGATTCAACCTCAGAAAAAAAGCATCCTGCGTGATACCACTATATTGCGTTTGACAGCTATTGTCAAAACTCTGTCATATTGTGGTATTGTGAGTTTTTGACGTCCTACAACAGGTTTTCTGGAGACATCCTCTGTATCGTGAAACTGTTTCCAGAGGCGTGAGACCACCATTATTGAAACATTTAAACGCCTTGCTGCCTCAGCTTGGCTTAATCCCATTTCCATCCATCCAATAGCACGCCACATTAAATAATAAGCTAAACGATGCCTAGAAGCCATTGAAGTGTAAAAGAATAAAAATTAATTTTAAAAGAAACGATTCAAAAATGTTTAGACAACAAAAAGCAGCAGAGTCAGACGAGAGACCTAGCCATAGAATCAATAAATGCTCAATTGCCGTATCTAATTTGCATATTGAAATAACTTTGCATATTTTCTTAGGCATCATGCCATTTTAAATACCTGACTGCTGTTTTGTGCTTTTAAGTTCATTATTTTTAAATTTATGGAGCAAAAACCAGGAGTAACTTAACTTTTGGCCATGAGTGTAATTTTCCAATTTTAAATACGAGCTATAAACACAAGGTAATAAGACCAAATCCAAATAAATAAATAGTGTGTGACGTTTTAGTAACAGCGTTGTTATGATGTGTTTATAATCTATAATCCAAATTATGCCTTATTAAATACAAGCTAAGCTAAATATTTATATTTTTCTCTACTCTGTAAACTTACATTGTTGCTTCTCTTGTATTTTTATAAATTTTAATTTGTTCGATAAAAAAATTGCCATGCTATTCTGGAGTTTCCTAATTTTCTACGTGATAATATTGTATATGAAGTCATACAATATTCTGGAATAAAATAAATCTAACGTATCGTCTTAAAAACATTTGAATAGATAAACAATCTGCAAAAAGAAGGAACTCAAGGTAAATAACCAACTTTCCCCCATATAACAAAAAGGAAAGCGGTAACAATGCGTACAATTTTTCCAAAAAAAAAAAAAACCGCGGTGTTCAAAAGACAAAAAAAAAGAGGAGAAGGTTTGAATTTCTTCAAATTTTACCCAATCCGACCCAAATATCATAAATTCCCCCGTAAAAAAAAAAAAAAAAAAAAAAAACGGGTTGTCGTAATTTGGCGGCTCGCAACTACCAATCGCCGTTGCTAGAGGCAATTTTTTTTTCTGGTTCGCCCCGCAGGACACGCGGGGCCTTTACCGCGGCAGACCTCCCTAGTGTGGGTCACTCGGGTTATGTGATAGCTTTCTTGCAAACTTTTTGGACCGAGTGAACAACCTAACCGAAACCACAAAAGGCTTACTTTAAAAAAAGAAGACAAGGCTAGATCAAAGAAAGCCAATCAAGAGAAATTCGGCTGATGACGAAAGCAATTAAACGCTGCAATGTGGATGTATACTGTGCTGCCCTCTAACGGGGTGAATATCAACTAAACCTCGATTTCAGTTCTGCCAATAAAAAGTTCGGGCTCGAATGTAAAAAAGAAAAGGCAACGTCTCGATGCCTTCATAAACGATCTCAGGTGACCATCGAGGTGGTAACTATGGGAGATTCTCGGCTTCCACCCCACTTTATCAGTTTATAAAATGAAGCTTCCCCTTAAATCATGCCAATATTCTCAGTAACTTTATCCCATGAAAACTAGATTTTAACCAAACAGCTGTGTGCTAAAGAATAGGGATGATATCAACATCCATCTACAGAACATAATATAAGGTTGTCCCAAAGGATTGGTGTTTTTCTTATTACTTGGCGAATAATATTATTACGGCGAATACATAATAATACAATTACTTTATACATAATACAAATACATTATACATAACGGCGAATAATATTGGTATTTCAATTTTTTTGCAAGTGTTTACGAACTTTTAGGACAACATTGTAGGTGGTAGATTAAACTTACGAAACCGTTGGCAGGACTGATGGTAGTTTTCATCTATGTTTCAGTTATACTTCAGAAATTTGTGTTTTTCTTAAACAATGAGCGGCTGATGATGTATTTTGTCAGCAGGGCAACAAGTGTTGATAATGGCCTGGCCAGCTACCTACCTGAGTGGCGGTGGAAGCATTCTTCGAGGGAAGTAATAAGTAAGGTATCGCGGCACAATCGGGTGTCGCCTTACGTCAAATACCGCCCGGAGATAGATAGGTTTACATATTGTTATGTCACCAATCTGGATTACTTCACCACCCCGTACGAATCGCGGTGTAGGTTTACCCAAGTTATGTAGAGCCTAGGAGATCTCTCCTGATGGTACCAACCAACTTTGAAAAGTTAGCTAGTGCTTAGACTATAAGGAGATTAAGGTAAAGATAGAGGCTGCCTGGCCGGAATTCATAGTTCTTCAAATTAAAGATACTTTGGCCAGTAAATATATTTTATTATCTCGACGTTTAGATGTTGTACAAAATTTGAAATATCGCGTGAGAGAACGCCCTTGCAGCCTTAGAATAATTTTTAACGCTTTGTCAAATGTTTTGATTTTTGTTCGTTCCTGACGAGGACAAAATATTTTTTCGAAACGTCGAGACAATAAAAAAATATTTACTGGCCGATCTTTAATTTGAAGAACTATAAGGAGATTGTGATTAGTTTTGAACACCCTGATCTCTCTTTTTTTTATCTCTAAATATGCAGCTTCAAATTCATAACATCCATTTAACCGATTTTATAACCCCTCTCGTAAAATGTTATGGAATCGTACAAGCCCCTGTACTGATGAGGTCTATAGCCCGAAACCATGTTGGCTGTTGTCTCAATTTGCCAAAACTGGTGTTGTGGCTCATCACCACTAGTAAAGGTTTAAATAGAGTGGTAAATATAATGCATCGTTCGGCAGGCGAGGTCCAGTTTCGCCAAGATTATTTCACATATCCTTTCAGAGAACTTCCATAAGTCGTGAGTTTTACGACACCGCTGCCGGACAAAAACAGATCATGTCTCCCTATGTGCAGATCACACCCTCCTGGACCTTGCCACGTCTTGGGCCGCTGGCCTCTCTTAGGTACGATCCAACCTGCCTCGTCCTTTGTGTTACCTATAGACGCCTGAAACTACTTGGCCCCATGACTGCTAGTACTATATATATATTAGCACTGCCTCCTTATTCTCTTTACACAACTAGCTTCAAATGTGGTATGCATACACTACCGATTTTCGGCATTCCTAATTCAAGATCGAATTGAGACTTTTTTTTTTTAAGAAATTGCGCTTCAATTGCTCTCGGCTCTTTCACAAATTCAACTCCACCACAGTAAACCAAACTGGCACCTGGTAAGTGCAAAAGTCCAACTGCTCTCTGCAGGCATGCGGTGTTCTTATAGTAGAAGTAATTTCTTCCTGCCCACCTTTACTTTTGAAATGTGCAAATAAAAGCCTCAGTTATAAATAAAGCGTTCCAGCCAACCAATCAAAGCTTGTCATCGGCGGCGTACTGAGTTTACCAACTGAGTGAAGTACAAACGACATGTAAAAATAATAAATATAATGGGTCTGTTCTCTTTTACTTCACTTCTTCTATGGTAATGACACCGTTTTTTATGAGTGCTGTCTCCACAAAGTGAGGGCAAGCAGCGACGACAGGATGATTACCACGCTAGGTAAGGGCTAAAGAAGTAAAAGAGGGGAGCGAGGCACGCGCCAGGGCGGTCAGCTGGAGGAACCCCAGGTGCCCCCATTGTCCTCCCTCCCCCACCACAATACCACTCTTCCATCTGCCGACACCAATTGACGCCTCCTCGGATTACCCCGTAGTCTTTTTACCTCCTTACCCTTAAAAATTCTTCGGCCCTCCTGTGCAGGACGCCGATACAAAAAGGTCTTCTTTTCTTCTTCGCCGAAAAGGAGGGGCGAGAGGGAGAATGTAGTTTGTAGAAAGGACGTCAGGAATGCTGCGGCCTATGGAGACAAGCCATGTATCTGGGGAATTGAAGAATGCATTTCAGATACACAGTCCATTCTCGCTCTAAGACTACTGGATCTCTCGCCCTTGATTGGACCCTAAATCAGTTTTCTTTGCCATCATCATTTAATAACTGGAAATAGTTTTTAAAATGCACACGTCGTACACAACACATACACAAGATGCACGCTATATATCACACAAACATGCACATGTCACACACCTACATGCACACCACATACACAACATGAGCACTCCGCACACAAACACTAACCACACTAAATACACATTCCCTACAGAAACACAGAGAACATACACAATCCACACTAAACACAACATACAAACTCCATACTAAATACACAATATACAAACTCCACGCACAAACACTAAACCCACTACATACACATTCTACACACAACATACACACTCCAAACACACTAAACTCACTAAAAACTTACAAGATGCACACTTCACACACACAAAAAAAAAAAAAAAGTCGGTGGACGAGTGGGTAACCCCCTCGATTCCCGACAGTCATGAACCGGGATTGAATCCCGTGTTAAAATTTGTTTAATATGTGAATAACCTTCACATATTATTCATTGTTCAATTATCATGAACTAGGTTGCTCTTGCTGAGCGGTACCTATTTATGTGAATTTGAACCACACAAACATATCAAACTCAGTACAGACACACAACATGCACACTCCACACACACAAACATATCAAACTCAGTACAGACACACAACATGCACACTCCACACACACAAACATATCAAACTCACTACAGACACACAACATGCACACTCCACACACACAAACTCACTACAGACACACAACATGCACACTCCACACACACACGCAGGAACGATCAGACACTCAACGCTGTCCTTGAACTAAATTTCACTCGGCTAATATAACGAACAGAATGAATAACAAAAATGGCCAAAAACTATTAAGGAGCTAATTATTATTTCAAGACCGACCCAGGGGACCAGCAATTAAACTCTAAATGTTATCATTATCCCAATCATAACCGTAAATATATATTCTCATATAGACTGCTATATATCAGCCTGCTATATATTGGTTAAAATTTATGCTTTTTTTTTTTTTTACTAAGATGTCCAAATTGACAGACATTTTAGTTTTAAATATGAAAATTTGAAAGCAGAATTGAATTATGGACTTTAAAACCTTCACAACAGAATATATATATATTTGGGTCGAGACGGGGGGGGGGGGGGGGAGAGGGGGGTAAATCTCAAGTGTTAAATGTGAATTGGTCTTACCCTCACTCACTCTCTCAAAATCGAGAATCGACTGTGTAATTGATTGGTCTTGAGGCTATTCTCTCTTCACAAATCCTTCGGGGTTGACTATTATAGTTGGAATTATTGATAAGTATGCTGTCCCAGTTTAGTGTGTTACAAAGTAAAGTGAAATACACAAAGTTAAAGGATAGTACCGGAACCTGGCAAAAGTAACGGCTTATTTATTGCGTTGCACGTCTTCAGTGTGTTTTGTTTGAGATTTATTTATATGTGAATGTAACATATAATCACAACACTAAGGTTTTCATCTAACAGTGGATCGACGAAAAATTTTGATGATAATGGTTCAATATTTTATTCAAACGTAAATATTACTATTTCAACTTCCCAGCAACAAAGAGATGTTTTCTTTCGAAAACAACGACAGAGTTTAGCTTCTGTCAACGCCATCAACAGAGCGCATTCCACAGCCTATCTTGACAAAATTTACTCCACCTATTCCATTCCTCTCTGCAAACGTTTTCGTGCAATTTTTGCTCAATGGTATCGCTCAGCCTTCCTGTATCCCTCACTCCCGGTGCGGCCAAAGTCACCCCCGCCAGATGGTAACAGCACGCGCCAGCGTACTTATAAAGAAATATATCCCGAGGTAAAAAAGAAAGAAAGAAAAGTGACCCTAGAAATCTGCTTAAAGAACAACAACACAAAAAGACGCAGGATTATTTAAATAAGGAAGGCAACAAAGTGCGTCCAGCCTTGAAATTTGGATAATCAGCTTGGCCGGGCAGCCGGGCTGACTTCTCCAGCTGCTGCTGCTGCTGGTCTCAATAGCGATGTTCGCAGTCTTATTTACACAGGCCTCTCTCTCTCCATAACACAGCCTTGATCTACATGGCATTGATTCCATTTAATGGGTCCGATTGTTCAAACACTCTTGTTTTTAACAATTATTTAGTAGCAATGGGAATTAATTATCATACTCCGAGAGAGGTCAAACCTCCAGATCCAACTTTATATCGCAGCCAAGTTTCATTCTGCTACGTATTGTGGAAACGTATGCTGAATAAGTACTATAGCAATTATTGATAAGTAATAGTAATAGTAAGAATTCCTTATCATCTCATCATAGTCTGGGGTCGAAATAGAAGTGATTCTTCTCGGCCTTGACTCTTCTATAGGATGCTACATAGGTCAAATATTGTGGAAACGTATGCGGAACATGCAAGCAGTTTTTATATGCATATATATATTAAAGTATAGGTTAGAAGAGAAGAAAAAAGTATCTGGATAATTGACGTTTTGCTGATGCTCTCACCAATAATGACATCGTATCCAATTGAACTTCTTCGTATAAACCACTTTCTATAATATATCACTTCTAGTATGTGTGATACAATTAGAATATACGTATGAAAGCTGTTCCAAGGGTGTTCCATTTTTAAAATAACTATTTTGAAACGCTGTAGCTCGCGAAAGAAGGGCGCGATTAGAGTAATTTTTATTTGTTTGAAAGAACAAGCTTTGATTTATCTTTCATGAAAAAAAAAGTATTTTTTTTTAATATTTGAAAGGCCCAAAATTATAAGTGATTTTGTAAACGGTTATGTTTTCAGACTTTCCGAGGATAAATACTCGTTTACCTCGAAATACTCTTTTATGAAATGCACATGGCAGGTGAAAAATGGAAGAATGTTGTTACACTGGACGAGGCATGGGTGTACCTCAATGATAGCAACCAACCCCGTGCCATTTACTACGCTAACTCTCAAATAAACATCTTTCAGAACTGGGTCAAGCAATGCAAGGAAAGTTTCTCAAAGGGCTTCATGATCGTTGCAGGATTATGCTACGATGGGAAGCCTTCTATGAAGAAGGTAGACCACCCAAATGTCAAGATAAATTTTAAAATCTACCAAAAATTATATATCGAAAATCTACCAAAAATTATATATCGAAAATCTACCAAAAATTATATATCGAAAATCTACCAAAAAAAGACTTGTCTTAGACCCATTATTCGACAATGAGGAGCCAATTTTGTATCCAAGTGGCTCAAGATCCGTGTGGTTCCACAAGGATAAAGCCACGAGTAATACCTGGACGAACAGAGGGGTGAAACCGCGGAATTTGTACATTCCTTTTAAACATATCCCTTTCAAATACCCAGACTTAACTCCTGAGAATTTTTCTGTTTCTTTGGTTAGCTGAAAACTTCTCTTAGATAAAGAAAACTTTAGATAATAAAAATTCATATATTGGATTGAATAAAATATTTATTTGCCAATATTTTGGTTGGCTGAACGTCAACCTTTGTCAAGGCATTACATTTTTGTATAAACAATTGAAATAATTTCAACTGTGATATTATAACACTATGCGGCGCTGAGTTTGTTAATACAAAAATGTAATGCCTTGACAAAGGTTGGCGTTCAGCCAACCCAAATATTGGCAAATAATTATTTTATTCAATCCAATATATACCTTTTTATTATCTAAAGATTTAAATATGGATTGCTCTATTTTCAGAATAAAGAAAACTGAATAGGCTAGATGTCTCTGGAAAGTCGTTTAGGACTGTTGGGATGGTCTTGATCAAAATATTCTAAGACGAAGACTTATTTCCTGGAAACATCGATGCAGGGCTGTTGCTAAACGTCAAGACACTCTTACACATAGAAAACAATAAGTTGTACAAACATTGGTAAATTATTTTAAATAAAGATCTAAAATCGTTCTTTTAAAATGGAACACCCTGTATATTCCACAACAAGAGAACACAATAAACACAATTTTTGCTTCTAAATATTCCCATAGATAGCTAAAATCTCCCATGAGTTGCCAGGCCATCTAGTGAGCACACAATCACAACATTTATAAAATAATATTAAATGACCCGAAGTAATTCAATGTACCTCACAGTGTAGGTTCCTTATATCGACACAATTATTTGCAATATCGTCCATATCTTTTGTTGGTGTTCTTATTCTGGAAACCAAGGAGAAATTTCTAGAAGGGCTTTACAAAAATAAGAAGGTTGTTGATGAAGACCTTCTGTTAGCGGTCGCTAGATGTGAAAGGCTTAGTTAAAGAGTGAAACCCCACAACAAATGAAAGATCTGCCTTCAGAAAAAAAAATCTCCATAATAATTTATTGAGACATCATCAAGTTTGGTAGTTGGAAAGTACATTTTGTTTAATGAAGAGGAGGTTGAAATCTTCAGTGCACTAAGCACGCACTTTTCAAAAAGCAAACGTGATTTGTTAACTGCCGTAACCCTTGTGGACAGGTCTATGAGAGCCACGTGGGGAAGCCTCGTTCTCCAGAAAGGAAACCGACCAACAAGGAAATGAGTGGAATCCAACAAGTTTCCAGTAAAAAAGGAACCCTTGCAATAATTCGGTGTGACAGTGTGGTGGAACATCCGTGGACTAAGGCAGGAAGGAAGAGGCGGATCAAGAGAACAAACGTAGCAAATTCGGGAGAGGAAGTCCCACTTCACAATCCCCGAGTGAGAGAACGAGAGCGAAAAAAAAAAGGTAAGAAACATCTTTTTACCCTTTTGAGGAATAAAAATCGGTGTTTCCGGCCCGAGGTGTCGTCCGACCGTCGTGTTGCCTAATCCGAATTGTCGCGGCATTGTCGTCAAAGTCCAGGTGCTTCTTACACTTAGGTAAACTCGGTCACAGCATTGCTGGGGGCATCAACTACCAGCTAAGATCTCAGAAGTACTGCCTGCACCTTACTGATTTGATCACCCTTTATTTTGGAATTCAAATTCTTCTTCAAGTTAAGTTTCTGCAATCTTTTTCGTGTCTGCATAGTCATGATCAATATCATCAGAAAGTAAACTTGGAAGGTAGTCCATGTCACAATATTTGAACCGTTAACATTTTAAATGATGCACTCTATCTTTCTTGTAAAAACATTAGAGGGTGGTGGAAGGCCATTATGGTGTTAAGAAAAAAGGCGTGTGGCGAGAGGATGAAACGTGATTATAAGGAAGTTACGGAATAAAAAAGAAAAATATGTTATTCCTCTTAAATTCCGAGTTATATCATTAAACTTTTAGAAATGTATCTGGTATACAGGAATGATATACTATTATGAAAACACTACTTGCTTTGGAGACTAATCCGTCTTGGGAACGTATAGAACCATTGTTTTTGACCAAAGTTGTTGGTTTGGTCCCTTTATTGGTTAACAGGTTTGGATATGATCTTCCACATATGGCCACCATCTGGTCCATGGAGTCTAGACAGCCGTCATCATGTATCGTCAACTTGGGATTGTGGCGCAATATATTGTGACCATTAAAACTGCTTTCTGCGTAGAAATAATAAATGACTGCAGCAATCACGATTATTTCCCAACGTTTCAGGGATTCTCTGTCACCTGTATCAAGGGAATTGCTTTAGTCATGAGTACCATATTCTGGTCAGAAACTGTTCTGATACCCTCCACTTCTCTACTTCTTGCTAGTATTGTAGCTACGGCTACCAGGGATGTCTTCCCAGTCTAGATCTTCCTCCCGAACATTGCTGTCTCACGTAGGATGTAGTCCATTACAGACGGTCTAGGAGGGGCTAGTACAGGGGTCGGCAAACTTTTGAGTCGGAAGAGTCAAAAATTACAATTTACAAAATTTCAAAGTTTTTAAAGAGCCGCAATTTTTTTTTCTTGCCAACAATAAATAGTACTCGCATAAATAATATTTGCGTATGGAACTATATAAAGAGCCGCAGCTTCACATCGCATGTGGCTCGCGAGTCTCAGTTTGCCGACCCCTGAGCTAGTGAAATCACTATAAGAGTTGAGGATCAGTGATAGATAAACACCTTCTCCAGCCACCCTTTCCTTTCTGGGCCCAAGATTTAGAGCTAGATACCCGAGGTTCGCTCGTCAAACAGCTGGTAGAGATCCAACAACAGCAAGTATGTTTGCCCAATACTATACGTAACTTTGGGAAGTCTCAGTGTTGAAAGGGAGGGAACACCAATGAGTCACCAAAGAGCTACGCCCACCACGTAACGGGGTCAAACATTGCCTGTGAGGGAAAATATTTGCCATTTCTTTTCCTGGTCCACGTAGGAGAGATTGGCGTTTCAACGAGATTGGTGAGAAACTGTAACGCCTTCGTTAAGATAGACGGGATCACCAATTTAAAGGGAAATATATACATTGTAAACACACAGCATGACGTTAAAGGATTTTGGATTACATGCCCTGTGTGCATAAGTCGTATATACATTAATTTTATTTTCGCTAATCGTTTCTTATATTATCAAAAAAAGAGTTGCTTGTAGGAAAGACAATCCCGGAGACAACTATCAACAACGTAGCTCTGAGGCAGGCGGTAGGAATAAAATCTCATAACCGGAGGTAAATCTTGAGGTGAATACTCGTAAAATGGAGAGAGCAATATGTAAAAATAAAATAAGAGATTATGAATAGAGAAATAACCTTCGTGTAGAGAGCGAAAGACCCAGATATATGGTTGGAAAATATCTGACTTGAATAAGGAGAAGAGCATTTGAAATTCCTTTAAAAAATTTAACATTCGGCGTGACATTGTTCTTACGGATTTGTTTTATATTTGTTAAATGATTTAATCAAGGATTTGTTTTCAAGTTCTACGGCCAATTTATTGGGGAACTTAGGGCCGAGTATTTCTCATTTTGCGAGAGTTTATCGCCAACTATATATTCAAGATTTATCACAACTATTAACCAAACAACAAAAACACTAAAAGCAAACTACTAACGCTAAAAAGCTGCAATCACATTAAAAAAAATCAATCTCAACTATACACAGCTGGTAGAGTGACGTACGGTTCTTTAGCGCGCATATATGTATATTATATAAAAATGTTATTTAATTTTAAATATATAACTTCTAGAACAAACTGCTCTGTTAAGTCGACCGCCAGAAGTCGCGGCTTTCCCTTTATAAACTCATTGTTGTTGTTTCCCGTTGGCCGGCTCAAATCTTTCTGTACATATGTAAATATGTAATCTTTTATTTTCTTCTTTACGCCTCAAATCAGGTATTTCTTCCTTAAATTATGTCTTTTATATCATTTTATCCTTATGTCTATCAGCAATATCACAAACATATTTAAACAACCAAAGCAATTTCTATCTAAAAAAATATATTTTTTTTATAACATGTATACGAGGTGTGTTCAAAAAGTATCGCGATTTTTGTGTTTTTCAAAAATTATTTATTTATTCATGAATACCTATTTTGTCCCCTTCAAAGTAATCCCCATGAGATATTATACACTTGTGCCAACGGTTTTTCCAATCTTCGAAGCACTTCAAAAATCATTTTTTAAAATCTTTTTCAGCTCCTCCTTCGATGCCGTCTTTATCTCGTCAAGCGTAGCGTAACGTCGTCCTTTCATGGGCCTCTTCAGTTTAGGGAACAAGAAAAAGTCACAGGGGGCCAGATCTGGGGAATACGGTGGCTGCGGCATCATTAGTGTGTTGTTTTTGGCCAAAAAGTCGCGCACAAGCAACGATGTGTGAGCAGGGGCGTTATCGTGGTGCAAAAGCAAATTTTTGTTCTTCCACAAATCCGGGCGTTTCTGGCGGATTGCTTCGCGCAAATTGCGCATAACTTGCAGGTAATATTTCTTATTGACCGTTCTACCCTGTGGCAAGAACTCATGATGCACCTCGCCCCTGCAATCGAAGAAAACTGTCAGCAAAACTTTCACATTCGACCGAACTTGGCGCGATTTTTTCGGTCTTGGTTCGTGCGGCAGCTTCCATTGAGATGATTGAGCTTTGGTTTCCACGTCATAACCATAAACCCACGCTTCGTCACCAGTTATGACCCTCTGGAGCAAATTTGGGTCGTCGCGGACAGAGTCCAACATCTCATTAGCAATGTTCATGCGATGCTGTTTTTGGTCGCAATTGAGCAATTTTGGTACGAATTTCGCGGCGACCCCGTCTCATGCCCAAATCATTGATAAAAATCGAATGGCGAGCCAATCGATATGTTTAGGTCTTCAGCAACTTCTCTAACGGTGATTCGACGATTGGCCAATATCATTTTCTCCACTTCATTAATTTTTTCGTCTGTTGTTGAAGTGCTCGGGCGTCCGGCACGCTCTTCGTCGTTCACATCTTCTCGGCCTTCTGAGAACATTTTGTACCACCGATAAACGTTGCTTCGGTCCAAGGTAGCTTCTCCGTATAGCACAGTCAACATTCGGAATGCATCCGCGCACTTAATTTCGTTTTTCACACAAAATTTGATACAGGTTCTTTGATCCATTTTTTTTAATTGGTTAAAATCGAAGACGATCTAAAACACCTGCAAGCAAAGCAGCTGTCAACAATTAAGTGAACATTCAAAATGGCCGAGCTTGTCGGCATAAGTGAGAGACATGAGTACCAACATAAAGCCACAAAAAGATTGAAATTCGAATATACGTAACCCGCGAAAATTCAAAAGTCGCGATACTTTTTGAACACACCTCGTATATAAAACTTTGAGGACCTATTTTCCAGGCTTATAACTACCATCGCAAAATTGGAGAGGAGTGGACTTCAGGAATTGGTTTAACCATGGACCACCACCACCAAACTTTGAAGTATGGACAGTATAAGGTTTGCAACCAATGATACAGCTGGTTAACAAAATACCTAATGTATTTCTAAATACACTAAAAAGGAAAACTAAAGATACTATCATTTAACAATTTGATTTATATGACTAAAAATAAAAGCGGTGAGAGAGATGATCATTAAGAATTTCACATTTTTTGTGATTTAATTTTTGAACCAACTGATATCAGCAAGTTTTATATCTTTTACTAAATGTTTATCTCTTCACGCAATATGAAATGATCGTATCCCACCCTTTTTATTTTCACGTATGTAAATCTAATTGTCCAAACGTGGTGTAGTTGATATAATTATTTTTCCCTTTTTAGAGCATTCTTATTAAGATATTTTTCTAAAAAGTATTTATTTAGTTTTCAGACATGAATTAAAATAATATATACAAAACATAGTAATCAAGAGTCGAAATATATATACAAAACTATATATTCTGAATATAGAGCAATATATAATATATATATATTAAAAATAAGGCTTATTTTTGATTCTAATAAGATTATTTATTAATCCAATATTTCGATGGACCAATCGTCCATCTTTTACGAGGGTTTTTGTTATGAAGCACACAGCAGGTCGCGTGCTCCAGGTGAGCCACCGACATCTTACAAGCTTATTGGGCGATAAACCATCTAAAATATACATTTTAAACAAAGTAAATATAATAAAAACTATTTATATATATATACATACATCAATATTAAAACACTATTATTAAAAAAATAACCGGTATAATGATATATGTTTTTATATTGGGTAATATTTGCATAAGTAATTATGTAATACAGTAGAACTACCTCCCTGTAAAGGACACCTAGTTGTAGAACCAAAGTGTCCTTTAGAGAGAGGTGTCCTCTTACCTGAGAGTTGCTAAATAGTAAAAATGGTAATTTTGACAATGAAAACTGTCCTTTGTATAGAGGTGTCCTTTAGTGAAAGTGTCCTCTCATGGAGGTTCTACTGTATTTATTATTATAAATATATATTATTCATAATGTTATAATTTCCTTTATGAATTTGTATTCTATTTAAATCAAAAAGTTAATATACATATTATAAATTGTTGTATATTGCTAGGGGAATAGCATCACACATTTATTTATAGCTCTAGTTTCATATTGCTGATTTCTCACAGAATGCCAGATGCCAATTACGGGAAAGAAATGACTGCACCTATTCTTTGCGTTTTTAAAGAATTATACAAATTAGCCTCTTCTTGACCACCATTACCAGCTAGAAGTGTGAAATTTTCTTACACTTGCATTATTAGCAGGATTAAACCAGTACACAAACTTGACATCTTGTAAAAGACATGTCTCCAATAGGGGCTGCCTCAACCTTCTCAGCACAATGTTGTTGTCGTGTCCAATGAAGAGCCTCAGATGTCTCCATGCATCACAGCAATGTCCACTATCTTGGGTGCCGTTGCCACGTTAGTCACCTTGGAAACGAACCAGAATTTGGTCGAATATTCCAAGGGTTCAGGGGGGACCGCAGGGAGTCTCAGCACAATGATTGCAGACTATGCTACAAAATGTAAATCGAAACAATCCAGATGGGAGATATAAGGTTGTCCCAAAAGTTCGTGTTTTTCTTAAAACGTTGTTTTTATTTTTACTTGGCGAATAATATTATTATGGCGAATATACATAATAATACAATTACTTTATACATAATACATTATACATAACGGTGAATAATATTATGGCGAATAATATTGGTATTTCAATTTTTTTGCAAGTGTTTACAAACTTTTTAGACAACCTTGTATTTTAAAATTGTGATATTTTCTAGCTACTATCTCTCATCAATTAACCCCCCTTGCTGAAAAACTAGAGGCAATGCAAACCTACGCAAGGAGGAGTAGGAAGTCAGAGAACGGACGCTCCAGAAAAAGCTGCGATTGTTCTACGTCAGTGAAGGAAGCGAGAGAGATCCGACCTTCAGAGCTAACTTCTCAGAACACCTTCCTTTTAACTTAGACCTGGGTAGCTGCAACTTTATCTTCTTGATGCCTGAACAACTCCTGACAGATAACAATTCCTTCTTTCTTCTTTTCTGGGAGATAAAAAAAAACACACTTTGTGTAATCTACGAAGTCTTTAGCTCCAGTGCAAGATCCATCTGATTTCCACGAAGTTGACATTGAGATATATCACGGGTCGTGTACAAAGCGACCATTTTAGCGCTGGATATATATACTTACTCTTTTATCAAAATGAACATTAATAGGAAAGAAAACGATTTTTCTGAGTGGAGTGGTTTTTAAAATATATATTAGGGAATATACAAAAAGAATATCGACAATTAAAAACAAGTTCTAGATAATTAACTAGACGTCTTTGCCATAAAGGGTGACATATTTGGCCTATAGTCCAGCTCTAACGTATAAAAACGTTACTCCCAGGTAAGAAGATGGCACTCAGCGAATCGAGCCACACAGGTATATGCAGCCATTGGGTTCCGGTGAGGCATGGAATACAAGAATGCACGTATACTATACTATATACTAGTGTTTAACCCGTTAGTTTAACGCTTGATTAATACCACAGGCTCAGAGTTTGTGAGCCCTTTATTCTTTAAAATTTGAAGTACCATTTCTACAGACCTTACTGCAATGTTATGATGGGAGGAAAGACCAGGTTTCTCTCTCACAGTACCAACTCTTACAGTAGTAGTTAGGTGAGCGACCTGGGTGTCCTGCAGGGTGTCATTGTCGCTAAGAAGGGACAAATTGGAGGGGAGGAGATGTGTTGAATAGGCAGAAAAAAACACATAGTAAACAGAAGGTGTGGGTGGGGCCAGTGTTGTGACATTTGCGGCCCCCAGTGTGTTTGCCCGGCATCACACACCAATATTTGTCTGTCGGCCGGTCTGTCTGTCCGAGGTGGGAAACTCCACGGGTGGTGACGCCAGGCACATTGGCTGGACATCGGTAACTACTTATTTGGGCTTAGTACGGAGCGACAACTGAGCAGCTTAGTCTTCAGACTTGGTTGTTGCGGTCGGCATCTGGCTGACCAACTGTTAGTTTTTAGATCTGGTGTCTAATGGTTGCAATGAGCATCCTGATTATCAGATGTAGCCAGGATGTTTGGGAAGCTTTCTTAATGTTTCTGCACGCAAATATGCTGGCGGAGAGGTACAGTCCTGAATTGTGGTGGTGTTCTTGATATCAATGTGGAAGATCTAGGCTGACAGCTTGTCACAAATCTGGAACTTTTCAAGCAATTTAAGAACATCTTCTGTTCAAATATGTTAAAAAAAACTAAGCGCCATCAATAGACTGTCTCTATAATCACGAATACTCACGTCAGCAAAAATTCAGAAACTCGGTAGGAGACTCGAGTCAACGAGATTGCAAAGTCGGTCCATAGATGGGTTGGCGTATAATTTGACAGGAGATGTGTTAATTACTGTGGATCTTTTTCTGCTAAGGAAATCACGATGTGGCCTCAAGGATAAAAATACGTTGTATAAGTGGAAAAACGGAATATTGGGTTTGTGGTGTGTGCTAAAATCTTGAGATTTCGTATAGTGGGATATCTCTCTCTAGAAGTATAAATGGTATTGAGAGCCTATATGCCTACAACAATTTCTCAATTTTAATCGCAATTCGATTAAATACTATTGAAATGGTGTAAAAAAAAAAAAACTTGACGATGAGGCTTGTCACCATACATATATCTTTTTTTTTTTTTTTACATATAAAAGTTTGTGGTTCACCGCGATTTACATAAAAAGAGAGGGGGGAGAAGAGGAAATGGAAGAAATGGATCAGGGGCAAGCAGGCCGTGTCTGTCTGGAGGGATCAGAAAGAAGGAGGTAACATCCGACGGAACTTGCTGCCGCTAGCAACAACCGAGATAATCAACCTTCAAACTCAAGGGGAAGGAGGGGGGAGCAAAATTGTCGGAATTTAGGCGCAAGACGCCTCGAAGTAGCAGCAGCAGTAGCAAAAGGGGAGAAGATTAAAAGAAAGAACGAAAAAAAAATGGAAGGGGAAAAAGAAAAAATCCTTTCCGGGGTTGGGTTCGAAGCTGACTATTTCAAGGCGACCTTGAAGTGTTAGGAGAGTGCCACGTGGGCAGGCTTCCGGTACCCCATCCTTTAGGGGAGGGAGGGAGTCTATACTTAGACAATGTCTATAGATAGACAATGTGTCAAATTGGTGCCATCTGGGGCGATGAAGACCTAGAACCGACTGGAGGAAGACAAAAAATGTAGTGTCTAGCGAGCGAAGGGTATTTGGAAGTCCGAAAACAAGATGAGACATATCCTACTGATTCCAGCATCATGTATGAACTTACTGAAGACTCCAAGATTAAATACAACCTCACAAACCTACTGCCCAACTGACGACCGAGGATATGGCGCTCCTACTTTCAAGAGTCTTCAATCTCCCGTACATACCTCTAGCTATCCGAAGTAGGTTGGAGGATGGTTCTTCACAATATCTTAAAAATCCGTTTTAGAATACTCGGGCGAGGGTTCTAAGTGCGTTAACAGAATCCTCGGAGAAAGGATTTCACTCACAGGATTCCACCTGAACCTCCGCGATACAGTAAAACTAGATAACCCAGGTTCCTGGAGTTCATAACGCCGAAGATCCAGAGAGTCAGAATGTGTATGCAGATGTCTTCAAGTCATATTTTGCGAGGTTAATAGCGATCATGAGGCTCAAGGAACAAGATATCCTAGAGAGAGAGAAGAGGTAATTTCTCTTGGTTCTGCATCAAAGCTCAAAAGGGAAGGTCTCCTAGTTCTGAATTGTTTGGAACACTAGGGCATTTTCCTTGTATAGTTCAGAAGCACAGCGTTCCTAGAAGCTTTCCTTAAAGCAGAGCAGTTCTGTCATGTGATAATAATAACTGCAGGCTTCCATTTTATATAGATGCGCGAAGCATAGATAAAACAGACTATATATACACACCTACCTGAGGCAATAAGGTAGGCCCTCGTCAGTTGACAACCGGACAGGACCCGGATTCATTTGAACCTGCAAACACGACGGCAATATTATCTGAAAGAACAACTTGAAAAGGTATACGTCGTATACTCAAAACAGTCGCTAGTGAAGAACAAATAGCGTCACACATGGCAAACGTATAGCGTCTTAAAACTCCTCCTATTTCAGAAATATATTTCAGAGAAACAATGTACTTGAATAAATCTAAAAAGATTTCGCATTTTATTTCCTCCATTCAATTTAATTAAAGGACATGTCTCAGCCTTATTAATATCAATGATAGAATTTTGAGGATACAATGTATTATCGGCACAAAGTAGTTTTACAACTCTACACGAAAGGAAATGGACTTTCAGTAGCATATGCATCTTGAAAAAGTGAAGATAGAAGTTGTGTGTGGCACATCATAGACCATATTCTATAAAACGGATATATAAAACGAAAAATTGCAATTATACCGCGAATGTTTCTTTTAAACGAAAAATCGAAATTTATTTTAAAGAGAAATAGCGATTATTTCTAACTTTAAGGATGAAGTATGATAGGATGAATTGTGAAGAGTAATGATGAACGGAAAAATAAAAGTGTCCAGGGATAGGAATCGAACCCACAGTGTTCCGCTTACCGGGCAGATGACATGTCCACTAGGCTACCCTGGACATATTTTTCCGTTCGTAAATATTATATAAAGTAATTTAAAATACAATATAACGCGGCTGATGATTGTAAAACGAAAATTGCAATTATACCGCGAATGTTTCTTTTAAACGAAAAATCGAAATTTATTTTAAAGAGAAATAGCGATTATTTCTAACTTTAAGGATGAAGTATGATATATATTTCATTATGATATATATTCTATTTTAAAACGGATATATATTTGGGAATCTTTTTATCCTCCTCAGATATCAACAAGAGAGAGAGAGAGGTTGTCTGAAGAGGTGAAACATCCTCAGAAATCTCATAAAAAGAATACCAAATGATCTTTTTGCCCTTTCTTCTTACTATACAGAAACATAACAATGTTTTACCGAGATTCCTTCTGTTGTAATTTGAAACATTAGTCTCTGACATCGAGATGTTAAACTTGTTTGAAGCCTCCATTGCAGAGATTTTTAAATAACTATTTATGAAAGCTGTTATAAATAAAGGACTGTAGCTGGGAATATGCTAGGCGCTGAGAGGGTCAATTTCTCAGGAGACGACGAGCGCGGGTAGTAGCAAGAATTACTATTGGAACAAAATCGGAACCATAAAAAAGAGTAAGGCTTGGTGTGTTATGAAAGACACTAAAGAAGGACCACTTCCCCAGGACAGGACAAGGAGCGGAGGAGTGAAGCCGCAGTCTCCAGGCACCATAAATGGAGGACCCTGCCCTTTCTTCGGAACCTAAAACTGGGAATCCTGCCCTCCATAGCCTAGACCAGGGGTTGGCAAACTTTTGAGTCGGAAGAGTCATAAATTAAAATTTACAAAATTTCAAAGTTTTCAAAGAGCCACAACATTTTTTCTTTCCAACAATAAATAGTACTCCCATAAATAATATTCACGTATGGAACTATATAAAGAGCTTCACATCCAAAGAGCGGCATGTGGCTCGCCAGCCGTGACCCCTGGTCTAGACTGTTTGACCATTTGAACATTTTAAACTAGCATTGGCAAATATGCTCTAGTGAAGGCTCTATGTATATATATATTTGTTTTATAAGATGTGCCTCCAATAAAGATTTTTCTGTTCTAGATACACATCACATCTCCAGGCCGAGAAGGTGTTTGATATTGGTGTATTATGTTGTTGCATTGATGATTGCGATAGAAACATTGAATCTCGGCCTAAAATAATCCAAATTGGTTTTACGTTAATTTTCGATAGGATAAAAAAAAAAGTGAAAAACAAATATAATATATACAACAAAGATCCTATAGAATAGGTTTGAGAATAACCAAATTATTTGGCATATAAACCTTAGCGGTGAGATTTTAATATCCAAGACATTTAAATTGATAAATTATATCTAAGTCTCTTTGGTTATTACAATATACACACACATCACAAATGTCATTTCATATACCGTCACACCAAAAACCTACAACAGTTTTAAAACATCTTTTGAATATCAGAAGAAAAGCCAGTTTTATAGAGAATAGTTTCTAAGACGCGATATAGGATTTTTTTTCTTATCCCTAGTACACGTGGTACAGGCCATGGTGGGTAGAAGTAGGCGACTGCTTTTACTGTAAGTGCACCACATGTCTACACATGTGAAAAGCAGTTCGACTTTGCACTTACAAATGTGTCAGACGTTTGGTTATTTGCACTCGCTGGTGAGGTTGGACTTTTACAAGAATCAGGGGCCATTGGTGCATTTTTTTTTAAATCAGAAAAAAAAAGAGCCTAATGCGGGAATCGAACCCGTGTCGTAGCGGTCGAAAACCAATATGATATATAATGTATATACACAAAATATTCGAATATAAAAGACTTTTTAAAAAATATAAAAAATACGTTTATAATATAAATATGCAAAGAGAATATTATAATTGTAGGTTGTAATTTATTCAAGTTGTAGACTACAGCAACCTTTTTTTCAGTATTGTAAGCTTCCCATCTTTTGAAAAGCGCGACAGTGGTTTGCCGAAACGTAAAGAACAATAAACCTTTTTTTTTTAAGTTGTTGGAGTTTACAAAGTGAATAAATATATATTTATTTGGATGTTACATTACTTATAATCATTAATTCTTTTTATAATTCCTATTGATAATATATAATGATTTTTATAATAAACGCTACTATTTTTAAATAATAAATTCCTGTTTAAATATGTAATCTTGTTAGTTTGGATAAATATATATTTTACAATTATATATCTTAGTATATACATAATTTAAGCGACAAAAATAACAAATATTAGTTTCATATACAAAATCATAATTTATCAAATTTATAGGCAAAATCAATCCACAAAATTTATAATGAAAGCAACATGAAAATATAAAAGCTTACAAAATATAATTCAATGTGAGAAGCTCCCTATATATTTCTATCTCTCGGATTTTAAAATATATTAAATAATAAATCATTTTTATTATGACAAATTATATTTTATATGTGATGTATCAATGTAATAGTGGTTATATCAACATTTGAAATTATTTCGAGCCTATTTATTTTAACGCAAAAATAAAAAAAATATATATTTTTAATCATCTATCTATATTAATTTTACATAAAGAATCTATTCGTTATTATAAAGAAGTAATATTTTAACTCATATTTTAGCACATTTCTTATATTTGTTATTTTAACTCACTTTAAAAATATATAAAATTACAATTTAAAACAATTAATTTTAAGAGATATAGAGATTGTTATTGTTAAAAACAAACAATAATTAATAGTTATATAAAAATACCTTTATATAAAATAAGATGAAGCATTTAATATTTTTCACAAAAATAAATATTAACCCATGGGTAACTAATACTACACAAAGGAAGTTTTATAATAAAGAAAATTTACACCACAGAATATATGTTGCGGAGAAAAATGATTTTAAAACATATATATATACCATAATATTTAACAAATATTTCAGTTTTGAAAATATAAAAATTATATAGGAAACAGATATTCGTTTTTTTTTCTGGTAAAATTTTTGTTTAAGAAATATTTATTGTGTCAAATATACACTTTAGAAAAATAACAAGGTAATTTTTAAAAGGGAAAATTTTACGATATAATGTAATTATTTGATATATGAGATCAATTACAACACACACATTCATATTATATATTCTCTTTAATATACAATATAAAGAATTTAAAATATATACCTTCACACACGGTATCATAAAATAATATATTCAATTCGCTACTCTCTACGAATAATCACACGGAATAATCTGCAAATGGAATAATAAAATATAAATAAATAAATACAAAATGGGTGGATCGAAATATAAAATGTAATTTACTAATTAATTTACAAATAACTTGTTAGAAGGTTAAATAATTCGAAAGTAATTTTTGAATGAGGAAGTGTATAAAAAAGGAAGGACGAATTCTATTATGACGCAGCAATTTTAATTGAAAAACTCGTTTGACAACTTTCTATCGACAACGCAGTGAAGGTATACAATTGACAATGATAAAATAAACGAAGTTAATTGATATCTTCAAAAATACTTCCTTATGTATATATCTTTAAGAATGAATATAGTATCATGTTTTTAAATATATATTTTATAGACGAAATAAAACACATTTAAAATATACGCTATATATTTTTAAATTGCTCAAATAAAAAAAATAATAAAACTTATTCACAGATTTTAATAAAATAAACATTTTAAGGCTGAACAAATATCGTATTACACTCGTTCGCTAATTTCGGTCCATTCGATAGCAGTTAAATTAACCATGGTAAGACGATAGGTAGCTTTTTCATTTTCCCTTTTGAATAAATAACAGTCTGCTAAGCTACCTAGGAGTGGTTTATTTTTTATTTATTCAAAGTACACATGGTAAAGGCCATTATAATCATGTTGATAGTTAGCGATTGCCTTTACTCTAAATGCATCACATATCAAACAAATCTGGAAAGCAGTTCAGTTTTGCACATACAATGTGAAATATCGTTGTTTAGTTACTTGTATTTACTGGTGAGGTTAGACTTATGCAAGTAGGGGAGGAAAGGGGGGACCATTGTGAAAAAACAATTATGAATTATTTTTCAAATATACATTTTTTAAAGTGTCTCAGAGCGATTCCAGATCCTGATGGTCGAGAATGTAAACTGTGTCCTCGTAGAACAAGTTAAGACATGAAGGCCGTATAATGTAGGACAATATTGGCGGATAGATTTCCCACAGCTGGAGGAGGGTAAACACAGAGTGAGGACGGAGTTAAACATCCTCACCTAGCTGGAACTAACTCTTTATTGCAACACCACTTGTTTGTTAAGTCATCAAACTTCTCAGACCGTGCACGTTTAGCGCTAACAAGAAAACTATATAATGCCTTATAAATGACCGCACTACTGATACTGTGTAGTCTTTAATGAGGAAAATGTATTAATATGTAATTCTTTATTCATGATAAAATTGTGAAAAAGTTTTAAAATCACAAATATATTCTCACAATGAGTATCTTTTTATTTTAAAAAACGCTAGCTTTCAAGCGTTAATCGCTCTTGAACAGTCGATATTATAGTAAGCCCGTTGAAGAGCGATTAACGCTTAAAAGCTAGCGTTTTTTTAAATAAAAAGATACTCATTGTGAGAATATATTTGTGATTTTAAAAATAATATGTAATTATATAAGAATAATTCGTAATAAAATAATCAGAATATTTGACTCTTTATATATAAAAAGAGACTTGTTTCACACAATAATTAAATTGTGGTACAAAAAGGCAGGTTTCTATTTAGGATCATCTATTAAAGAAACTATAGCTTTGAGGACTAATTTGGTAAAAAGCTGGTTGGATTTGAAGTGATGGTCGCTATTTAGAACAATTATTTATTTATAACTATATATGTGTTGATTTTTCTACCTTTTCATAAGCTTACATATATGTATATCTCCATAGTTTACTTAAATACACCTTCCGTGAATTCCTTTAATATGCTCACTTTATAACCGAGCAGTCAAGTATAGCGATCTGGTAGATTAAAATGCCAAAACCGCTGGGAGAGTCCACAACTGATGAGTCATGCCTCTTAATACATTTTATCATCTTAGTAGGTACAGTAGGGAATTGTTTTAAAAAGCCACTATAACAAATAAATGTCAATACAATGCTAATTCGATAAAATAATCCTTTGAATCAATATTAAAACAAGAACATTAGGCCTCCAGGGAAAAGATTATTTTTTAAATATTTTTATTTATAAATTTCTCAAGCTTTCGGGCAAGACAGCCCTTCTACGGGAGAAAATATTTTACATCATTAAAACGCCAATGAAATAAGATTTAAAATTAAATAAAGTGCTTTGGGTGTTTACATTTGTTTTAATCATTAAAAATTGAAACAAATGTAAACACCCAAAACACTTTATTTAATTTTAAATATTATTTTATTGGCGTTTTAATGGAAAATATTTTTTTCCCGTAGATGGGCTTTCTTGCCCGAAGCTTGAGAAATTTGTAAAGAAAAATATTTAAAAAATAAAATTTTCCCTGGAGGCCTAATGTTCTTATTTTAACAATGCTAATAATTTACAGAAAGTACTGAGTTATAAAAATATGTCGAAATTGTAAAAAAAAAAAAAGATGTTTCACCAAGTGATTTGGTAATGCTGTTTTTAGATGAAAATAATAATTATTATTTTATTTGCACAAAAGCACGAATAGAGATATAAGGAGAGATATATATATATGGTATGTGAAAATATTTACAGGATGCAAATATATATTTACAAAGGGAATTTTTACAAAGCTTTAACTAGAATAAAATAACTTCTTCGAATGTATACTTAAAAATATATATTTTTTTCTTTCTCTAAAAAAGGTGTATTGATTGTTGTTGTTGAGTCTAGTGTTTTGCTTATATCTCTCTTTTTTTATAGGGAGATTATCTTTGTGTTAATTTACATAACATTACATGAAACTCATATGCGCATATTTCTCATATAAATTTGTATATTAGAATTCATTTCTCTCTCTTTTCCCCATTCCCTTTCTGTAACTATCAGGAGAACCTGTATTATTTGTAAAGCTATTGATTGATATTCACAACGGAAGTAGATGAAGTGGTCACACTATGTAATTATTGAATGAGATGAATCAAGGAGTTTTAGTGGTCCCCCCCCATTATCATTGGCTATTTCTAGTATTCCGTCTCTTCCCATTCGGCTGCTGTGGCCTTTGCCGGTCCCAGGCCCGGATGAAAAAGGAGGAGGGAGAGCAGGAACAAGTTCACTAAAAAACCTGGGTTTAGCTGGCCTGGCTGATAGTACCCTGTAAGGGCTCCTAATCCAGGGATACAGGATGATCAGCGTTTGTATTCCATGTTAGGAGAGGCTGCACATGGCGTCTGTACTCCATGTTAGGAGAGGCTGCACATGGCGTCTGTACTCCATGTTAGGAGAGGCTGCACATGGCGTCTGTACTCCATGTCAGGAGAGGCTGCACATGGCGTCTGTTCCTCATGTCAGAGGCGCGGCCATTTCTTTCGGAGCTAAGTCGGCCTGCCACTGAGTAGTGCTTCCAGTCTTAATGGCAAAGCAGACGCATTCTACTTCACCCAGTCATGATGAATATAAGAAAAAAGAAGAAGAGCAGATAGCTTAGGAAGAATGCTATTCTAATGGGTGGCATCTCTGCGGTTTAAAATGCTACATTTTTATGCATTGTTTAGTAGGAAAATATGTCTCTTCCGCGCATGAATTCATTCTCCCTACAAATTTGCGAAAGAAAATTATAAACTTCGTTTTCGATCGAGGCAGGTTCGTTTTTAATAAAAATCAATCGACATAATAAAGATTTTTGATTTTACTAAATTCGTCTGTAACATACTTTGTATTTATTTATGTAAAATTTTTAATTATTCTTTGATTTTTTTTATAGTTAGGTAGTCAGCAGTACTGAACTTTCTTTCTCTAATTTTGCATAAGTTATGTTTATATATTATGATTAACCCTGTTGTAATTAAATATTAAAACACAAAGTATTGCGACTATCCTTTATTTCTAAATAGGAAACGTTACAACGTCATATACAACCTATGGTGTTGATTTTAATAAACCAATATGATACAGAAAAAGAGCTCGACTTAATTTTAGCGACTCAAATATAATTTATAAATCTGTTCACATTCTCTCTGGCATGCCTATTTGTTACTTTATGTAAATAAGTATATGTCGTAGCTGTCGTGGTCGAATGGAAGGGCGCGACCGTTGTGCATGTATGCGTCAAAAAAGAACTTGTTCCACGCTGCTGTTCTGACGTTCTACGCTGATCTTCTGACGTCCCACGTTTATTTTGTACAGATTTATAAATGGATGAATTTGTATTTACATGTTAACATATTTGTTATGGCGAAAATAAATTATATCTTTTGGGCATTAGGCAAATTATGGCATATATGTGAAACGTCAACATAAATAAATTGTTATAAAATGTAATTTTTTAATATTTAAAAAAAAGGTCATATTTTGTGGGTGTTATACAATTAAGTTGCCAAAATCTAAATTTAGATCCATTGTTGCGTTGTTTTGAAACCGAACAATCGACAATTTTTTATAAAAAAGGAGGTCACTTGCACATTTCAAAAATTGTGAAGAGTTACGAGAATCGTAGCTTGCGGCACATTCAAGGCTTGAAAACTTCGCACAAAGAAACAACTTTCTAATAAAATTTCTTTAAAGACTCTTCTATAAATTTAATTGCCATTTATCGTTAATATTTTGTACAAATAAATTTACTGGCAATGTGTTTCGTTATTTGTACAAAATTTTAACGATAGATGGCAATTAAATTTATAAATTCAATGTACTAATATATATTGGTTATGAAACCATATGTGCGGAAGAACTTTGTTCGGTGCAATACCATGGAATTATATGTATGTACCTCTACAGACCTATAAGCTTATGTCCATAGTTCACTAAACACCCCTAAGCTGCCTTCCATAGAAAATACAGGATATATCCAAAACCAATCCAATACAATAGTAGAGTGGTCTAGAGATTAATTTGGCGAAACTGTTGAGAGGGTTCACTACTGATGAGCCAAGCCCTCTCATTCAATAACTTATATCATTATAGTAAACGGTCTGTAGAGATAATATTTGATGATATTATTTAAAAGAAACACATTCCCAGTAAATTTATTTGTACAACATTTTAAAGACTCTTCTAATTCATTTATTAAAACACTAGACGAAAGGCCCGGGCAACGCCCGGGGTTTACCCGAGTGCGAATATATTTCAAAAACGTTGTCTTGGGTGGCCGCTATAGACAGGGTGGTCTGTATAGACAGGTGGATGTATCACACAGCTGATAATAGGGTTGCCTAGAGTGACCGCTATAGACAGGGTGGTCTGTATAGACAGGTGGATGTATCACACAGCTGTAGAGTGGTCGCTATAGATAGGGTGGTCTGTATAGACAGGTGTATGTATCACACTGCTGATAACAGGGTTGCCTAAAGTGACCGCTATAGACAGGGTGGTCTGTATAGACAGGTGGATGTATCACACAGCTGATAACAGGGTTGTCTAGGGTGGTCGCTATAGACAGGGTGGTCTGTATAGACAGGTGGATGTATCACACAGCTGATAACAGGGTTGCCGAAAGTGACCGCTATAGACAGGGTGGTCTGTATAGACAGGTGGATGTATCACACTGATGATAACAGGGTTGCCGAAAGTGACCGCTATAGACAGGGTGGTCTGTATAGACAGGTGGATGTATCACACAGCTGATAACAGGGTTGTCTAGGGTGGTCGCTATAGACAGGGTGGTCTGTATAGACAGGTGGATGTATCACACAGCTGATAACAGGGTTGTCTAGAGTGGTCGCTATAGACAGGGTGGTCTGTTTAGACAGGTGGATGTGTCACACAGCTGATAACAGGGTTGTCGAAAGTGACCGCTATAGACAGGGTGGTCTGTATAGACAGGTGGATGTATCACACTGATGATAACAGGGTTGCCGAAAGTGACCGCTATAGACAGGGTGGTCTGTATAGACAGGTGGATGTATCACACTGATGATAACAGGGTTGCCGAAAGTGACCGCTATAGGCAGGGTGGTCTGTATAGACAGGTGGATGTATCACACAGCTGATAACAGGGTTGTCTAGGGTGGTCGCTATAGACAGGGTGGTCTGTATAGACAGGTGGATGTATCACACAGCTGATAACAGGGTTGTCTAGAGTGGTAGGGTGGTCGCTATAGACAGGGTGGTCTGTATAGACAGGTGGATGTATCACACAGCTGATAACAGGGTTGTCTAGAGTGGTCGCTATAGACAGGGTGGTCTGTTTAGACAGGTGGATGTATCACACAGCTGATAACAGGGTTGTCTAGGGTGGTCGCTATAGACAGGGTGGTCTGTATAGACAGGTGGATGTATCACACAGCTGATAACAGGGTTGTCTAGAGTGGTCGCTATAGACAGGGTGGTCTGTTTAGACAGGTGGATGTATCACACAGCTGATAACAGGGTTGCCGAAAGTGACTGCTATAGACAGGGTGGTCTGTATAGACAGGTGGATGTATCACACTGATGATAACAGGGTTGCCGAAAGTGACCGCTATAGACAGGGTGGTCTGTATAGACAGGTGGATGTATCACACAGCTGATAACAGGGTTGCCTAAAGTGACCGCTATAGACAGGGTGGTCTGTATAGACAGGTGGATGTAACACACAGCTGATAACAGGGTTGTCTAGAGGGGGGCGGGCAGGGAGGTCACGTGTTTGCTGGTGGCCAATGGGCGCGCATTCTATCCGTGAGCTTCAGACAGACAGACAGACAGACAGAATAAGGCAAATATATAAGTAGATATATATAGACACCTCGACCCGATAAAGTTTTATTCTCTCAAAGTTTCACCAAAAATTCTTTTGTCTTCGTCAGGAGAATTTATGTTCAAAATTTTTTTTGTATATTATATTTTAAGTTTAATTAATTAATTTTTCTCACAGAGTATGTGTGTAAGATCACAAGTAAATAGGAGCTAACTGTAAGAAGAAGTTTCTCTTTGTTTATTATAAGTTCTATTTTGTTTTCTCTCTTGTAAATCAATAAAGATAATGTTTGATTAATATTCTTGGAATCAGTATCTTTAAAAAGTCTAAGCAAAGTCAACAAGTTTAATAAATAGGTCACAATATTGACAAATTTGGAACGATCCAACCTGTAAACCATGGTTCGTACTATGGCCTCCACCAGAACAGGGAGGACTTCATGGCATCCACAGAGATAAGTCAAGAAATCACACATACACACAAAAGCCTTTATTAGGGACTTGCCCCATACAACACACACACACACACGCACACAAAAGCCTTTATTAGGGACTTGCCCCATACAGATTCTCCCAATTGGGTAAGGTAATAATCATCTTGTGTTATTTACATAGAAATTGAACTGGCTTTACTCTTCGTCTCAAAGTCATTCACTTGTTGACTGGTCCTTACATAATGATGATCTAAAACATTTATAGTAAGCTATTGCCTTAGATTTGTTTGCTGATATTTTTGAAAGCAATACGTAGGGTGAGTTGTTGGTACATTTAATTTGTTGATATAGGGCCTTCCTCTCTGCATCAAGGGCTGTACAATTAAGCAGGTAATGGGGGAGTTCTTCAGTAATTTCTTTGTCACACAGTGTACATATTAAGTGAGGAAATCTACCAATATGCAAAGTCGAAATACTTTTTACATGTATTGTGACATGTCAGCGCCATATCAAGTCGAATGGTTTCTCTGTCTCTGCAACTTTTACAAAGCAATAAACAGAACTTAGATTCATTGTTTTCTCTTTTACTACATGATGGTGATTGAACATCGTAAGGATATCGTTGTAAGCCGGCAATGAGAGAGGAGAATCTATATAAGACTGGTGTCTTAATAAAGGCCTTGTGTGTGTATTGTGACATTGTTTACTATTGTACAGCACAAGCAGTCATAGTACCTTTTATCCACCGTGATTATCATGATATGGTCTGCGCGCAATATATTGGGATGCCTATATTTAAAATAAAGCCTAAGTGAAAAAAAGTTTCCCCTGGAAGATAGATAACCAATCTATCGGGAATGAGTACAAAGTCAGGCGAGCAGTTACAACCCCACACACATGCAAATATTGGCATCAGTAAGAACATTAAACTTTAAATTACTATCTTATTTAGCAAAAAATCTCGTTCAGGGAAAAATTTCTTTAAATTTAAAGACCCTGAACGAATTTCTTTTGCTAAATATAAGGTTGTCAAAAAAGTTCGTGTTTTTATTTAAACGTTGTTTTTCTTATTACTTGGCGAATAATATTATTACGGCGAATACATAATAATACATAATACAATTACTTTATACATAATACAAAGACAATTATACATAACGCGGTGAATAATATTATGGCGAATAATATTGGTATTTCAATTTTTTGCAAGTGTTTACGAACTTTTGGGATAAACTTGTATTATTTTTATTAAAAAGAAACTCATTGTGAGAAAATATTTTTGTATTTTCAAACCTATATGTAGCATTCTTTAAAACATATTTATAGCATCATGTGTCCTCACATTCGAGCAGAGGTATTGTAAGCAAAGACTTATGACGTCACCCCAGTGAAGATGCTGAATTTATAAACTCAATTGCCATCTATTGATAAAATTTGTAACAAATAAATTTACTGGCAATGTGTTTATTTTCAATAATATCATCAAATATTATCTCTACAGACCTTACTGCAACGATAAAAGTTATTGAATGAGATGTCTTGGCTCATCAGTATTGAACCCTCTCAGCGGTTTCGCCAAATTAATCTCCAAACCGCTCTACTATTGTATTGGATTGGCTCACTAAACACCCCTAAGCTGCCTTCCATAGAAAATACAGGGTATATCCCAAACCAATTCAATACAATAGTAGAGCAGTCTAGAGATTAATTTGACGAAACCGCTGAGAGGATTCTCTACTGATAAGCCAAGCCTTCTCATTCAATAACTTTTAACTTTACAGTAAGGTCTGTAGGGGGATAATATTTGATGATATTATTGAAAAGACACACATTGCCATTAAATTTAATTGTAACAAAGTATTTATTAATTTCATTATTTTTTTTAACAGAGTGGTCATTTTTATGTTTATATTTTGCTACTCTGTAAATTTCCCTCGTGGCTTATCTTTTATTTACCATTGATAGTTTGTCCTTGCCTGAAATAAATTGTTGTCTCAACCTGAAGTTTTTGTCTTCCCTAATTTTCCACGTGGTATAATTGTTTAAAAATTTTAAAGATGAAGCCTAAGATTGATGATGTCATCGGTCGAAGCTGAATGAAGAATCAACAGCGGCGTTTAAAGCCAGCTACAAGCTGTGAATGTTGACCAGCTGCTCATAACGTCATGTGATTACGTAGTGTTGTTCAGCGATGCCTACATCTGGTTTGAAGACCATCTAGAGAAGCAACAAACAAAATTATCTAAGAGGTCTACTAACCATACAGTCAACAACTATGTATGGCTGTCTCAGTGAAATATTGTTTACTTCTTAATCGAGAGAATAAAGATAAAAATAATATGTGTTGGAAATAATTCTCAGACTCTTACATTCTCACACATACATACTGTGACAAGGTAATGCCTTTATTTAATAAAATAAATTATTCAGGTAATTTTGACCACACGCTGACTGTATATGCGAAACTATGAGGAAGCTATCCATCTACACCCTGGTTGGTATTCTTATTTAAAAAAGGCTGAATAAAGTTAAACAAAGGTTCGCTGAGAAAAAAAAACCACCGATCATACTTGACTTCATCGTTTACCTAGGTGTCTTTATAATTCTTCAACCAATCCTTTTACTGAAGTGTAGGTATGTAAGAATTCAGTTTAGTTACTTGCAGTAAATTTGAGGAAATCAATTCTACTGGTTGTAACGTACACTTAACACGAATGCCCATCAGCTGTTATTAATTTACTTCACAGACGTCTCAATGCCTGCCTCTCTTCAAGCAACAAGCCTAATGACCATTAACTAGAGCGACAGAGAGTCACCAACAAACGTCGGGAATATAATTGAATAATTAGAAGATAAAATTATATAAAGTATAAAATAATATATTATAAACAGTAGCAATGTGGTTCTTTATTTTATTATCACCAGATCTAATATAAGTAAACACTATAAAGGAATGACAATACATCCAGATGGCACAATAACCTATAGGACATGCAACATCTGTCCTGGTGTGGAACTAACAACTACCCACATCTTCTCATTTCCAGCAATGGCCGCAGCCTCGCATAAAATTGACATGGACCAATAGCAGCAGCTTTACACACCCAAGATAGTGGACATTACTGCTGCTGTGATAGAGATGTATGGGGACATCTGAGGCTCTTTATTGGACACAACAACAACAAAAACAACAACAACAACAATCAGATCTAATAGTAAAGAACGTCCCGACCAGCAATTACATTTCATTTACTCCCTAAGCTGCCATGACTGTAACGCTACATATGTAGGTGAGACTGGCCGCTTTATTTACAATAGAATCTCTGAACACAACAGAAATTTGAAGGATC
>CP092866.1:105879287-105899233 GCA_030710605.1 Cordylochernes scorpioides | reverse complement strand
ATATTAACCCACCAGTAATTAATAAAAGTAGTATTTTCCACATAGGTTGTCGCGATGAGACAGAACTGAGTATTTGGGCGTATTTTTAGCTTCAATTTAAATATTAATGGATATTTTTTTCTGAAAATGTATTTCCTAATGAAGTTTGATCATTTAAAATAGGTGTTGATATACTTGCATATGCATTTCCCTCTTTTATATTGGTTAAACAGTGGTACTATAGGGTGTTAATAACCGCTCTCCAAAATATTCCAATCACTCCTAACCGTTATAGGGTTATCGTCAGAAATACGAGGAATACCTCTCCGGTATTACCTAATTTCTTCTCCTGGCAACTCTGTACCGTCGTGTACCGCAGTTTAACGGTGGAGGGAGGCTCTGAAGAATAATTAAACCTTTATATCTTCAAGTCATGGAAACAGCCAGAATGGCGCTGTGTGGACCACCACCACATTAACGTCCCTGATGCAAGCAGATTGATATTCTAAACCTATCTATATATGTGTGGAAATTTTGTCTGGAGTATATTGATTCATAAAATTATAGGTCACCTCTCCTGGTAAAATATACAAAAATAGATGGTGTCTATTTTGACAGGATCGTTGACCTATATATATATCACTCAGTCGAGAGGGATTTTTATAGTTTTTATTCACCCCCCACTTTGTATGATTGTAGGCGTAGTTTCTGTTCATCTTATCAAACTGTTAATCCCACATTGGATGATGATACTACCTCCCAAATTTTCCAGAATGCGGAGTCAGTTTATTTGCAATTCTTTTCAAAATTGGCGTTTCTAAGGAGCAAAGAAAGGAAGCGGAAAGTAATACTATAGCCAGGGTATCGATGGCATTCGAAGGATGGGGTTGGATGCTTAGAAAGTCTCTTTCTTGGAACAGCGCGGACTTAGGAAATACCGGGTGGTGACCCCAAGTTCATTGGAGTGGTGGAAGGACTTATTGCATGGAACAGAGGTTTGCTTCTGGTGTGTAGCATGTGGGAGAGCCACGCTAGACATTGGTGTTACACCGAGTGGATGGGAGACAACGGACTGGCGAATCAAGTATACATTTCCCCGATACAGAACAACCTCCATGAGAGGACACCTCTCTACAAAAAAACAGTTTTCATTGTCAGAATTACCATTTTTACTATTTAACAACTCTCCTGTAAGAGGAAACCTCTTCATAAAGGAAACTTTTTTTCTGCAAATAGGTGTCCTTTACAGGGAGGTTTTACTGTATATGGAAATATATAACAACAGCATAGAAAATACGTCAAATATTGATCTTGATACCATCCTAGCAGGGGCTGGTAGCAGGAATTTGTTTTGAATAGAAAAAGTAGCGCTAGAATCTCAATGGCGCGCTAACACTAGCTGCTCCACTCCTAACTTGCCACCCGCCGTGAAAACAAACAGACCTCCAGACACTGCAGATATATAATTAATCCCCCGTTAAAAAAAGAGGAAGTAAAACTTTCCTTTTGATCTCTCCTACTTCCCCGTCTGACTCTTTCTTCCTTCTCTTCTTACTACTCCACCATGGATACTTTGAACATCGATATGTTAGCATAACACTCTCTATTGGGACAATATTTACATAATCAAGAAGATTAAGGATTTTACAAGGTTGTCTCAAAAGTTCGTAAACATATTATGATTTATATTTTGCAAGTGTTTACAAACTTTAGGAACAACCTTGTAATTCGGAAACTTGGCCCACCTGCTGATTGGCCACCCTTGATATAGAACATCAGAGATTAAATCATTCTTCTATAAGAATTCTGTTATAATTTTACCAAGGTTACTAATATTACCAAGTTTGTCCCAAAAGTTCGGAAACATTTGAAAAATATAAATCATAATATGTTTACGAACTTTTGTTACAACCTTATATTTTTAGACAGACAAAAAATGATACCTTGTTAAGCCTCATAGCCTGGCAGGTTTCTTTCTTTTCATGAAATTTTGAGATGGTCTCCATTTTAGACGTAGCGATGCCAGGCAGGTTTTTCGAGCATCAAAAAGGATGGTCTATAAACGGATGCCTGCCACTATATATGCTGCCTTGTTGACGTTCACAATATATATGCTGGTGACCATCCATTTTAAACAATAATTCATTCAAAACTAAAATGTCATATATATATTCTGTAGTTATATTTTAAATTGCTATACTGGGTAGTGTGCGAATTGTGGAGCCGTCTATTAACGATCCAGTAAAGTACACTGTCACAGTATATAAACATATAGTTGGTTCCCAACCTTGTTTAGTCAAACTTTTGTTTACGATAAATTGTGCACGAATTTTGTGCTAAATATGTTCCAGATGTGGTTTGAAAGCTTATACTTTTAGGCATTATTCCAACTTTCCATAATATTGATGATTCAGTGTTTAATACGATTTCGATAACATCAGTATTTGGCAACAGGATGAACTCTCGTTTGGTAAGAATCCCTACTGGCCTCCATGTCTCGGGGTACAGCGAAGGATTGTCGTAGTTTGCCACTTTAGCTGGTACATCCAATCCCAATAAGATGTTGGCGTAGCTCCCCTGTTGAAGTAGAGGGCTTCTACCCCGTAGCTCTTGTTACACATCCTCCGCTAGTTGTAGCGTGGGCGCTCTCTTGACTCACGGCAAGAAATAACCGACGCAGGATTTTTCCTTGTTGATCCTTGTTTCCGCAGAACGCCTCAACATTCAAGGTGAGCCACTCACTTCTCAACGGCAGCTTATAGTGACTATCTTATGCCACGATAGTCATGTTGGGTAGATAGTGACTATCTTATGCCACGATAGTCATGTTGGGTAGATAGTGACTATCTTATGCCACGATAGTCGTGTTGGGTAGATAGTGACTATCTTATGCCACGATAGTCATGTTGGGTAGATAGTGACTATCTTATGCCACGATAGTCATGTTGGGTAGATAGTGACTATCTTATGCCACGATAGTCATGTTGGGTAGATAGTGACTATCTTATGCCACGATAGTCGTGTTGGGTAGATAGTGACTATCTTATGCCACGATAGTCATGTTGGGTAGATAGTGACTATCTTATGCCACGATAGTCATGTTGGGTAGATAGTGACTATCTTATGCCACGATAGTCGTGTTGGGTAGATAGTGACTATCTTATGCCACGATAGTCATGTTGGGTAGATAGTGACTATCTTATGCCACGATAGTCATGTTGGGTAGATAGTGACTATCTTATGCCACGATAGTCATGTTGGGTAGATAGTGACTATCTTATGCCACGATAGTCGTGTTGGGTAGATAGTGACTATCTTATGCCACGATAGTCGTGTTGGGTAGATAGTGACCATCTTATGCCATGATAGTCATGGTGTGTAGTTAGTGACTATCTTAATGTAATTGCTCCGCATATCTACACAAGTAGAGGGAAAGTAGTTACATTTCCAAGATGCCAGTAGTATTAAAATCATCTATTATTCGTCAAGCTACAAAAGTTTTCATATCCTGGGTCCCACCATGCTGGCAGCTGATTGTTGGCAGTTGTACAATTTAATCCTTAGTTTTGCTTTATTGCTTAGTTAATTTAGGTTAGCACAACCTAATGAAGCCATCACTGCAAACATTCAAATTAAACTTAAAAATGAGTAGAAACCAACTTAGTGTTGCTCACTTAACACTGAAGTGGATACTAAGCTTGTTATCAACCAGCAGGTTCTTCTGTACAAATTTTGGTGTAAACATTTAGTGAAATTTTCATACCATGCTGCCAGCTTAGGCTTGCTTGTTTTGACTTAAGTGTATCCCGCAGTTCGACACACTCAAATAGGAGGTTTTTTACTGAGAAAGAATGGATGATTCACGATAGATATTTGCAATCAATCGAACTACCTAAGTAATCTGCTTCAAATTCCAGTAGACTTCGATATTCTGGTTGTACTAGGAAATTACATTTCTCTCAGCATACTCTCTCGTTAGACTACTTAGGATAAAACCCCGTCTCTATATTATCATCCTTATAAAGAGAGTGACAACATACAAGTTGCATATAAACAAAATACATATTAATATATAATCAACTTAGTGCCCTCTATCAATCAAAATTACATATATATATCGTATATTTTAAACTGTATAATGATGACACTTTCTATTTACTACCACCCGATGTTTTGTATATAAACTATTTGTATTTTAAACCCCTTTTTGTATATAAACTAAAATTGGTGACGTCAAAATAAAGATCCAAAGAGAGAGCGGTCAGCTGTTGGCAGGGACAGAGGGGAGGAAAATGCCAACGCCCATGTGGGGCCGGTCCCGAGGAACATTCATATAGACATCCCCTGTAAACAGGACAGTTTTGGCGGGGGGTCAGCAGCAGATGGTTCTAGGGTGTGGCCATCGACAGATGGCTTCTGTCTCGCACAGTCTCTCCCTCCATGTCTCGGGGATAAGCATCCAAGTTTGTGTCATGGCCTCTACCTCTGTCCCGTGGGCTGTCCCCGACCACTCTCGGTGCTAACATCTAGCCCTGCCTCTGCTTCTTGTTGTCCGCGTGTGGGAAGAGCATCAACACTCGCCTCACGTACACGACTGCCAGTTCATCCATTCGTCGGCACATTTGCAACAATATTACATATATTTAAAGCGTTTTTTTTAAACATAGATTCAAATCTATATAAAATTTTATAAAATATAAAAATGTTAATAAATAATTTTAAAATACTTTTAATTATTTAAAAATGATTAAATTGTGTGCGCTCTTAGATGAAATATTTTAATTTTTGTTTTAGAATAATATAATATGGAATTATCTCACTCTTTTGACTCATTCTTTTTCTCTTGTAAAACTGACAACTTTGCAAAAAAAAAAAAAAAAACCCTCTTAACCTATATAATCTCCTGTTATGTGAGGGAACACCTTGAAGCACTAGAGTTTCCCCCGACACATCCATCCTATATGTTTGGAGCAGTTTCTGGTCAAACTAGTATACCTAGAGAGGTTTTCCCGCTCAACACCACATTTTCGGCTAAAAATGCGCGTTTTTGGGACTTTTTTCCTTCTCTCATTCTGCCTTTATCCTCGGTTGGGGGAGCCGTGTTTCCGGCCCACCTGCCTTGCTCTGCCGCCACCGTCTGAGGTTCGTAGACCTCGGTCTGTCTATCTGTCCGAGTGTTTGATGGATGATCAGTTAGCCCGCTTTAATCCACAGTTTCGCGCCTGGAAATTCGGTTCTAAGATTCTGACGTAGCATCGAGATCTGGGTGATTCTGTCGCTATAACTGTTTTCGTTTTGTTAAGGGGAGGATTCTACAACTACTGTCTGCCCAATTTATGCATTTGTGTAAGACCGCCATAGAAGCAAAAAAAACATTATTCTCGAGTAGAAATCACCAGGTATTCCACAGTTTTCGAGTGTTATAACAGGTCATCGCCGTCCGTCCGACGTGGAATGCTCGCAGACACAGTTTTGAAAGTCATATGGCTGACTGCCAAGTCCCTTTTTATATAGAGGGATTCTTTTTTAATTGGCCACCAAACTTGAGCCTTCCATTTCGGGATGGGCTGTTTTTTTTACTCTCGCTCTTCTTCAAGGTTGGGACTTTAATTATTGAGGTACTGGCACGTGAGCCAGCCGTGGCTTTCATCTGCCGTTAACTCGACAATGTTTGCTGACAGGGAAATGGTTTTTGTGTTTGTACTTGGGGGAAAACAGGTTTGTTTTTTTCTCTGTAGAGGCCAATCATGTATTAGAGTAACCATATTAACCTTTTCTGTAGGTGATAACCTCTGTAAGTGGTAGTTGTAGCGCCGAGCAAGTATTGCAGTGTCCATGTTGACCTTCTCTGTAAGTGGTAGTTGTAGCGCCGAGCAAGTATTGCAGTGACCATGTTGACCTTCTCTGTAAGTGGTAGTTGTAGCATCGAGCAAGTATTGCAGGGACCATGTTAACCTTCTTTGTAAGTGGTAGTTGTAGCGCCGAGCAAGTATTGTAGTGACCATGTTGACCTTCTCTGTAAGTGGTAGTTGTAGCGCCGAGCAAGTTTTGCAGGGACCATGTTAACCTTCTCTGTAAGTGGTAGTGGTAGCGCCGAGCAAGTATTGCAGGGACCATGTTAACCTTCTCTGTAAGTGGTAGTTGTAGCGCCGAGCAAGTATTGTAGTGACCATGTTGACCTTCTCTGTAAGTGGTAGTTGTAGCGCCGAGCAAGTATTGCAGTGACCATGTTGACCTTCTCTGTAAGTGGTAGTGGTAGCGCCGAGCAAGTATTGCAGGGACCATGTTAACCTTCTCTGTAAGTGGTAGTTGTAGCGCCGAGCAAGTATTGCAGTGACCATGTTGACCTTCTCAGTAAGTGGTAGTTGTAGCGCCGAGCAAGTATTGCAGGGACCATGTTAACCTTCTTTGTAAGTGGTAGTTGTAGCGCCGAGCAAGTATTGTAGTGACCATGTTGACCTTCTCTGTAAGTGGTAGTTGTAGCGCCGAGCAAGTTTTGCAGGGACCATGTTAACCTTCTCTGTAAGTGGTAGTTGTAGCGCCGAGCAAGTATTGCAGGGACCATGTTAACCTTCTCTGTAAGTGGTAGTTGTAGCGCCTAGCAAGTATTGCAGTGACCATGTTAACCTTCTCTGTAGGTGGTTGTTGTAGCGCCGAGCAAGTATTGCGGTGACCATGTTGACCTTCTCTGTAGGTGGTAGTTGTAGCGCCGAGCAAGTATTGCGGTGACCATGTTGACCTTCTCTGTAAGTGGTAGTTGTAGCGCCGAGCAAGTATTGCGGTGACCATGTTGACCTTCTCTGTAGGTGGTAGTTGTAGCGCCGAGCAAGTATTGCGGTGACCATGTTGACCTTCTCTGTAAGTGGTAGTTGTAGCGCCGAGCAAGTTTTGCAGGGACCATGTTAACCTTCTCTGTAAGTGGTAGTTGTAGCGCCGAGCAAGTATTGCAGGGACCATGTTAACCTTCTCTGTAAGTGGTAGTTGTAGCGCCTAGCAAGTATTGCAGTGACCATGTTAACCTTCTCTGTAGGTGGTTGTTGTAGCGCCGAGCAAGTATTGCGGTGACCATGTTGACCTTCTCTGTAGGTGGTAGTTGTAGCGCCGAGCAAGTATTGCGGTGACCATGTTGACCTTCTCTGTAAGTGGTAGTTGTAGCCCCGAGCAAGTATTGCAGGGACCATGTTAACCTTCTCTGTAGGTGGTAGTTGTAGTGCCGAGCAAGTATTGCAGTGACCATGTTGACCTTCTCTGTAAGTGGTAGTTGTTGCGCCGAGCAAGTATTGCAGTGACCATGTTAACCTTCTCTGTAGGTGGTAGTTGTAGCGCCGAGCAAGTATTGCAGTGTCCATGTTAAACTTCTCTGTAAGTGGTAGTTGTAGCGCCGAGCAAGTATTGCAGTGACCATGTTGACCTTCTCTGTAAGTGGTAGTTGTAGCGCCAAGCAAATTTTCTTTATTTCCTTCCAGTCGCGGTATTTGTGCCGACGTAAATCGCACATATTATACACTGGTCCGCAAAATTAAAGGAACAACATATTTTTTTCATTAATCTCAAATTTTATTGAACATTTATCAATGAAATTTTATACACACATTTATTATTCCATTATTGATTATAATACCCGAAATCAAAGAATTCTAACACGTATTTTATGCAAATTAGGCGGTCAAGCAATGATCTTCTTGCAGTCAGTGCATAAATATCTTTGATATTGTTGTTAATATGGGACAACCTAGGACGGCGGATCTCATCCCTCCAATCCCCTCCTAGAAACACTCATGAGCTAGAAACAGCCTTAACACAAGAGTGGGCGTTGATTCCACAGGAGCTGATAAACTCCCTAATTCTTAGAATGGGTCACCGATGTAGAGCCTGTCTATCAGTTAAAGGCGATCACACCCCATATTAACAACAACATCAAAGATATTTATGCACTGACTGCAAGAAGAGCATTGCTTGACCGGCTAATTTGCATAAAATACGTGTTAGAATTCTTTGATTTCGGGTATTCTAATCAATAATGGAATAATAAATTTGTGTATAAAATTTCATTGATAAATGTTCAATAAAATTTGAGATAAATGAAAAAATATGTTGTTCCTTTAATTCTGCTGACCAGTGTACATATAATACTACATATCAAAGGATATATATACACCATATTCTACCTAATTATTCTACCACCCACTACACAGTTGGAAAAAAGGGAGCAACGCCGCTATATAAATAGTTGGAGACCCCGCTACAACCCCGGTACCGAAAGAATGTCGACGCCCCTGATCACAGGCCTCTGGTCAACTAGAGCTGTTCGGTGTGTATCGTTGGGGATCACAGATTTGCCTCTTCCCTCTATGATTATCTTTAAGCTATCAGAGAAACAAGGTTCCTTTCAAGGCAGACTTTAAACAATACAATTTGTGGCATGCCTGGTTCTTGATAAAATACAAGTGCACAATTTCTATCAAACACAGAATCGAGAGCTTCGGTCTTCTTGTCCAACTCCAATCGTGTCACGACTTCCTCAGCTCAGACTTAGTGCGTTTCACACCTTATTATCCTGATAAATACGTACTTCTTTAAAAAATATATAATTTCACGAACTTTCATAAAGATCTATCTTAAAGTGGAGGAGAAGAAAAATAATTGGAGTATAGAAATATTTTATCATATCCACATACAGAAATGGTATTAAACAATCCACGAAACACAATAAAATGAATATAGTCAGTGCTAGCAGACCTACAGTTAGGTGAACCTAGTTGGGCCGCGAATTGTTAAGGAACTGAGATTCTCTCAGAAGTGTGATGCTAACGATAAAATAAGTGCTACCTTAGGAACTGGCTCTATCCTGCAGGAACCTTCACGAGACCGTCCTGTCTGGACTCCCTCCATCTGCCGAGGCTACAAAAACTCTCCCCGCGCGATGAGTGTGGAATGAGGTCGCCTCTTGGCGCCCTTTTCCCGCGGATTACCACCGAGTACCAGCCGAACAAGATCTGTAAAACGGAAGGCGATCGATATCGTTGGGTCACAAATGAAAATCATTTAATCTGTTTTATTAAATTTCGTTCACAACACTACGGGGGCGGCATCTCGAGTGTTGTCAGGGTCTCTCTCAAGAAAGCAGTGTTATCATTGGCCGTCCACAACAATGCGACGCCATCTTCATTGTTGTTAGAGTCCTCAGAAACCAGTGTTAGAGTGCCAATGTTGAGTTTCTGCATCAACGGGGACGGCATCTCAAGTGTTGTCAGGTGCCAGTGTTAAATTACCACCGTTGGCAACGGGGACATCTTAAGTGTTTCCAAGGTCAGCCAGTGTTATAGTACCAATGCTGACTTTGACAGCAACGGGGACACGGCATCTTAGTGTTATCAGGGTCCCTTGTAATTAGTGTCATAATGGCCTTCCACAACAACAAGTGAGATACCTCAGTGTTATAGTGCCTACATCCATCCAGATTTTGCAAAGCCCCAAGATACGACGAGGTCGAAGAGAGCCGCCAGCCGGTGAAGAACACGAAGTCAATAATACACTCGCTTTAATACACTCGCGACGTATAAATCACGGGTAGTTGGGACCTCCCCTGGCTGCAGCTGCCTACCGCTGGTGGCGCGCGCGTCGCCTAGCGCCCGCCCTGCCAGTTGCCCTCGCGCCGTCGCACCGAACGGATACTCTTCAGTGTGTTGTGGTGCTGCCGCCCATGCCTCCACCCCACCATGAGCTGTCTCAGGATTACGCCGCCGCATGTCAGCACACCACCTAAAGGGATTCAAGTCTATAACTTCGCTCTCGTCGCCATCGATTCCTGTAAGTACCACTCGCCTGATGTATTGTCACCTTCAAGGCCGGGTGTCGTGCATGTCCAGACATGTCTCTCTACTTCTCTTTTTAAGGTCACACCGCTTCTCATTGGTTCTTTTTTATTATTATTCTTATATCTTATTTATCTATGCACACACGACAATATTATTCAAACATCTATGATTTTTATTATAATTCTATATCTTTTTTTTTCCCCCGAAAAAAGTCGGAACATCATTTTTATAAGTCTACCTGTTATACGGGAAAGCTTTCCAGAATAGAGAATACCGTTTAAAAGGTTTATAAAAAGCCTTATATTCGAATAGAAAAACCAAAAGCCACCATGGTACAATCAATGAATACGATATGTCCGCCAAAGGTTGCATGCATGCTAGTGATGCATCGGCCTCGCCCGGCTATATTAGCCCTGCCTGCCTGCCTGCTTGCTCGAAATAGCTTCTTCCACCGAGGGCGGGGGGGGAAACCTACCCTCTGAGATTTTTCCATTGTCTCTTCTTTTATCATTCTCTATCAAGGTTGTATTCCCACACTAAAGATGAGATTCGCCAAGTGTTACCGGGCGTGGGCGGCTTACTCAGTCGGGGTTGGGAAGGAAATGATGCTACACTTCCGTTAAAAATGAGTGTCATCCTAACGAGCTGGTCATTTTTAGCTAGCACTCCCGCAGCTACCGATCAGCCAATGTGCCGACAACAGCTGGAATGTGAGAGTGGGAGAATTCGGTCCACATCCGGGATTTTGCTCTCTCTCTCTGCGTCACGCACGGGACGGACACAATGCGTCATCCTGCACAACGCCTCTTGCCATTCATTGCGTTAGTACTTTTACTTTCCAATCGCAGCTCAAATATCCTCATCGATACCCAGCGAACAGAGCTTTCGACAGTCGCCCAAGCTTGTTGTGTCAACAAGTCCCCCTCCTCCTTCCATTTAAGTAATGCAGGCAGCACCTTTTATAAATAAACTCTCGCATTCCCCTGCTCAGTTTCTACCTTGCTTTCCTTATTTGCTCGCGCTTTGTTTATGGACGAAACCTATTCTAGGGAGGGTTTTGCTGAGGGAAGGAACACTTTACATAATATTTACACCCACCTCTCTCTGTCTCAAAAATTCCTAGGATTACAGTTATACCATTATATCGGAATATGTGAAAAATGATATTTTTTCGTAAATAAAAAATCTCATTTACCTTTTCACCATTTAATAATATTTATCTTTATTAGCATTTGTCAATATATCTCTCTCGATTTGAATGTTTCACGTACCTCCATTCAATTCCCACTTCTAAATATTTCTGTAGTTCGCAACTCTCATAAAGAAGTGGATTTTGATATTTTGTGATGCGGTGATCCGTTCAGGTTTTGGCGAAAAGGGAATTTCTAAGTAAGTACGCTGCTATTAATTGATTGGTCCGGAGCCGATGAACGTTTTGAGACCCTAGTTTAATTGTTGGTAATGTGAAGCCGACTGAATATACTTCATTCAAAGTGTTTTCAATTACTTCAAAATTCTTTGACACAATTTCTAATTCGGAAAGGACACCTTGTTTTCACCATTGTCACCATATTCAAGATGATGAAATACGTCCAGATTTTAAATAAATCCTATAAGAAACAATTTTCACTAGGAAAGTTACACACGCACATTCGTATCGTCACACAAGAGGGAAAATAATATCAGTTTATGATAACTGCGACTACACCAGTCACTAGGTATTGCTGTTCAGGGCAATTACTACCTGAATCTTCACCAGTGTCATTCCATCAGCTACTTATTCTTTGAGAATCTCTGCGGATCGCTGAATAGCACATCGCACAGAGCCTCTGACTTGGAAATGTTGTCAACATCTCTCTTTCTCCAGCCATTTTTCATTTTAAAAAATCGTTCTTGTAAAGAAATAATTCCCTTATTTAAGCTGTTCTCTGCCTATTCACTCCCCTTATAGGATTCATCTAAAGAACGACTGTTAAACATTGATAGAAATGTACTTGAATGTAGTGTGAAACCATGCTCTTGTTCAAAAGCCCGTTGACCATGTGAGAATTGAAATAACTATATTGAGGAGGGAGAAAAAATAATCTATTGTCTCACCAAATTGGTTTACTAGCAAGTGCAGTAATTCAGCCACATTGAGAGAGAATGGTCAGTTGTTTGGTTAACACACACGTACGTGTATTCCTGGAGCGTATTAAGAGAGCACCAGAGATAGAATTTTAAACTGTCATAGGTGTCACAAACTTTATATCACATACATTTTTTTACCACCTCAATCGGTACAATTTTCACCGCATACAATTTAGTTTTCTAATTTCTGGGAAAAGAAAGAAAGAGCAAAGGTACAACAACAAGGAGCCGAGCTGGGTGGAATGCGGAGCCCCCACAATTGGGGTGCCCGGCTGACTCCACCTAGTGTCGTAGTGGTGTGGCATCCGGGTCGCCAAGGCCAGCTCCTGGGCTCACGACTGGTGACAGTGCCTCACCTTGCCGCTTATATCTTATTTTCGTTGATTATTATCTCTCTTTTTCCTCCAACTTATTGGAGATCCTTTCCATACATGCTTTGCCCATCCTTTGTCTTAAATCTCTGTTCTTCAAGCTACTGTAAACCATTGGCGTATATTTTGATAGCAGTTGCTCATTTGCGTTCAAATATTTCTTCTTCTTGGGTCCTCTCCGTATACCTTTAAATCCTATGTTAATTCCCTTTAAACTTGTTTAATTGTATTTTTCCCCCCGCGTTTCGTACTTTTAAATGCATATGTTTATTTTTTGTTTTGTTTGCTCTTATTTTAAGCGTGATTAAAATTCCTTGATGGTCCCCTTTTAACTTTCTTGCTTTTATGCTAGTCGAAATTTTTAGATAGCTGGACTTTTAGACATCTTTTTTTCTTCCACACTGATGCAAAGGCTTCAATATACGTTTCCAAAGTAAAGAAAACTTGGGCTAATTCTATTTCTAAAAACAGAATTCTGAAGCTACACAGCTATTTATGGTTTCTTTTGATATTTTTTGAAAAATCAATCCCTTAATACTTGAAACTTTCACATTTCTTTTAGCTATAATGTTCCCTTTAGCTTTAGAAAGTCTTTAATGAACAGAATTGGTGGGACTGTCACCTATTTCAGCAGAAAGGATCACAATTTTTATTTTTAATCCATATATATTTTACACTGCTTTATTTATTAACTTGGTAGGAATACAATTTATCGCGTTAAAACCAATCTCCATCTTTGCACTTATGAAATTACCTCCTAAGCTTCCCCTCCAAGGCATCATCAAATTGAGTCTCAAATCTTCGACCGAATTTTTCTGGCGCGTGTTGTCCGTTTACGTCGCTTAAGAAATATTTGCTGCATAAAGTTGAGGGTATAACCACCAACGATTTTCATTCCTTAGAGATTCTGCCCTTTTTCTACAAAGATTTATCCTAGCGACGCATCCTTTTTCTTTGAAGGCATACACAAAGCTAGTCAAATTGAGAAAGCTGTGCATCTAGATGCTTCCAAATCCTAGTTCTTGATCCAATCGTTCCCGGAACGCACAATAAAGAGGCCTGCCTACCAACAAAGCGCCCATTGTTAAGAGATCACAATAAAGCCCTAGTTGTCTCCTAAACTATGTTTTACATAACCCTACTTTGACATATCGCGACCTTCGATGGACTTCTGTGAAACTACGTTTTCCCCAGGCGAGCGAGCGGTTGCCTCTGACATTCAACATGGGCAAAACAGAGTAATTCGAGATGTCCTCATTTCCACAGGTTAAAAAAGTCGGTATATATATATAAAAAATCAATGACCCACAAGTTCCTTCTAACATTTCTCCCCACACTCCTTTCGTCGATAATAATGACAAAAAAAAAAGCGCGAAGTCTGGAAAAGCTGAACTTTTGCCCTGAAATCACTCAAAAAGGCATTGCATCACGACCCTCATTCTCAATAGCAACACAATTTGTGACCCTTTTGAAACTTTTTTCCCCCTCTTCTTCACTAGCTCTCCCTAATATTTTTTTTTCTCTCTCTCTCCCGCGCGCGCGTTCTCTCTCCCAGTTTCCATTCTCTTCGCCGCCGCGCCAGCTGATGGTAGCTTCTCCCCCCCCCTATTGTAGTCTTAAGGGAGGAGCGTGCCCGTCAGGACCTCGTTTGCAAGTTTTAATCCCCCTCTTCCACAGCTCCCTCGCGGTTAAATCGAGCTCGCGCGTGCTCCTGCACCCCTCCCGCACGCTCCTACATTTTTGGCTTATAGAATGAGATATCCCCCTCTCACGTCATTGCTCTCTGAATTCCTCCATCTGCCCGCTCCAGACCAATGTTATCTCACATCTTGGCGAGTTCTTATCAAACATTCTAAGCATATGTTGCTCCCAGTATGGTTAAAAACACCCTCCTCTTCTTCTTTTTGATCGTTTTTTTTTTCAGCCTTGTCGTTAACTCGACTCCTTCTTTTGAAGCATGTGCACGCGTTGTTTCTTTCTTTATCCAAGTTTGACAGTTTGGAAGTTGTAAGCTTTTATTATTAATAAGAACCCCCGAATCTCTCTTTAGAATTAGACTCAACTAACTTGGCGTGACGGCCGTTTGGAAAATCTCCCTCGTTGACCTTCTAGTAGCATTGATCGTTATCGCTGGAGTCTTGTGAGCAAAGTTGAGACGATCAGTGTTTCTTCTCAAGGATTTAAGCCAGCATCACATTCCTATGTGTCTTTGGGCGAAGTATTCAAGAAGTGCAACATTTTATTTTTTCACCATTTAATCGCCTTAGCTATCTAAGCCCAGCTATACTCTTTTTTTTTTTTTTTTTTGCTTAAAAAAAAGTGTAAGGCTTGTGCTTATTTTCACTATCTATAGAGGAGAATAAGCCCCGCCAGTTATATATATTAGGAACTCTCTTAATTACCATGGAGATGTCATATTTCGTAGGGAATTTGTTTTAGTGAAATTACCGCGTTAAAGTTATTTATAATAATGTTATTTCGTGATTTAACTGCACCAACACACAATATGCGCTTCTTTTGCATGTCTTCAAGACGTTTCAATTAAAGGTTTGTTTATTGATCGACACCATTTTTTATAAACATAGTAAAATAATTGAAATGTGAAGAGTATGGGAGTTTATTTTTCTATTTAAATTAAAAACTAAAACCCTTTTGTAATGATTTAAATAATCTCGATGCTATTTTTATTATTGATGTAGCGAACAACTTTTTGATAGTCATTACTATATTGCGTCTTTTTATTATTTTTCTATTTGAGTAAGTCTCAAGTTATAGCCAAACTACTACTTCCTCTCAATAGGGCAGTATATATATCTATCTAGAATGATGTACAACCCAGCTCTGTCGTTTAGCCAACATGGCAAATATGTCGGACACCTTCTCTAGGCGATAACTTTAATGAAGAAATTCGGCTTGAAGAATGCCTATCGCTAGTACTGTTGTCTTATTTGACTTCTCTAAAACAACTTTGGGGGATTTCCCCCCCATCTTCTTGTTACCTTCGCCGCTGCATAAGGATGGTCAACAATGGAGAAAACTCCCGGGACGCACGACTGATTGAAATACCATAGTAAGACTAGTTGTATTGTTGAACAGTGTTTTTAACATTCCTTTCTCATATTCACATATTTTATTATTCAGAATTACCAGAGATATTTAATATCCTTGAAATGTATTTCTGAAAAATAAACGTTTTAAACGTCGCTACGAGTCAAAGACAGGCTCGATTTTTTGAGGGTATAGCTCAGCATTCGACTGCTACGTGTCAACAACCAAGGTACGGTTGAACCCGAGTAGAAATAAACCAGAGATAGTTTTCTTTCTTTATATGCATGGGGAAGTATCAGTCTCCCCCTCCCCCCTCTTTTTGTTCTCACATTATTTGATAGACTTTCACATTGTGTGCCATGTTTATTTTCAATCAGCCAAGTCCCATCGTGTGCAACTTTAAATGTGTGGGCATAATTTGAATATATATTTAATCAACTCTCTTCCAACAAACATTCGCGTCTTTGTAGGAATGTATACCTTCGAATACGCATGAATCCGTATTTTTTCTTTTTCTCGGATCTTTTCTATAGACCACCGTGATGGAAAGAATCAAAAAGGAGAAGAAAGATATCTCAAAGTCATTAAAAGTTGAGACACACCGAATAATTGGGAGGTGAATTCGTAATCTTCTCTTGAGTTAGGGGAGGTATTGCATGTGCATTGTGTCCCCCATAGGTTTATAGCCTTAGGTCACTAAGGCCATATAGATAAACCTTGTTGTGCCCCATGTTCTTCCACCCGAGCATTATGGGTCTACACAGGTCATAAACGGTATTATTGGCCAAGTTGGATCTTGTCCTTCTTTTGATGCCAATTGTTGTAACAAGGTTCATTTTGGAATCTATAATGACGTGATGTTTGCTTCACGTATTGTAAAATCATTCTATACGTTCGCTTCGTTTTCTTCCACGTATTGCTTAATTAAAAAAACAAACTGTGTATATATATTCAAATAGATAGAGAATTTTGAAAAATATAATGACGTAGGTTTGTACAAATAATCTTTGAGGTTTCGAACAAGAGGTTTGGTTTCAGTACTAGTATTATTGGGAGCACGGAAGGAAGGAAGCAGCGCCCAGGTCGAAGGCTTAAAAGAGAGAGGTCTTCTAACGGCGGCAGGCAGGCCTTGGCGTATAGCCAGCTGTCGCGGCGGCGCAGATGGTCCTGAATAGAAAGATGGGGCGTTTGGAGGGGGACCACATCTCGGCGGCCCTTTTCAAACTTTTCCAACTAATATCACGGAATGGGTCAGACATTTTCCCTTGTGGCACTTGTTGTTCGGTACATCTTCGTGTTATCATTGAGCGATACAAGGAAGATTTTCAATGTCCGGTAGTACAACTACTTCATTCGACGGTTTACGTGGCCTATGCAATGCTTCATCGCAAGTATAATTAATATATGGCAGTTCGCCACATGCAGTAACATGGTATTTAAAAATGTTCTTCTTTTTCATTTTATATATATCTAAATATCATATTTGCAGCCAACATTTGCATTGCCACCTGTCCAAGGAGATAACAAGCGAAATCACGAAGTGTTCCTAATATCTCATTCTTTTTACCTCTACACTCTCTATGTGCCGCCTCGTATTCTCTTGTTAGGGTTTTATAGATTTTAAATTTTGGGACGGTGTCGTTTCTTGCCCAATGTGTCAAGTGGGATTAGCTAGAGAAAAGTATCGCTCCTACCACAATGCCCTGGAGTGGAACATTTCAGACGAGGAGCAAAGAACCCATCCATGTCAATACTCCATTTATCTCCGATATCTTCCTTCATCTTATTTATTTCCCAAGAAGGAAAAAAATAGGGGGAGAGTTCGTTCTACCAAAACTCAACTCTTCCACATCCCCCCCCCCCCCTTCAAGATGTCCTCGGGGAAGGAGGGGAAAAAATTCAAGCCAACGTTTCGGCAGAACGAACCTTCCCCCCTCCTTTTTTTTTTTTTCACCCCGTTCTCTCTCTCTCTCCCCACCTGGTCGCGTGCGAGGAAGTCGTTGGCTCGGGCGGGCACAGGTCTGGCCGCGCCACGCGCGAACGCTCTGCCACACCGCCTAATGGACGGCCGGCGGCGGCAAGAAACTGGAGTGTGCCCGCCAGCTTTTTGTTCCTCCAGAATGTGCTCCTCCGTCCGAGCGTGCATTGTGCTGCCCTTTGTTACCTACGATTGAAGCCAGACTTACCAGCACTACTCACTCTCTTGTAGAACTTTAGCAACCTGTGTCAATACGTATATACCTGTTGTTTTCTTTATTTAGGCTGACTACGGTACTAGGCTATTGGAAGAAGTCAATGGTCGGACACTGATTTGTGTTTATCTCAGGTCTTGAAGGGCGTGTTATATATCTTTAAATAAGCCTTTCATCACACACTTCTTTTTGTTTTTGCCTGAATTGTTAACTACATCGACTCTATAAAATTGTTATGAAAGGTTTTTTATTAGTTATTTTTTACGCTCTATATCCACACACTATATATTCACAAAAACAATTGTATGAATGAAAAATAAATAAGATGCATCTATCTCTACCCCTCAGGAATTCCTCGGCGGAATGGCATTGTATAACAGCACCCGTCCGCCGTATAATTGGTGACGCTGGGCAGGTGTGGGACAGCTGCCCTAATAACGGCTTGATGAAGTTTCTCTGAGGTAATCTCCTCGAGACTGGGTGGTAGACCTCGATCTATATCCAGCATGGCGGCTGGCTGCCAGACCAATATAGCTCCACCCTCCAACTTTGTTGTGTGTGCCGCAGGTACAAGCTGTGTCAGCAGAACATTCCGGACCCTGTCCACTAGGACGATGGACCCCCCACCCCTGCTCCTCCTTCTGGTCCTCCTGGCCTCCATCTGCTTCAGGATAGCAGGTAGGTCCTATATTTAGTTCCCGACCTACTTTTTTTACTTAACTTTGCACATGGCTTCCGGTCTCTTCCATTCATCCTTCCGTCGCTCCCTACAAGCGCCATATATAGCTGCCATTACGATCGAGTTACGCCGTTCGTACATGTGTTGTGGTCAGCCATCCTTGTCTCCTCCCCACATCCTGTCGGACCCGCCCTGCCTGACCCACTGGTGTTGCTGTGGCCCTCCCTCCCTCCCTCTCTCTCTCTCTTTTTAACTAGGGATTCTTTAACTATTGGCGTTACATGGCTGACGTGGTGTGACAGAGGCCTGCTCCACCAGGTCGACTCCCAAGCCACGGCCCCCCACCCCTACCACCAGGCCCAACATAACATTCCAGACTTATCCCTGCCCCGACGCCTACGCCAAGTGGTATTGCCTCAACGGCGCCACCTGCTTCTCCGTCAAGATCGGAGAGTCCATCCTCTACAACTGCGAGTGCGCGGACGGCTACATCGGCCAGCGCTGCGAGTTCAAAGATCTGGACGGTTCCTATTTACGTAAGTGTTCTCTTCTACATGGCCCTGAAATATTAGGCTTATCACACCTTAGCGGAATACATTTGAGTCCCATTCTTTCAGTCCCAGCAGGAGACCTATCAATAACCTGGCGTTTGGTGTTGCAGCGTCTAAGGAAAGCATCCTCATAGAACGCGCCAGTATAGCGGGCGGCGTGACTCTGGCCGTGATTATCATCGTGGTCCTCTCCATCGCCACCTACGTCTATGTCAGGTGAGAAGCCCCTCTTACTTACTCCCTCGCCGTGCTAACCTGTGGACGCTGCCCAGGCGGAGACGGAAGCCCATGCGGGTGTCTCTAGAGGAGCTAGAACGCAAGCCCTTCAGCTCGCGGCTACGACCTCCCCTCTAGCCATCTCCTCTCCCCACCTCCATATATATTATTATATATATATAATGTAATTTTTGAAGAAAAAAATGTTATATTGAAGAATGAACACTCTTGATCCCAAAGATTTTATTATTATTGAGAAAGTGCGTCATCAACCCATCGAGAATGTTGGGGAAGAAGACTTCGAGGACGATCCTCCTCAAGTTGTGCCGGCCCCAGAACTCTCTCTCCCACCATTTGTTTGATTCTTCGTGCCTCTGTTACACAAGTTGTAGAACAAATATTATTAATTTATTGACACCCCCTCTACATACACACACAAAAGATCAATTTATTAATTATTATTAATATTTTATTGGCTTGTTAAAATCTCTTATTATTACTCAAAAAAATGGTTATAATTATTACACTGCTGGTTTATAAGTTGGTAATGAAATTTTGGTGGTTTTTTGGAAGTAGGGATAAAAATTTTGAAACAAATTGTACGATCTTAAAAAATGTTTTTAATCTTTAACTTTATGAAATACAAACAACACTTTTTGATTCTAAACTTCTCTCTTTCAACTTTTGTTTTAAAATTAAAAAAAAATTTTTGCAGTTTATCAAATACAGACATTCCTCTTTTTTTTATTCAATTACAAAAAAATAGTTTTATTTTTTATTAAAACCATTCTTCTTTTATTATTATCAAGTCTTCCAAAACTATATTTCTCTTCCTTCTCATTAAATCAGTTGTAATAACCGGTTTTTTATTATAGACAATGGTATATCTAATTACACACTGCCATTCTAATTGTTAATTTTATATAGAAAACAGCTATGTTAATGTGTTTCTTTTTCTCTCA
>CP092866.1:105862916-105879187 GCA_030710605.1 Cordylochernes scorpioides | reverse complement strand
ATGTTTGTTGGAAGAGAGTTGATTAAATATATATTCAAATTATGCCCACACATTTAAAGTTGCACACGATGGGACTTGGCTGATTGAAAATAAACATGGCACACAATGTGAAAGTCTATCAGATAATGTGAGAACAAAAAGAGGGGGGGAGGGGGAGACTGATACTTCCCCATGCATATAAAGAAAGAAAACTATCTCTGGTTTATTTCTACTCGGGTTCAACCGTACCTTTGTTGTTGACACGTAGCAGTCGAATGCTGAGCTATATCACTGAGCTATACCCTCAAAAAATCGAGCCTGCCTTTGACTCGTAGCGACGTTTAAAACGTTTATTTTTCAGAAATACATTTCAAGGATATTAAATATCTCTGGTAATTCTGAATAATAAAATATGTGAATATGATAAAGGAATGTTAAAAACACTGTTCAACAATACAACTACTCTTACTATGGTATTTCAATCGGTCGTGCGTCCCGGGAGTTTTCTCCATTGTTGACCATCCTTATACAGCGGCGAAGCTAACAAGAAGATGGGGGAGGATATCCCCCAAAGTTGTTTTAGAGAAGTTAAATAAGACAACAGTACTAGCGATAGGCATTCTTCAAGCCGAATTTCTTCATTAAAGTTATCGCCTAGAGAAGGTATCCGACATATTTGCCATGTTGACTAAACGACAGAGCTGTGTTGTACATCATTCTAGATATATACTGCCCAATTGAGAGGAAGTAGTAGTTTGTCTATAACTTGAGACTTACTCAAATAGAAAAATAATAAAAAGACGCAATATAGTAATGACAATAAAAAAAGTTGTTCGCTACATCAATAATAAAAATTGCAACGAGATTATTTAAATCATTACAAAAGGGTTTTAGTTTTTATTTTAAATAGAAAAATAAACTCCCATACTCTTCACATTTCAATTATTTTACTATGTTTATAAAAAATGGTGTCGATCAATAAACAAACCTTTAATCGAAACGTCTTGAAGACATGCAAAAGAAGCGCCTATTGTGTGTTGGTGCAGTTAAATCACGAAATAACATTATTATAAATAACTTTAACGCGGTAATTTCACTAAAACAAATTCCCTACGAAATATGACACCTACATGGTAATTAAGAGAGTTCCTAATATATATAACTGGCGGGGCTTATTCTCCTCTATAGATAGTGAAAATAAGCACAAGCCTAACACTTTTTTTAAGCAAAAAAAAAAAAAAAAGAGAATAGCTAGGCTTAGATAGCTAAAGCGATTAAATGGTGAAAAAATAAAATGTTGCACTTCTTGAATACTTCGCCCAAAGACACATAGGAATGTGATGCTGGCTTAAATCCTTGGGCAGAAACACTGATCGTCTCAACTTTGCTCACAAGACTCCAGCGATAACGATCAATGCTACTAGAAGGTCAACGAGGGAGATTTTCCAAACGGCCGTCACGCCAAGTTAGTTGAGTTTAATTCTAAAGAGAGAATCGGGGGTTCTTATTAATAATAAAAGCTTACAACTTCCAAACTGTCAAACTTGGATAAAGAAAGAAACAACGCGTGCACATGCTTCAAAAGAAGGAGTCGAGTTAACGACAAGGCTGAAAAAAAAACGATCAAAAAGAAGAAGAGGAGGGTGTTTTTAACCATACTGGGAGCAACATATGCTTAGAATGTTTGATAAGAACTCGCGAAGATGTGAGATAACATTGGTCTGGAGCGGGCAGATGGAGGAATTCAGAGAGCAATGACGTGAGGGGGGATATCTCATTCTATAAGCCAAAAATGTAGGAGCGTGCGGGAGGGGTGCAGGAGCACGCGCGAGCTCGATTTAACCGCGAGGGAGCTGTGGAAGAGGGGGATTAAAACTTGCAAACGAGGTCCTGACGGGCACGCTCCTCCCTTAAGACTACAATAGGGGGGGGGGGGAGAGAAGCTACCATCAGCTGGCGCGGCGGCGAAGAGAATGGAAACTGGGAGAGAGAACGCGCGCGCGGGAGAGAGAGAGAAAAAAAATATTAGGGAGAGCGAGTGAAGAAGAGGGGGAAAAAGTTTCAAAAGGGTCACAAATTGTGTTGCTATTGAGAATGAGGGTCGTGATGCAATGCCTTTTTGAGTGATTTCAGGGCAAAAGTTCAGCTTTTCCAGACTTCGCGCTTTTTTTTTTTTTGTCATTATTATCGACGAAAGGAGTGTGGGGAGAAATGTTAGAAGGAACTTGTGGGTCATTGATTTTTTTATATATATATACCGACTTTTTTAACCTGTGGAAATGAGGACATCTCGAATTACTCTGTTTGCCCATGTTGAATGCCAGATGCAACCGCTCGCTCGCCTGGGAAAAACGTAGTTTCACAGAAGTCCATCGAAGGTCGCGATATGTCAAAGTAGGGTTATGTAAAACATAGTTTAGGAGACAACTAGGGCTTTATTGTGATCTCTTAACAATGGGCGCTTTGTTGGTAGGCAGGCCTCTTTATTGTGCGTTCCGGGAACGATTGGATCAAGAACTAGGATTTGGAAGCATCTAGATGCACAGCTTTCTCAATTTGACTAGCTTTGTGTATGCCTTCAAAGAAAAAGGATGCGTCGCTAGGATAAATCTTTGTAGAAAAAGGGCAGAATCTCTAAGGAATGAAAATCGTTGGTGGACATACCCTCAACTTTATGCAGCAAATATTTCTTAAGCGACGTAAACGGACAACACGCGCCAGAAAAATTCGGTCGAAGATTTGAGACTCAATTTGATGATGCCTTGGAGGGGAAGCTTAGGAGGTAATTTCATAAGTGCAAAGATGGAGATTGGTTTTAACGCGATAAATTGTATTCCTACCAAGTTAATAAATAAAGCAGTGTAAAATATATATGGATTAAAAATAAAAATTGTGATCCTTTCTGCTGAAATAGGTGACAGTTCCACCAATTCTGTTCTTTAAAGACTTTCTAGAGCTAAAGGGAACATTATAGCTAAAAGAAATGTGAAAGTTTCAAGTATTAAGGGATTGATTTTTCAAAAAATATCAAAAGAAACCATAAATAGCTGTGTAGCTTCAGAATTCTGTTTTTATAAATAGAATTAGCCCAAGTTTTCTTTACTTTGGAAACGTATATTGAAGCCTTTGCATCAGTGTGGAAGAAAAAAAGATGTCTAAAAGTCCAGCTATCTAAAAATTTCGACTAGCATAAAAGCAAGAAAGTTAAAAGGGGACCATCAAGGAATTTTAATCACGCTTAAAATAAGAGCAAACAAAACAAAAAATCAACATATGCATTTAAAAGTACGAAACGCGGGGGAAAAATACAATTAAACAAGTTTGAAGGGAATTAACATAGGATTTAAAGGTATACGGAGAGGACCCAAGAAGAAGAAATATTTGAACGCAAATGAGCAACTGCTATCAAAATATACGTCAATGGTTTACAGTAGCTTGAAGAACAGAGATTTAAGACAAAGGATGGGCAAAGCATGTATGGAAAGGATCTCCAATAAGTTGGAGGAAAAAGAGAGATAATAATCAACGAAAATAAGATATAAGCGGCAAGGTGAGGCACTGTCACCAGTCGTGAGCCCAGGAGCTGGCCTTGGCGACCCGGATGCCACACCACTACGACACTAGGTGGAGTCAGCCGGGCACCCCAATTGTGGGGGCTCCGCATTCCACCCAGCTCGGCTCCTTGTTGTTGTACCTTTGCTCTTTCTTTCTTTTCCCAGAAATTAGAAAACTAAATTGTATGCGGTGAAAATTGTACCGATTGAGGTGGTCAAATATTTATGTGATATAAAGTTTGTGACACCTATGACAGTTTAAAATTCTATCTCTGGTGCTCTCTTAATACGCTCCAGGAATACACGTACGTGTGTGTTAACCAAACAACTGACCATTCTCTCTCAATGTGGCTGAATTACTGCACTTGCTAGTAAACCACAATTTGGTGAGACAATAGATTAATTTTTTCCTCCTCAATATAGTTATTTCAATTCTCACATGGTCAACGGACTTTTGAACAAGAGCATGGTTTCACACTACATTCAAGTACATTTCTATCAATGTTTAACAGTCGTTCTTTAGATGATTACTATAAGGGGAGTGAATAGGCAGAGAACAGCTTAAAGAAGGGAATTATTTCTTTACAAGAACGATTTTTTTTTTAATGAAAAAAGGCTGGAGAGAGAGATGTTGACAACATTTCCAAGTCAGAGGCTCTGTGCGATGTGCTATTCAGCGATCCGCAGAGATTCTCAAAGAACAAGTAGCTGATGGAATGGCACTGATGAAGATTCAGGTAGTAATTGCCTTGAATAGCAATACCTAGTGACTGGTGTAGTCGCAGTTATCATAAACTGATATTATTTCCCCCTCTTGTGTGACGATACGAATGTGCGTGTGTAACTTTCCTAAGGAAAATAGTTTCTTATTAGATTTATTTAAAATCTGGACGTATTTCATCATCTTGAATATGGGGACAATGGTGAAAACAAGGTGTCCTTTCCGAATTTAGAAGTTGTGTCAAAGAATTTTGAGGTAATTGAAAACACTTTGAATGAAGTATATTCAGTCGGCTTCACATTACCAACAATTAAACTAGGGTCTCAAAACGTTCATCGACTCCGGACCAATCAATTGATAGCAGCGTACTTACTTAGAAATTCCCTTTTCGCCAAAACCTGAACGGATCACCGCATCACAAAATATCAAAATCCACTTCTTAATGAGAGTTGCGAACTACAGAAATATTTAGAAGTGAGAATTGAATGGAGGTACGTGAAACATTCAAATCGAGAGAGATATATTGACAAATGCTAATAAAGATAAATATTATTAAATGGTGAAAAGGTAAATGGGAATTTTTATTTTTATTTACGAAAAAATATCATTTTTCACATATTCCGATATAATGGTATAAATGTAATCCTAGGAATTTTTGAGAGAGGTGGGTGTAAATATTATGTAAAGTGTTCCTTCCCTCAGCAAAACCCTCCCTAGAATAGGTTTCGTCCATAAACAAAGCGCGAGCAAATAAGGAAAGCAAGGTAGAAACTGAGCAGGGGAATGCGAGAGTTTATTTATAAAAGGTGCTGCCTGCATTACTTAAATGGAAGGAGGAGGGGGACTTGTTGACACAACAAGCTTGGGCGACTGTCGAAAGCTCTGTTCGCTGGGTATCGATGGGGTATTTGAGCTGCGATTGGAAAGTAAAAGTGCTAACGCAATGAATGGCGTTGTGCAGGATGACGCATTGTGTCCGTCCCGTGCGTGACGCAGAGAGAGCAAAATCCCGGATGTGGACCGAATTCTCCCACTCTCACATTCCAGCATTTACATTCCAGCTGTTGTCGGCACATTGGCTGATCGGTAGCTGCGGGAGTGCTAGCTAAAAATGACCAGCTCTCTCGTTAGGATGACACTCATTTTTAACGGAAGTGTAGCATCATTTCCTTCCCAACCCCGACTGAGTAAGCCGCCCACGCCCGGTAACACTTGGCGAATCTCATCTTTAGTGTGGGAATAAAACCTTGATAGAGAATGATAAAAGAAGAGACAATGGAAAATCTCAGAGGGTAGGTTTCCCCCCCGCCCTCGGTGGAAGAAGCTATTTCGAGCAAGCAGGCAGGCAGGCAGGGCTAATATAGCCGGGCGAGGCCGATGCATCACTAGCATGCATGCAACCTTTGGCGGACATATCGTATTCATTGATTGTACCATGGTGGCTTTTGGTTTTTCTATTCGAATATATAAGGCTTTTTATAAACCTTTTAAACGGTATTCTCTATTCTGGAAAGCTTTCCCGTATAACAGGTAGACTTATAAAAATGATGTTCCGACTTTTTTCGGGGGGGAAAAAAGATATAGAATTATAATAAAAATCACAGATGTTTGAATAATATTTTCGTGTGTGCATAGCTAAATGATATAAGAATAATAATAAAAAAAACCAATGAGAAGCGGTATATGTGTGACCTTAAAAAGAGAAGTAGAGAGACATGTCTGGACATGCACGACACCCGGCCTTGAAGGTGACAATACATCAGGCGAGTGGTACTTACAGGAATCGATGGCGACGAGAGCGAAGTTATAGACTTGAATCCCTTTAGGTGGTGTGCTGACATGCGGCGGCGTAATCCTGAGACAGCTCATGGTGGGGTGGAGGCATGGGCGGCAGCACCACAACACACTGAAGAGTATCCGTTCGGTGCGACGGCGCGAGGGCAACTGGCAGGGCGGGCGCTAGGCGACGCGCGCGCCACCAGCGGTAGGCAGCTGCAGCCAGGGGAGGTCCCAACTACCCGTGATTTATACGTCGCGAGTGTATTAAAGCGAGTGTATTATTGACTTCGTGTTCTTCACCGGCTGGCGGCTCTCTTCGACCTCGTCGTATCTTGGGGCTTTGCAAAATCTGGATGGATGTAGGCACTATAACACTGAGGTATCTCACTTGTTGTTGTGGAAGGCCATTATGACACTAATTACAAGGGACCCTGATAACACTAAGATGCCGTGTCCCCGTTGCTGTCAAAGTCAGCATTGGTACTATAACACTGGCTGACCTTGGAAACACTTAAGATGTCCCCGTTGCCAATGATGGTAATTTAACACTGGCACCTGACAACACTTGAGATGCCGTCCCCGTTGATGCAGAAACTCAACATTGGCACTATAACACTGGTTTCTGAGGACTCTAACAACAATGAAGATGGCGTCGCATTGTTGTGGACGGCCAATGATAACACTGCTTTCTTGAGAGAGACCCTGACAACACTCGAGATGCAGCCCCCGTAGTGTTGTGGACGAAATTTAATAAAACAGATTAAATGATTTTCATTTGTGACCCAACGATTCGATCGCCTTCCGTTTTACAGATCTTGTTCGGCTGGTACTCGGTGGTAATCCGCGGGAAAAGGGCGCCAAGAGGCGACCTCATTCCACACTCATCGCGCGGGGAGAGTTTTTGTAGCCTCGGCAGATGGAGGGAGTCCAGACAGGACGGTCTCGTGAAGGTTCCTGCAGGATAGAGCCAGTTCCTAAGGTAGCACTTATTCTATCGTTAGCATCACACTTCTGAGAGAATCTCAGTTCCTTAACAATTCGCGGCCCAACTAGGTTCACCTAACTGTAGGTCTGCTAGCACTGACTATATTCATTTTATTGTGTTTCGTGGATTGTTTAATACCATTTCTGTAGGTGGATATGATAAAATATTTCTATACTCCAATTATTTTTCTTCTCCTCCACTTTAAGATAGATCTTTATGAAAGTTCGTGAATTTTTTTAAAGAAGTACGTATTTATCAGGATAATAAGGTGTGAAACGCACTAAGTCTGAGCTGAGTAAGTCGTGACACGATTGGAGTTGGACAAGAAGACCGAAGCTCTCGATTCTGTGCTTGTTAGAAATATGTGCACTTGTATTTTATCAAGAACCTGGCATGCCACAAATTATATTGTTAAAAGTCTGCCTTGAAAGGAACCTTGTTTCTCTGATAGCTTAAAGATGATCATAGAGGGATGAGGCAAATCTGTGATCCCCAACGATACACACCGAACAGCTCTAGTTGACCAGAGGCCTGTGATCAGGGGCGTCGACATTCTTTCGGTACCGGGATTGTAGCGGGGTCTCCAACTATTTATATAGCGGAGTTGCTCCCTTCATTCCAACTGTGTAGTGGGTGGTAGAATAATTAAGTAGAATATGGTGAATATATATCCTTTGATATGTAATATTATATGTACACTGGTTAGCAAAATTAAAAGAACAACATATTTTTTTCATTTATCTCAAATTTTATTGAACATTTATCAATGAAATTTTATACACAAATTTATTATTCAATTATTGATTAGAATACCTGAAATCAAATAATTCTAACACGTATTTTATGCAAATTAGCCGGTCAAGCAATGATCTTCTTGCAGTCAGTGCATAAATATCTTGGATATTGTTGTTAATATGGGGTGTGATCGCCTTTAACTGATAGACAGGCTCTACATCGGTGACCCATACTAAGAATTAGGGAGTTTATCAGCTCCTGTGGAATCAACGCCCACTCTTGTGTTAAGGCTGTTTCTAGCTCATCAGTGTTTCTAGGAGGGGGTTGGAGGGATGAGATCCGCCGTCCTAGGTTGTCCCATCAGTTAAAGGCGATCACACCCCATATTAACAACAATATCCAAGATATTTATGCAATGACTCCAAGAAGATCATTGCTTGACCGGCTAATTTGCATAAAATACGTGTTAGAATTCTTTGATTTCGGGTATTATAATCAATAATGGAATAATAAATGTGTGTATAAAATTTCATTGATAAATGTTCAAAAAAATTTGAGATAAATGAAAAAAAATATGTTGGTCCTTTAATTTTGCGTCCAGTGTATAATATGTGCGATTTACGTCGGCACAAATACCGCGACTGGAAGGAAATAAAGAAAATTTGCTCGGCGCTACAACTACCACTTACAGAGAAGGTCAACATGGTCCCTGCAATACTTGCTAGGCGCTACAACTACCACTTACAGAGAAGGTTAACATGGTCACCGCAATACTTGCTCGGCGCTACAACTACCACCTACAGAGAAGGTTAACATGGTCCCTGCAATACTTGCTCGGCGCTACAACTACCACTTACAGAGAAGGTTAACATGGTCACTGCAATACTTGCTCGGCGCTACAACTACCACTTACAGAGAAGGTTAACATGGTCCCTGCAATACTTGCTCGGCGCTACAACTACCACTTACAGAGAAGGTTAACATGGTCCCTGCAATACTTGCTCGGCGCTACAACTACCACTTACAGAGAAGGTTAACATGGTCCCTGCAATACTTGCTCGGCGCTACAACTACCACTTTCAGAGAAGGTTAACATGGTCCCTGCAATACTTGCTCGGCGCTACAACTACCACTTACAGAGAAGGTTAACATGGTCCCTGCAATACTTGCTCGGCGCTACAACTACCACTTACAGAGAAGGTTAACATGGTCACTGCAATACTTGCTCGGCGCTACAACTACCACTCACAGAGAAGGTTGACATGGTCCCTGCAATACTTGCTCGGCGCTACAACTACCACTTACAGAGAAGGTTAACATGGTCTCTGCAATACTTGCTCGGCGCTACAACTACCACCTACAGAGAAGGTTAACATGGTCACTGCAATACTTGCTCGGCGCTACAACTACCACCTACAGAGAAGGTTAACTTGGTCCCTGCAATACTTGCTCGGCGCTACAACTACCACTTACAGAGAAGGTTAACTTGGTCCCTGCAATACTTGCTCGGCGCTACAACTACCACTTACAGAGAAGGTTAACATGGACACTGCAATACTTGCTCGGCGCTACAACTACCACTTACAGAGAAGGTTAACATGGACACTGCAATACTTGCTCGGCGCTACAACTACCACTTACAGAGAAGGTTAACATGGTCCCTGCAATACTTGCTTGGCGCTACAACTACCACTTATAGAGAAGGTTAACATGGTCACCGCAATACTTGCTCGGCGCTACAACTACCACTTGAAGAGAAGGTTAACATGGTCCCTGCAATACTTGCTCGGCAACTACCACTTACAGAGAAGGTTAACATGGTCTCTGCAATACTTGCTCGGCGCTACAACTACCACTTACAGAGAAGGTTAACATGGTCCCTGCAATACTTGCTCGGCGCTACAACTACCACTTACAGAGAAGGTTAACATGGTCCCTGCAATACTTGCTCGGCGCTACAACTACCATTTACAGAGAAGGTTAACATGGTCCCTGCAATACTTGCTCGGCGCTACAACTACCACTTACAGAGAAGGTTAACATGGACACTGCAATACTTGCTCGGCGCTACAACTACCACTTACAGAGAAGGTCAACATGGTCCCTGCAATACTTGCTAGGCGCTACAACTACCACCTACAGAGAAGGTTAACATGGACACTGCAATACTTGCTCGGCGCTACAACTACCACTTACATAGAAGGTTAACTTGGTCCCTGCAATACTTGCTCGGCGCTACAACTACCACTTACAGAGAAGGTTAACATGGACACTGCAATACTTGCTCGGCGCTACAACTACCACTTACAGAGAAGGTTAACATGGACACTGCAATACTTGCTCGGCGCTACAACTACCACTTACAGAGAAGATTAACATGGTCCCTGCAATACTTGCTCGGCGCTACAACTACCACTTACAGAGAAGGTTAACATGGTCCCTGCAATAGTTGCTCGGCGCTACAACTACCACTTACAGAGAAGGTTAATATGGTCCCTGCAATACTTGCTCGGCGCTACAACTACCAATTACAGAGAAGGTTAACATGGTCCCTGCAATACTTGCTCGGCGCTACAACTACCACTTACAGAGAAGGTTAACATGGACACTGAAATACTTGCTCGGCGCTACAACTACCACCTACAGAGAAGGTTAACTTGGTCCCTGCAATACTTGCTCGGCGCTACAACTACCACTTACAGAGAAGGTTAACTTGGTCCCTGCAATACTTGCTAGGCGCTACAACTACCACCTACAGAGAAGGTTAACATGGACACTGCAATACTTGCTCGGCGCTACAACTACCACTTACAGAGAAGGTTAACTTGGTCCCTGCAATACTTGCTCGGCGCTACAACTACCACTTACAGAGAAGGTTAACATGGACACTGCAATACTTGCTCGGCGCTACAACTACCACTTACAGAGAAGATTAACATGGTCCCTGCAATACTTGCTCGGCGCTACAACTACCACTTACAGAGAAGGTTAACATGGTCCCTGCAATAGTTGCTCGGCGCTACAACTACCACTTACAGAGAAGGTTAATATGGTCCCTGCAATACTTGCTCGGCGCTACAACTACCAATTACAGAGAAGGTTAACATGGTCCCTGCAATACTTGCTCGGCGCTACAACTACCACTTACAGAGAAGGTTAACATGGACACTGAAATACTTGCTCGGCGCTACAACTACCACTTACAGAGAAGGTTAACATGGACACTGCAATACTTGCTCGGCGCTACAACTACCACTTACAGAGAAGGTCAACATGGTCCCTGCAATACTTGCTAGGCGCTACAACTACCACCTACAGAGAAGGTTAACATGGACACTGCAATACTTGCTCGGCGCTACAACTACCACTTACAGAGAAGGTTAACTTGGTCCCTGCAATACTTGCTCGGCGCTACAACTACCACTTACAGAGAAGGTTAACATGGACACTGCAATACTTGCTCGGCGCTACAACTACCACTTACAGAGAAGGTTAACATGGTCCCTGCAATACTTGCTCGGCGCTACAACTACCATTTACAGAGAAGGTTAACATGGTCCCTGCAATACTTGCTCGGCGCTACAACTACCACTTACAGAGAAGGTTAACATGGTCCCTGCAATACTTGCTCGGCGCTACAACTACCACTTACAGAGAAGGTTAACGTGGTCCCTGCAATACTTGCTCGGCGCTACAACTACCACTTACAGAGGTTATCACCTACAGAAAAGGTTAATATGGTTACTGTAATACATGATTGGCCTCTACAGAGAAAAAAACAAACCTGTTTTCCCCCAAGTACAAACACAAAAACCCTTTCCCTGTCAGCAAACATGGTCGAGTTAACGGCAGATGAAAGCCACGGCTGGCTCACGTGCCAGTACCTCAATAATTAAAGTCCCAACCTTGAAGAAGAGCGAGAGTAAAAAAAACAGCCCATCCCGAAATGGAAGGCTCAAGTTTGGTGGCCAATTAAAAAAGAATCCCTCTATATAAAAAGGGACTTGGCAGTCAGCCATATGACTTTCAAAACTGTGTCTGCGAGCATTCCACGTCGGACGGACGGCGATGACCTGTTATAACACTCGCAAACTGTGGAATACCTGGTGATTTCTATTCGAGAATAATGTATTTTTGCTTCTATGGCGGTCTTACACAAATGCATAAATTGGGCAGACACTAGTTGTAGAATCCTCCCCTTAACAAAACGAAAACAGTTATAGCGACAGAATCACCCAGATCTCGATGCTACGTCAGAATCTTAGAACCGAATTTCCAGGCGCGAAACTGTGGATTAAAGCGGGCTAACTGATCATCCATCAAACACTCGGACAGATAGACAGACCGAGGTCTACGAACCTCAGACGGTGGCGGCAGAGCAAGGCAGGTGGGCCGGAAACACGGCTCCCCCAACCGAGGATAAAGGCAGAATGAGAGAAGGAAAAAAGTCCCAAAAACGCGCATTTTTAGCCGAAAATGTGGTGTTGAGCGGGAAAACCTCTCTAGGTATACTAGTTTGACCAGAAACTGCTCCAAACATATAGGATGGATGTGTCGGGGGAAACTCTAGTGCTTCAAGGTGTTCCCTCACATAACAGTAGATTATATAGGTTAAGAGGTTTTTTTTTTTGCAAAGTTGTCAGTTTTGCAAGAGAAAAAGAATGAGTCAAAAGAGTGAGATAATTCCTTATTATATTATTTTAAAACAAAAATTAAAATACTTCATCTAAGAGCGCGCACACAATTTAATCATTTTTAAATATTTGAAAGTATTTAATAATTATTTATTAACATTTTTCTATTTTATAAAATTTTATATAGATTTGAATGTATGTTCTAAAAAAACGCTTTAAATATATTTAATATTGTTGCAAATGTGCCGACGAATGGATGAACTGGCAGTCGTGTACGTGAGGCGAGTGTTGATGTTTTTCCCACACGCGGACAACAAGAAGCAGAGGTAGGGCTAGATGTTAGCACCGAGAGTGGTCGGGGACAGCCCACGGGACAGAGGTAGAGGCCATGACACAAACTTGGATGCTTATCCCCGAGACATGGAGGGAGAGACTGTGCGAGACAGAGCCATCTGTCGATGGCCACACCCTAGAACCATCTGCTGCTGACCCCCCGCCAAAACGGTCCTGTTTACAGGGGATGTCTATATGAATGTTCCTCGGGACCGGCCCCACATGGGCGTTGGCATTTTCCTCCCCTCTGTCCCTGCCAACAGCTGACCGCTCTCTCTTTGGATCTTTATTTTGACGTCACCAATTTTAGTTTATATACAAAAAGGGGTTTAAAATACAAATAGTTTATATACAAAACATCGGGTGGTAGTAAATAGAAAGTGTCATCATTATACAGTTTAAAATATACGATATATATATGTAATTTTGATCGATAGAGGGCACTAAGTTGATTATATATTAATATGTATTTTGTTTATATGCAACTTGTATGTTGTCACTCTCTTTATAAGGATGATAATATAGAGACGGGGTTTTATCCTAAGTAGTCTAACGAGAGAGTATGCTGAGAGAAATGTAATTTCCTAGTACAACCAGAATATCGAAGTCTACTGGAATTTGAAGCAGATTACTTAGGTAGTTCGATTGATTGCAAATATCTATCGTGAATCATCCATTCTTTCTCAGTAAAAAACCTCCTATTTGAGTGTGTCGAACTGCGGGATACACTTAAGTCAAAACAAGCAAGCCTAAGCTGCCAGCATGGTATGAAAATTTCACTAAATGTTTACACCAAAATTTGTACAGAAGAACCTGCTGGTTGATAACAAGCTTAGTATCCACTTCAGTGTTAAGTGAGCAACACTAAGTTGGTTTCTACTCATTTTTAAGTTTAATTTGAATGTTTGCAGTGATGGCTTCATTAGGTTGTGCTAACCTAAATTAACTATACAATAAAGCAAAACTAAGGATTAAATTGTACAACTGCCAACAATCAGCTGCCAGCATGGTGGGACCCAGGATATGAAAACTTTTGTAGCTTGACGAATAATAGATGATTTTAATACTACTGGCATCTTGGAAATGTAACTACTTTCTCTCTACTTGTGTAGATATGCGGAGCAATTACATTAAGATAGTCACTAACTACACACCATGACTATCATGGCATAAGATGGTCACTATCTACCCAACACGACTATCATGGCATAAGATGGTCACTATCTACCCAACACGACTATCATGGCATAAGATAGTCACTATCTACCCAACACGACTATCGTGGCATAAGATAGTCACTATCTACCCAACACGACTATCGTGGCATAAGATAGTCACTATCTACCCAACACGACTATCGTGGCATAAGATAGTCACTATCTACCCAACACGACTATCGTGGCATAAGATAGTCACTATCTACCCAACACGACTATCGTGGCATAAGATAGTCACTATCTACCCAACACGACTATCGTGGCATAAGATAGTCACTATCTACCCAACACGACTATCGTGGCATAAGATAGTCACTATCTACCCAACACGACTATCGTGGCATAAGATAGTCACTATCTACCCAACACGACTATCGTGGCATAAGATAGTCACTATCTACCCAACACGACTATCGTGGCATAAGATAGTCACTATCTACCCAACACGACTATCGTGGCATAAGATAGTCACTATCTACCCAACACGACTATCGTGGCATAAGATAGTCACTATCTACCCAACACGACTATCGTGGCATAAGATAGTCACTATCTACCCAACACGACTATCGTGGCATAAGATAGTCACTATCTACCCAACACGACTATCGTGGCATAAGATAGTCACTATCTACCCAACACGACTATCGTGGCATAAGATAGTCACTATCTACCCAACACGACTATCGTGGCATAAGATAGTCACTATCTACCCAACATGACTATCGTGGCATAAGATAGTCACTATCTACCCAACACGACTATCGTGGCATAAGATAGTCACTATCTACCCAACACGACTATCGTGGCATAAGATAGTCACTATCTACCCAACACGACTATCGTGGCATAAGATAGTCACTATCTACCCAACACGACTATCGTGGCATAAGATAGTCACTATAAGCTGCCGTTGAGAAGTGAGTGGCTCACCTTGAATGTTGAGGCGTTCTGCGGAAACAAGGATCAACAAGGAAAAATCCTGCGTCGGTTATTTCTTGCCGTGAGTCAAGAGAGCGCCCACGCTACAACTAGCGGAGGATGTGTAACAAGAGCTACGGGGTAGAAGCCCTCTACTTCAACAGGGGAGCTACGCCAACATCTTATTGGGATTGGATGTACCAGATAAAGTGGCAAACTACGACAATCCTTCGCTGTACCCCGAGACATGGAGGCCAGTAGGGATTCTTACCAAACGAGAGTTCATCCTGTTGCCAAATACTGATGTTATCGAAATCGTATTAAACACTGAATCATCAATATTATGGAAAGTTGGAATAATTCCTAAAAGTATAAGCTTTCAAACCACATCTGGAACATATTTAGCACAAAATTCGTGCACAATTTATCGTAAACAAAAGTTTGACTAAACAAGGTTGGGAACCAACTATATGTTTATATACTGTGACAGTGTACTTTACTGGATCGTTAATAGACGGCTCCACAATTCGCACACTACCCAGTATAGTGATTTAAAATATAACTACAGGATATATAGATGACATTTTAGTTTTGAATGAATTATTGCTTAAAATGGATGTGGTCACCAGCATATATATTGTGAACGTCAACAAGGCAGCATATATAGTGGCAGGCATCCGTTTATAGACCATCCTTTTTGATGCTCGAAAAACCTGCCTGGCATCGCTACGTCTACAATGAAAACCATCTCAAAATTTAATGAAAAGAAAGAAACCTGCCAGGCTATGATTTATATTTTTCAAGTGTTTCCGAACTTTTGGGACAACCTTGGTAATATTGGTAACCTTGGTAAAATTATAACAGAATTCTTATAGAAGAATGATTTAATCTCTGATGTTCTATATCAAGGGTGTCCAATCAGCAGGTAGGCCAAGTTTCAGAATTACAAGGTTGTCTCGAAAGTTCGTAAATACTTGCAAAATATAAATCATAATATGTTTACGAACTTTTGAGACAACCTTATAAACTCCTTAATCTTCTTGATTATGTAAATATTGTCCCAATAGAGAGTGTTATGCTAACATATCGACGTTTAAAGTATCCATGGTGGAGTAGTAAGAAGAGAAGGAAGAAAGAGTCAGACGGGGAAGTAGGAGAGATCAAAAGGAAAGTTTTACTTCCTCTTTTTTTAACGGGGGATTAATTATATATCTGCAGTGTCTGGAGGTCTGTTTGTTTTCACGGCGGGTGGCAAGTTAGGAGTGGAGCAGCTAGTGTTAGCGCGCCATTGAGATTCTAGCGCTACTTTTTCTATTCAAAACAAATTCCTGCTACCCGCCCCTGCTAGGATGGTATCAAGATCAATATTTGACGTATTTTCTATGATGTTGTTATATATTTTCATATACAGTA
>CP092866.1:105833411-105855192 GCA_030710605.1 Cordylochernes scorpioides | reverse complement strand
CAATCTCAGTCTGAATGTTGTTTGAATCTCTCCCTTCTTCTTCACAGAATAATTTTATATTAATAATAATAATATATAGTTTATTGTAGAGTTCAACTATTCTGTTAGTTATTTCTTAATAGTTAGTTCTGTTTAAAATCGCTTAAAAGTCCAGCACTTAAAAAAAAAATCGTTTTTTTCTTATTACACCTTTCTCTCAATCAATTTTTAAGCCTATTAAACATATCGTTATTTTTTTAGGTTTTTGTCAAATTGAGATCATAAACAAGGAGGAAAAACAATTGGTACGGTGAACACACTTTATAATTTAAACAATTTTTTTTTTTACTTATAGAGATATTAAAAAAAACTATATTTATTTATTATACTTACTTTTTCCCTCCCTTTTTTATCTTCTCTTTCATATAAGATAACTGCACTTTTTTTTGCTTTATCCTTTTTTTTGGACAATGTTAAAAAGAAGCAAAAAAAGAAAAGGAAAAATATTTTTTATCCTAAAAAAAAAAAAAACACAAAAAAGGGTTGAAAAAAATTGTGTCTTTTTTTTTTAAATTGTAAATAGATATTCTTGTAAATAGTCCTGTTAATATAAAAAATGATATTATTATAAAAAACTATATATAGGGAGATGAAAATGGAAGTGCTAGATACAAACCTATTTTAAGAAATCTCCTTTTTTTTTTTTTTTTTTAAAGATCTGCCCCCAAGTTTTTATATATATATAATTGTTGTCAGTGAAGATATTAAAAAATAAAAAAGACGCTTCCATTTTTATCTCCTGAATTTTTTAAAAATAAACAAAATTCCTTTACTCTCTTTTCTAGCAATAGTTTTTTTTTTATCTTTCTTTTTTTTTTTCGCTGTTTCTTCTCGCATTTCATTAAATTATTTTGAAAAAAAAAGTAATTATATATATATATATATGATGATATTTATTTTTTTTTGTAAAAGGGAAATAATAGGAGAGATTTTATATGCTTTAATATTTTTATTTCTTTCTGTTTTTTTATATATATTTAAATTTTCTCATTTAACTTAATGAAAAATTTTCACTTTCTTTTTTTTTCCCCCATGTTTTCCTTTTTTTGCCATTTTTTTTCCTAAACCTAATTTTTTTTTACCACATATATATATGGTATACATAATTGATGTACGACATATATATATATATCAACCTCTTTTCTCAGTTCCTATATATATAAATAAAAACAATCATTCATTTGTTAATATCTCAAACTCTAAAATAAAAGTGGAATTTTTAAAATTTATTATTATTATAGTATTATATCTCAGTATATATATATATAAATAAATAGAAAAATGTTTAATCTTCTATTTCTAAAACTTTTTTCGCATGTCTTTCACAAATTATCTTTTTTTTTTTTTTTTTATGAAAATTCAGAAGAAAAAAAAAACAATATGCTTATTCAGTGTAAATATGATAGTTTTTTTTTTCAAATATATAAAACAAGACAGACAAAAGGTTTTATACGATTTTTTTTGGTCATGTTTTTTTTTTTTCTTTTATTATTTTTTTACTAAAAGATCCCCCATCTATTGTTTCCCTAAATATTGAACTAAAGAAAGTGCAACAACAACGCAAGCACACAAGATACCTCTCTCACTCCTATATTATAATAACTTATTAAAAAAATATCTAGTCCTTTACTGGCAACTTAAAAATATAAATTTAAAAAAAAATGAAAATAAAAAAACGATAATAAGTTTTAAAAAAATTATTTATGTGTTTGTTTTCTCTTTTTTTTCCCCTCCCTGTACATTTTTTCACGGTGTAGTTCATATGTAGTTTAGTAAAATCCATCTGTGTTTGATGATTTGGCCTTAGATCATATATATATATATAAGGTTGTCCCAAAATTTCATGTTTTTCTTAAAACGTTGTTTTTCTTATTACTTGGCGAATAATATTATTACGGCGAATACATAATAATACAATTACTTTATACATAAAATACAAAGACATTATACATAACGGCGAATAATATTGGTATTTCAATTTTTTGCAAGTGTTTACGAACTTTTGGAACAACCTTGTATATTGGGGTCAATGCTGTGGGAAGAACAAGTAGTTGGCATTAGAAAATATTACACTCACAGAAAGTGGAATGTATTTACCTAGAGAACATTAATTATAAAATGATTTAAATCTCTTTTTTAGACATTTGCCATAAAAACGTAACCCTTCATTACACACCGCAAGAAGTTATTTTGAACCAAATTCCATGTTTTGTTTTTCTTCTTTCACTCTCCAATGAGTAGCACTTTCAAGACCCACTAGATGATAGACCCAATCAATATAAATATTTAAAGTATGACAACACACACGTTTGTCATGTGCTTTCATTTATCTGATTTTTGGTTTGCCTGAGTTCCTCCAGAACCAGCTAACCATCTGAACAAACCGAAAATTTCTACCAGTAGTTGAGATTTTCTGACTTCAAAAGCAATAAACTAGGGCCTACAGTAAGAGTAACTTAAACACAGAAAAGGTAAACTCAAGAGTACAACACCAACAACAAAAAGGGAGTAAATAATAATTAAAAAAAAACACGATTTGTTAAATAAAATAAAAACAGTACTTATCTTTTATTTGCAGCGTTGATAAGGAGCGGACCGGGGTTTCACAGGTATGCGAGGAGATCACCAGACAAGCACACAGAGAACGCTTTAAGCGTCTTCACTCGAACACCACTTTATTTAAAAGAGAGATTTCAGGCAAGCCCTTCGTCAACTCAACTGAAACAAAGAGATAAAAGTTCTGACTTCTTGATTTGTTCCCCAAGCAAACTCCACAAGCCAAAACTGTCACTTTGTAGGAGTTTGTTGGAGCCCATTGAACTAGAGAAGAGCTCCCTTTCATGTTTCTGTTTTGAAAAGAAGAAAAGTTGAAGTTTAATTAATTCTTGTGAAATTTTTACTATTTTTGACGTGTATGATTCTTCTAAAAATAAATCAATTTGCTACTGCCCTTACTGTAATGATGAAATAATGGGAGGGCCATTATCATTGCAGTATAAAATTGATTTATTTTAAAAAGAATTATACGCCTTCAAAATAGTTCAAAATTTTCATAACAGATGGCGCGCTGATGCATCATAATAATTAATTCTTGTATTTAACTCACCGTCATGTCTTGGCCAGTATCACGAGCAATTATCGTTAATTGTGATGTTCTAAAGTTTGAGATCTGCCATTATCAGATGTACAAGATGTACATATTTACTCTAGATGCATGAAGAGAGTATTGTAACGACGCTTTCCAGCGGTCGTTGTTTGTGAACAAGGTTTCTAGGAAAACATTGTAGGTTCGCTGTGGATACAGCTTAGTGCGATAAACATTATTACCAGGAGCTGTTGTGGAATAGAGGACTAGGTACACTTAGATGAACTTGTCTCCATGTCCTCCATCTGAATGACCCTCCTCGTCAACGACCGGCTCCCGTCCAGGTCGGGCAAGCTTCTCTGGCACCGTCTTGCAGGATCATCCACACGGCTACACTCCCTAAGACAACTTGCCATTTCTTATTGTACTCTCGATGTCACACTCGGTGTCCACTTCCACAGAGCAGTCAACTTCAGAGCACCTCCCGTCAGCAGCTGCTATCCACCGGACCTTCTCCCACCGGGCCTTCTTCAGGACTCCTCGAACTGCTGTCACCAGACTGTCCTGTCTCTTCGTCAGCTGGCCCCTTCTTTGATCCCGTCGTCCCCCGGTAGTACTTCCTTGACTCACGTCGTCTTGTGTAGAGGGTAGTTTAGCGCTTTTTTATTTAGGCATGACGGCATTTCTACACGACAACTACTGAATCAACACTTATCTTCTTATATAAAATGAAAGGATTTAAAAGCACGAATGTTTCTTGTATGCATAATACAAATTTCTACTGCCCTTACTGCAATGAAAAAAATATATTGGGAGGGCTTGGCTCATCAGTGGTGAACCCTCCCAGCGGTTTCGCCAATTTAATCCACCAGACCGCTTCTCAGAGCTCTAATACTGTATTGGACGATTCTGCTTATATACGCAGCACTGAAGGGTGGAATCTCAGAAATGGTTTCCAAGAAAACTATGAACATAAGCTTATTGGACAGTAGAATTACATACAAATATTTGCATCGAGCAATGCTCCTCCGCAAACAATAAAGACAAGGCCAGTTAGGCATACATTAACACAAAGCAATAAAGCGCCATCTATACATATAAAATGAAAGAATTTAAAAGCACGAATGTTTCTTTTATATATAAATAATACAAACTTCTACTGCCCTTACTGATGAGCCAAGCCCTCCCAATATATTTTTTCATCGCAGTAAGAGAAGTAGAAATTTGTATTATGTATAAAAAAAACATTCGTGCTTTTAAATCCTTTCATTTTATATGTATAGATGGCGCATTATTGCTTTGTGTTATCTTCTTATATTGACCGCATTTGAAGATTTCTTTCCAAGAACAGGGTAGCTAATACTGGTCTAGAAACTTTAGTTGGCGAAACCTCTTCACCACTAAAGTACTTCTACGTTTTTCATATTCCTTAAAATTGGAGAAATACTTCCCCTAAATATAAATGTAAGAAGAAAATACGAAAATATAGGATTTCAATTTGAATTGGCACTCTATAAATGATACATATAAATAAAGGGGATAACAGAGAGTAACTCGGAAACACACACAAGAAAAGATTGAATTAGAATTTTAATTAAATATTTGTTTCCATTGTCATCAAATCTAAGCGGAAGAAAATATTCTATTAGAGACTAATTTCTACACCAAAGAAAATTCCTTCAAACCTGTGAAATCCAAGTAATGAAACTTCATCTTCACTCAAGAAATAAATTATTGTTTACAAGCGGCTGACCTCTACAGGCGTCTAGACCACTGGACTCCAGAAGGGTCAGAGGTTTAAGTTACAATTCTAGTATTTCAACTATGAAGTTTTTAAGGACTCCTTGTTGTACCTTTTGATTGAACACCTATAGAATTAAACTTTAAAAAATGTGTGTAGAGAGGGGGGTTACAGGAATTAGTTAAGTAAACAGCCAACAGATGGCGCGGACAGATGGGAGGTCATCCATTATTCAGCTTGAGGAACACCTGGGTCTCAGCACCAATTGTATGAAACGTATCGCGCCTTTGGTTGGTTGGGTACACCGTCTTTCCAACCTTGTAGGTCCCATCATTCTCCGGAGATACTCCTTAGGTCTTAATTCTTCTGTCTGAACGTGTAGCTACGTAGTGAACTGGCAGTCACTTCACATATCCTACACGTGTAGACACACATGCAGTACAAGCAGTCACTTCACATGTCCTACACGTGTAGACAAACTTGCAGTACAAACTGTCACTTCACATGTCCTACACGTGTAGACAAATTGCAGTACAAACTGTCACTTCACATGTCCTACACGTGTAGACAAACTTGCAGTACAAACTGTCACTTCACATGTCCTACACGTGTAGACAAACTTGCAGTACAAGCAGTCACTTCACATGTCCTACACGTGTAGACATAATTGCAGTACAAGCAGTCACTTCACATGTCCCACACGTGTAGACATAATTGCAGTACAAGCAGTCACTTCACATGTCCTACACGTGTAGACATAATTGCAGTACAAGCAGTTACTTCACATGTCCCACACGTGTAGACATAATTGCAGTACAAGCAGTTACTTCACATGTCCTACACGTGTAGACAAACTTGCAGTACAAGCAGTCACTTCACATGTCCCACACGTGTAGACATAATTGCAGTACAAGCAGTTACTTCACATGTCCCACACGTGTAGACATAATTGCAGTACAAGCAGTCACTTCACATGTCCTACGCGTGTAGACATAATTGCAGTACAAGCAGTTACTTCACATGTCCCACACGTGTAGACATAATTGCAGTACAAGCAGTTACTTCACATGTCCTACACGTGTAGACATAATTGCAGTACAAGCAGTTACTTCACATGTCCCACACGTGTAGACATAATTGCAGTACAAGCAGTCACTTCACATGTCCCACACGTGTAGACATAATTGCAGTACAAGCAGTTACTTCACATGTCCTACACGTGTAGACAAACTTGCATTACAAGCCGTCACTTCACATGTCCTACACGTGTAGACAAACTTGCATTACAAGCCGTCACTTCACATGTCAAACACGTGTAGACATACTTGCAGTACAAGCAGTCACTTCACATGTCCAACACGTGTAGACAAACTTGCAGTATAATAAGTTACTTCACATGTCCCACACGTGTAGACAAACTTGCAGTACAAGCAGTCACTTCCACATGTCCCACACGTGTAGACATACTTGCAGTATAATAAGTTACTCACATGTCCAACATGTGTAGACTACTTCAGTACAAGAGCCTACAACATAAACAAATTACTCTGCTATACAGTCTGCAGTAAAACCTCCCATAAGCATCCCCCGCCATCGTACAATCACTAGCATACAAGATACACGCGGTTTCGTGTATTTCTTTTTTTCTTAAACCAGCACACTATAATTAAGAATGGATGATTTTTATTATTTTTCCTATCTACATATATTAACGTATTAAAAAATTACATATTATTCCATTTTCATAGACAAGTATTCAGATTTCGAATACAATATCATGCATTATATATATATATAAAGCTCGTCTCTCCTGTCAAAATAGACGCTAAAACTAAGCACTTTCCATTGACTGACTCCAAAAACTAGGGGACACAGGTTGGTGACAAAACCACAACACCAGCTTTGGTAAACAGAGAATCATCCACCTGGAGATCATGGTCGGGCTAATGGTCCTCTTCAACCCAGAGCAATCTTTATTTCATGAGATCCATAAGGAGTCAAATGAAAATTCCACATTCTGACAAAGAGATTTGGCCTAGCCACAAATGCTCATGTGAGTGGTCAGAATAGACCTTTTTATTTGTTATATATATTTTTTTTTTAATTAAAAAGGCCTATCCTGATCGGCATGAACAGTGGCAGAGCGCCATCTAGTGGATTAAAAATCAACTAAACGTTCATTTAGGCTTGTTCCACAATATTTGACCAACCTATTTTCTCGACACATCGAAAAAAGCAAACCACGAACGCGTTTCGTGCACCGCTGCCAGTACCAGCGAGTTGGCCGCTCTCGCTCGCTCGACCAGGGAGAAGCCACGGACGTATGGGGACCACCTAGAGATTGCTCTCTCCAGGATGACCCGCAGGTGATTTTCCTAGACCGATGTTCCTTGGCTTGATTAAATTTCGCAGCCCTAGCACCGTGATGGGAGATGCGGACCACGAGATGACATGCGGAGAGTCAGCGTGGTCTCTCCAGGCGCCATACCACAGTATCTTACTTGTAGAGAAGTTCACGCATACTCCTGACGCACGCCGGAATTCGTTAAAGATGGTCTTGACTTTCTCGAACTGCCAATCATCGCGGATAAGCAGAAGAATATCATCGGCGTACGCCAGAACGTTCCCTCTTTCGAACACTCCCTCTAGTTGGCGCAGGAGTGGACCAATGAAGATGGAGATTCTGAATGGGCGGTGGAAAGCTTGATGATAGCGTCGGTCTCCACGTAGAGCAGATGGAGCCATTCCACGGAGGGCGGAGGCAGGCCGGAGGAACGAATCTTGTATTCAGCGAGAACTCGGTGAATTGCTCCCGTGAAGATGTCATCGAAGCCTTAACGAGCTCGCAGGGCACGTTATCCCAACCAGTCACTTTTCTTTGAGGCAGAAGGCTCTGATGGCAGCTTCCACCTCACGCAGAGAGATATCTGCTCGATGAAGCGGTTCACCGTTCTTTATAGTGTGTGCACTCCGTAGTTCCCTTAAAGAACCCAACGATGGCCTCCAGGTTGCAGGCAGAGCTGTCGAAGCGCCCTCTGGGGAAGTTGAGGACGGCGCGCCTCAGGCTCTCTTCCTCGACGGGGTTCCCCTGGGCGTTGAAGATGGTCGTCGGTCCTGATCGATGTTGTCGGACGTGCAAAGCGCGCCTAAACTCAGGCAGCGAGGGGTAATCGGCGTCAACGGCCTTGAGCCTGGAACGCAGGAACCGGCTTGTTCTGGCGACGTAGTCTTCGTCTTCAGCACGGAGAATGGAGAGGTACTTTATGTCTTCATCCAGGTCCAGCTTCAGTTTCCCCTATTCTCTCCATAGATCTCCAGGGGGGATGTCTCCGATCTTCAGTTAGACTTCGCCAAGAAGCGCCTCAACTCTCTCGATTACTGGCGTTGATCGAAGCACGCGGGGGGTGGATGGAGAAGATGGTGAAGGAAGATCCTCACAGGGAGAAGGATGGCACTGTGGTCCGAACAGCGATTTTTGAGGGTCCAGTAACAAGTGAGGCGTCTGGAGAGTTTTTATGGTATTAGAACTCGATCCAGACGGGCGGCGTCTAACCGGCTTCCGTAACTGGTAACCCTCGTAGGCAGGTGCGCGGCATTGAAGATGGAGGCGTTGTGACGAGGGTGGTCCGGTTCTGGATACTTCCACGGCTTCCGCTGCGACATGTCCTGACGAGGGCGATATCTGGACGGAAGAAGAAAGAGATCCATGCTGGGAGGTAATGTCCCTCCAGCTGGCACGACGATGTCCTAGGCGGTGACAATTGCTACATTTACGCCATAGCAGGCTATGTTGGCATCATTTCAACCCTGGAATCGTTTTCCAATTTCACCGGAAGCTGGTGGATCTTCAGGCCTTCATTCGTGAAGATAAAAACCTCCCTGCTTCCTGTGGTCCAGGAGTGACCTTCGAAGTTACCACATCACAGGCCGTTGAGGGCACTTTGCAAAAAGGCCGTAGCGCCGCAGTGATATTCTCGGCCCTATTCCGGTATGAAAAGGCTTTCAGGAGGGTGCTGCCGATGGTGAGGCCCTCCTCGACCAGGCGTTTCGCCTTCTTAATACTGGATAGTCCAACAAGAACATCTTCATGAACTGGTAAACTGAAGAGTTGCCCAGTATCTGTTCCAGCGCCTTCATCTATAGGACTGGATGGAAGTCTGCGTTTCACTCGACAAACAGCACTGGTCGAATGTCGCCGCTGCTGACCAGATTCTGCTGCTGTCTGCTGCAGAGTTGGCCTGGCAGCGCTGGATTCAGCTTTTGGAATTTTTGCCGACTGATCTCCAGATTCCCGGCCTTTTCTTTTGGGTGCTTTAGGGGGGGGGTCTTATATAAATTTTGAGAGTTCGATTTCTTTTCGGAAGCCTTCACTCTGTTTGTCCACTTTGTATTTACTTAAGCTTTTCTCAGCCTGATTTGCATATACGCTCTTTTCTGAGGACAAATTAGCATGTTCTCTTCCTTTGTTTCCAAATTGAAACAATTTTTTGTTTCATTTGGATCCAAGGTTAACTTTCATATGGGATATCTCGATGGGAATATCACCATCGTGAAGCTCTCCGACAATACCTGATTGTTGAGCTCCATAAATATATTTCTAGGTCGAAAATTCGCGAAGCTCGCGCGCCACACGCCTTAGAGAGACAAAAATTAATTTTATTGACATTGAGTTAACAATTTTAAAACAAAAGCAAAACAAATTACAAAAAATATATATATACATATGGTAATTTAAACCAACAACCCCATATCTACCTATATATTTGCCTTATTCTGTCTGTTTGTCTGTATGTCTGAAGCTCACGGATAGAATGCGCGCCCATTGGCGCCAGCGAACACGTGGCCTCCCTGCCCCCCTCTAGACAACCTGTTATCAGCTGTGCGATACATACACCTGTCTATAGCGGCCACTCTAGACAACCTGTTATCAGCAGTGTGCTAATCCACCTGTCTAAACAGACCACTCTGTCTATAGCGGCACCTCTAGACAACCCTGTTATCAGCTGTGCGATACATACACCTGTCTATAGCGGCCACTCTAGACAACCCTGTTATCAGCAGTGTGCTACATCCACCTGTCTAAACAGACCACTCTGTCTATAGCGGCACCTCTAGACAACCCTGTTATCAGCTGTGTGATACATCCACCTGTCTATACAGACCACCCTGACTATAGCGACCACTCTAGACAACCCTGTTATCAGCTGCCTGTCTATACAGACCACCCTGTCTATAGCGGTCACCTTAGGCAACCCTGTTATCATCAGTGTGTTACATTCACTGTCTATACAGACCACCCTGTCTATAGCGGTCACCTTAGGCAACCCTGTTAGCAGCAGTGTGATACATCCACCTGTCTATACAGACCACCCTGTCTAAAGCGACCACTCTAGACAACCCTGTTATCAGCTGTGTGATACATCCACCTGTCAATACAGACCACCCTGTCAATAGCGACCACCCAAGACAACGGTTTTAAAATATATTCGCACTCGGATAAACCCCGGGCGTTGCCCGGGCCATTCGTCTAGTTGTACATAATTATAACAAGATTTTCATGTTGTATAATAGAATCACATCTGTAAATGATTATACGCATGATTGACATGTGTCATTACCTCATCATATGAAATGTACTTTGTACAAACTGAGGATAAATAAATAAAACTCTGTAATAGATTAAGAGTTGAGCTAAAGCAGAGATCGAGCATATAGTATTCCCAAAACAACAAAGTCTAAAGATGGAAACGGCCACGGCGCCAGTGTACAGTTTCGCCAGACGATCCACGCCCCTCTCATGTGCTGAAATGCAATACCCCTTTCTCAAAAAGGTATATAAAGGCCCCCGTCTTTAGCCAAAAATACAGTCACTTCACCATCTGCGTGAGCTCTCGTCGGTTGTACCCCAGGTCCATCTCATTCATCATGTAGACCAGTAAGAATCTTCTATCTCTCCATCTTTCGCTCCTAGTTCAACTTTTATCTGTTCACGGAACTTTCTTAGTGCAACTGTGTCTTGTTTTTTTGTGTATGGACATCCCCAAGCTTTCCACTCTGCCTCGACCACGACTGCCTGTACTTTGTGAGAACTGTAAAAGGTTTCCAAGATGCAGAGAAGTACTGGAAAACTCCCCATCCTGACTGTCCCTCTCGGCAACACAGTAAGCGAGAGTTGACAGGGACTCACACCATAGTTTAAGTCGACTGGAAACTTCATCACATATTTAGTCGACAGGATTCTACAAGAGGACTACCAGACCTCACCACATTTTCTAGCCGACAGGATAACCAAAACGAAGGATGACACAACGAAGAAGGTAAAAGCCTGTCCAAATAGAAGAGAGAAAGAGCAAAGATGGGGAACAAACCGGCCATACCAACGAAACGACCAAGCAATCTCTCCCCCAACAAGAGATATTTACGGAAGACACGCCGCCCCAAGGGACCTACTCAGACCCGCTAACAGATCGCCAACGCGGGATGAAGCTTTCTGACACCCCCCCAACGACACAGCCGAAAATCCCACAAGACATGGAAACCGAGCAGCGATGTGGCCCAAACCCTGTGACAAATTCCACACCTTCGATCTGACATCGTCGAGACAATACTCAAGGCAACAAGCCACAAACAACTTTACAGAAGTTACAAGCTTCTACAAGCTTTACATGGAGCGACTTCCACGCCAGCAGGACGACCACCAAAGACCAAGTCTCTGATGAACAATCATCACACAATTGTAAGTTTTTAAAAACCTACGTTAACATTATCCTCAAGTTTAAACTTGATTCCCCATAAATTTTGTATTTATATTTTCACTTTAAGCATTTTAAAATCAATTTTTTCCTTTTTATATTTTTATTCAATTTTTAAAACTTTCACACCTTTCATTTATCAAATTTACTTTAATTATAATCAAATATAAATTTCAATTCATTACTTTCAATTTTACTTAAAAAAAATCATATTTTTATTTTTTAAATTACTCATCATTTTTCTAAACTTATTTTTGTTTTTCTTAATATCATTTTCATACCAAATATACCAATTTCATAATCAAATACTAAATTTTGAAAAAATCATTGTCATATTCACCATTTCAACTAAATGCCCCAATTCAAAATATTCTTGTCACCATTGCCCTTTTACAAGAATCATTTTAGCTACCATATTCAACGATAAAAAATCATTTTTAAATATAAATCACATAGGTGTAACACATTTTTTAATTTCAGAAATATTTTGTGATTTCTCTCCTGAGAGACAATATCTTCAAATTCACAACTAGAAAAAACAACTATCTTTCCCAAAACAAGTTAAAAATAAAAATCCCATCAACTACCACGCCAGTAGCTAAATTAAGTCACAGCCTTCCAAAACTATTACAATCGTTAAATTCCAACATAACTACACTCCCTCATCCCTTCCTTTTACATGCATCATCAACAAATCTCTCTCAACAAACGTTACACACCCTCACATCACTCTCTCCAATTGGCAACAATTAATAACGCGCGACTTAGCAACAAAACCCATTTTGAGCCACACAAGCTCCATAACGTTGCCCCACTAAACACTCAAAATTTTCACATTAAACGTATCATATCCACTAACAATATAAAAATTCTCGATACACGTTCGTACAACCACCACCCATGACTTTAGTAAATTTGTTATTCATAGTGAAACAGTTAGAATTTGTGCAAAACAACGACTTCACGTGGCACCTTTCCAAATCACAATTTTTCACTTCGTGTCACAGTGCCACACCACAAAACTTTTCACTTTTCAGGCCAAAGACGCCTTCATGCCTGTGACACATCTCAACCCAAAGCGTGTCCACGTCGAAAGTCGCACTTTCACCACACATCTAAACCTGACATCACAGAATAACATTTTTTCTAAGTCTAAACAACTTCGAAAACACAACCACTTAAGAACATGGAGAAAACTATATTTTCAAATAGGCAAGAAATACCAATCTAAACAAAACAAGAGAGAGAAATTCAGTTTCAAGTACATGACAAAAATAGCAAACACCCCTCAAGAGTGACCGCCAGTAAGAGGATCCCCGAATCTATTTCAGTTACATATCCCCCATTCAACGTCCTCCATCCCTCACAAAGCTATCAATTTGACCGCCATGATCATGATCGCCATTTTTTTAAACACATGTTTCACACTAACCATTTAGGTTTTCTTACACATCTCACCAACGCCTTAATTACAACACAACATACATTAAAGATTTTACTTGTTAATTGATATCACCAATTAAAACAATTTGGTTAAGTCTTATATAGACTTTATGACGCAAAAGAGAAATCATTCTCTACATATCACCCTTTTGGACAAATGAAAATGTCATTTCAAGTATTCCCAGTTTCAGAGAGTCATAGAAACACCGATGTTTACCAATGGGATATGATCTACACACCACAATTGTAACTTCTTTTCAAGAGAAATACTTTTTGTTCAATTTTCACTACTAAACATTTATCCAATCATTAATAACCTTTAATTATATTATAATTTTGTATAAAATCTTGAATAATAATTTTTATTTTTTACCTTCCAATTATATAATCAAATTTTTAGTCCAACATTATTTACAAATAAAAAAACTTTAATCAAATTTACTTTTATTTTTCATGATATTATTTTATAATTGCAAAACATTTAATTGTTTCAAAAATCATTTTCAATTCATTATTATATATTTTTATATATTACATGTTTGATTTTGTCCACTTACACTTCATTTTACCCGCAATCATATTTCTATATTTTTATTCACTATATTTTATTTATATTTGTTTGAATAGCTTTATTATATGAAATTGTTTATCATCAAGTATCGGGCATCTACAACAATCGTTTTCAACAATCATATTCTTTAACCAATTTCCTATATTTTTCATCACTATCTTTTCAATCATTGCTTCACTTCATTGTAGAAAAACGACAGCACTGCTTGACAATTTTTTTTTTGATTTCGTATTTCAACAAACTCTTGAATACAGTTCCCCAGATTTAAAAATCCCAACTTCTGGCCTGAACACGCTTCAAGAGTTTATTTCAATCAACCGCGGAGCACAATCACCAACGCATTCATAAAGCATTCAATTTTTTCAACTTTCAACTTTTTTTTTCAGCTCTAGCGGACCACAATCAACCTTTGATTTCGAGTCAAGTCAGATCACCTACTGTCGCTACAATTCTACTTATCGCATGGCTCTACCACCCCTTTCAATCATATTAATAAGCAACTTTTCTTCAACAACTTTTAACCCAATAATCCTAAAATTGTGACAAAGCACTGTAACCCTTATATAGGATCGCAAGTGAAACATTGCCAAGGAAGACGCTCAAGTCTATATCCTCGCTTTGCACCTGGGTCTGATTATTTGGTTTACATGTGTAATGCTTACAATTGCATATTCTTCAACTACTAACCCATTCCAACGCCCGTCAATATTTTCTTAGAATGTGAATTTTTATGTCATCCTTTTATTTTAATCATCATTTTTTTTTTAAATCAAAAAAAATGTCATTTTTATTTCACTTTTATATATCCAACAAATCATCTTGTTATAGCCCTTTTTAACCCCCACAGTTTAAATTAATCAAAAGAAATTTTAATTACTTACCTGTGTTAGAGAGGCTTTACCCGCTTAAACCCGATAAACCCTTTCACTCCCGGGGCCCATCTAAGGTAATTTAAACCAACAACCCCATATTGTACATCTCTATATATAAAGTCAATTCCTGTCTGTCTGTCTGTTTCGCGATAAACTCAAAAACTACTGAACCAATTGGTTCCAAATTTTGCATGTCGCTTTTTATAAACCTGAGGAAAATTTTGGATACAATTTGCTTAGTATTTTTGGCTATTTCTTTTTTTCATTTGAATAACTTTTTTTTTACGCGGAGTAATCCGGAATGGAATGAATACCCAAATATGGCCATTTTGTATACGCATCGGTGGCTCAGTGGTAGAATGCTCGCCTGCCACGCGGGCGGCTCGGGTTCGATTCCCGGCCGATGCATTTTTTTTAACAATTTTTAAAACTTATTTATATTATATCTTATATATAAAATGAATGTTTGTATGTTTGTTTGTTTGTTTGTTGGTTTGTATGTCCGGTATACAAATTCGCAGTAGTTCACTAATTCAAACCAAAATTTCCATACATAGGTAAAAAAAATACGAGGAAAACGATAGGCTATTTTTAATTATATTTATATATTCAAATTATTCTACTTAGCTCACGAACAGCGCCCTCTATCAAGGTTATAAATACGTTTAAAATCGAAATCTTCTCAAAATTTTATTAATAATAGTTCGCTTAATAATTAGAATACTTGATCTAAATCGAAATATTTATAGACGCTCGCTCGATTTGAAGATTTATATCGTAACTAATCTGACTGTAAAGTTTGGAGCGGGACGTTTCACAAGAGTGACATCCACGGCGCCAATTTATAATTGTAACGAATAGTGTTTGGATAAAACATTTAATCGGTAAACCCGGGCGTTGCCCGGGTCATTCGTCTAGTAACTTATAAAAAGATTTTCATGTTGTATAATAGAATAACATCTGTAAATGATTATACGCATGATTGACATGTGTCATTACCTCATCATATGAAATGTACTTTGTACAAACTGAGGATAAATAAATAAAACTCTGTAATAGATTAAGAGTTGAGCTAAAGCAGAGATCGAGCATATAATATTCCCAAAACAACAAAGTCTAAAGATGGAAACGGCCACGGCGCCAGTGTACAGTTTCGCCAGACGATCCACGCCCCTCTCGCATGTGCTGAAATGCAATACCCCCTTTCTCAGAAAAGGTATATAAAGGCCCCCGTCTTTAGCCAAAAATACAGTCACTTCACCATCTGCGTGAACTCTCGTCGGTTGTACCCCAGGTCCATCTCATCCATCATGTAGACCAGTAAGAAATCTTCTATCTCTCCATCTTTCGCTCCTAGTTCAACTTTTATCTGTTCACGGAACTTTCTTAGTGCAACTGTGTCTTCGTTTTTTGTGTATGGACATCCCCAAGCTTTCCACTCTGCCTCGACCACGACTGCCTGTACTTTGTGAGAACTGTAAAAGGTCTTCCAAGGTGCAGAGAGGTACTGGAAAACTCCCCATCCTGACTGTCCCTCTCGGTCAACACAGTAAGCGAGGTTGACAGGGACTCACACCATAGTTTAAGTCGACTGGAAACTTCATCACATATTTAGTCGACAGGATTCTACAAGAGGCTACCAGACCTCACCACATACATTTAAATTAATATATAATTATTTATACTTCTGACTGATCCCTCACTGAAGGGATGTCTAGAATTCATCAGTCTTGAATTCGAACAGCTTCCCCAACACTCGCAATTGCGCGGCCGATGAATTCACCCAGAACAACCTTCTGCCCAGGGGTAAGCCAACCCAAGGATATCCTCCCTTTCATGGCGGTACAAACCCCCAATTTTTTGTCGTATCTGTCAACATTCTCATATGTGTCGGCGGCAAGTTTGTCAAATGACTTCTTTACCTGATCGTTAGCAGTCTGAAGATGCTGTTTGGTTTCCGCTTTGGGAGTTAGAGACTGGAACTCTTGTCTTGGAACTCCATGGCAGGAGCCTCTGTTGGCACAGCGTCGGCCGCGGAGGGCATTGGTAGTGATTTCAACTTCCTGGCGCTGCAGAAGGCTCGGTAGCTGGAGTCTCCTGGGGAGGAGCGGAACGGTACGCCGCCGGCAAAGACACGGCAGGACTGAAAGGTGTCAAGGAGGTCTGCTTGATAGCGTCAGAATCTTCCGCAGCCGATGTAGGCACTGTGGATTTATGGGAGGGCGTTAGCTGGGAGACGTCGACACCAGTTCACTCCGGGTGTCCTGAAGATGAGAAGGATGAGTTCCGAGGGTTCCCAATGGGCAGGTGGCTCGCCGATGTCCCTGGCGGTGACATCTACCACACCTAACACCGTAGGTGATGTAGGCGGGTGTGGATTCTCCTTTTGAGATGACCACCAGCTTGGCAGGAGCTGGTAGAGTTCCGTCTTTATATCGTTTACTTGACGTATGCGCGGTGTGGCCACTAGACATGCATCGGACCTGTAGGCTCTTGTTGGGTTCTGCGCTGCCTGGAGTACAGGAGCTCCATCTATGCTTCCTTTCTCCCTGTGGTGAATCTGTAAGCCCGGTGGTCATAATAACGCTGTGTGTGTATCCGTCCTTCATTCTCAGAAGGACAAAGGCCTCCTTGTTGCCGGTGGTCCACGTGTAGCCGCCGCTGGAGTCAATTCGTGTGTCAGGAGATAAACCCTGCAGTAAGGCCGCAGAGCTACGACAACATTTTTGTCCTTGATGACAAGTTGGGGATCACCAATTGCTATCTTTTCTACTCTTTTCCCATATGGGAATCCTTTTCAGGAGGGTGGTTCTAATGGTGAGGCCCTCCTCAACCAGGCGCTCCGCCAAGTCAACGCTGGCCAACCCGACCAATACCTGGCCGGACATCTTCATCAGCTGGCACACTGATGACTTTCCAGCGCCATCATGTATTGGACTGGATGAAAGTCCGCGCTCCACTCGATGAAGTAGCATCGGTCAAAGGTCGCAGCTTCCGACCTATCCCTGACGATGTCTTGCTTATGTCTGATGCTCTTAATCGCCGTTACAGGATCTCTTTCTCCCCTGTTCATTTGCTGCTGGCCTGGCTGCAATGGATTCAGCCATCGCAAGTTTTGCTGGTTGTATTGGAGACTCTTGACATTTTATTTTTTATTTTTATGTTATTTTGCAAGTCTTGTGACATCGATTCCTTCTCGTCAACTCTTTACTTGGTCCACCCAATTTATACTTGCCTATTTATGCATCGATTGTTTATAAAGAAAATTTGAAATTTTCACACATTGAAACCTCGAACACAGAGTATTTTCTATTAAAAACCATAAACATCTGCCTCATTGGCAGGAATGGACATACCTGGAAGGGATTATAAATTTTAATATCACCACTCTCCATCGCTATAAACACGGAGCTCGCGCGCTGAGAGAGAGAGATAACTTACTTCTTTAATAATAATAAAAAAAACTTCTACATCCCTATATATATAAAAGTCAGTGTATGTATTTACGAGGTGGGTTCAAAGAGTATCGCGACTTTTGAATTTTCGCGGGTTACGTATATACGAATTTCGATCTTTTTGTGGCTTTATGTTGGTACTCATGTCTCTCACTTATGCCGACAAGCTCGGCCATTTTGAATGTTCACTTAATGTTGACAGCTGCTTTGCTTGCAGGTGTTTTGGATCGTCTTCGATTTTTACCTATTAAAAAAATGGATCAAAGAACCTGTATCAAATTTTGTGTGTGAAAAACGAAATTAACTGCTAAACATATATTATTTTAGACCAATAAAATAATCTTTCAATGTACATCAGAAATATTTATTAAAAACAAAGAAAAAATACTTAAATAGGATCGCGCACATATATAAGATTTTTAAAAAGAATTAAAATATATATATAAGGTTAAAATAGGGAGGAGTTTAATCCCTATATATATAAAAGTCAGCGTATGTATGTATGTATGTATGTGGGTATCTATGTCGGCTATACACGTCCACAATACGTAACTAATCTGACTGAAATTTTAACAGTATATAGAGTAGAATCTGGAAAAACTTAGAGTGAAAATTTCAGGTCTCTATCCCGAATATTCTTCGAGTTATTTGCAAATTGCGTTGCAAATTTGCCTTTTCGCTCGCAAGCAGCGCCTCTAGCGGTGAAGATGGTAGGTAATATCAGCTGACCTAATGTACATGTAAAACGTGTTTTGACAGGACATAGAGAAAAATCTGGAAAATATATTTATCGGATTTTTAGCCAATAAAAAATAAAATTGACAGGTTCTGGGCAAAAATAGTTGTTTTTTTAGTCAGAAAATGATTATGACAATATTGCTGTATCATGTTTGATTATCAGATACAAAATTATATCGGGAAAAATTCCAAAAAGCTGAGACCACGGGTGAAGCCAGTTCATTTTTAGTGTGCAGGAACAAAATTCTAACAGAAAAACATTCATTCGAGCAGAAGACACAAAGCCAGATCATCTCTTTATAAAAATATCGCTTCTCTGACACAAAGTTTGGGAGGGACGTTTCACAAGAGTGACATCCACGGCGCCAATTTATAATTGTACCGAATAGTATTTGAATAAAAACATTTAATTGGGTAAAACCCGGGCGTTGCCCGGGTCATTCGGCTATTATAAAAATAAAGGTCGCCTCTCCGTCAAAATAAACGTCTAAGCTAGACGCCATTTAATTGACCGTTGCCACAAACTATCGGCCTCGGGTCGGTGACAAAGCCACAACACCAGCTTTGGCAAACTGAGAAGCACCCACCTGGAGACCATGGTTTCGGCTAATGGCCCTCGTCAGTCCAGGGCGGGCTTTATTCCATGAGATCCACATGGAATCAAATAAAATATTCACAATCTTCCAAAGAGATATTTAGCTGTCAAAGTGGCTAGTTCAAATCTATAGCCAAAATATAGATGGAAATTTTGCCAGGAAGATAATGATTTACCTTAACAGAAAGCAATAACGCACCATCCATACATATAAAATGAAAGGATTTAAAAGAACGAATGTTTCTTTTATATATAAAACAAACTTCTACTGTCCTTACTGCGATGAAAATATATATTGGGAGGGCTTGGCTCATCAGTGGTGAACCCTCCCAGCGGTTTCGCCAATTTAATCCACCAGACCGCCTCTCAGAGCTTTAATACTGTATTTGACGATTCTGCTTATATACGCAGCACTGAAGGGTGGAACTCAGAAATGGTTTTCAAGAAAACTATGGACATGCTTATATATATTTGAATGCAATTCTACTGTCCTGTAAGCTTATGTCCATAGTTTTCTTGAAAACCATTTCTGAGATTCCACCCTTCAGTGCTGCGTATATAAGCAGAATCGTCAAATACAGTATTAGAGCTCTGAGAGGCGGTCTGGTGGATTAAATTGGCGAAACCGCTGGGAGAGTTCACCACTGATGAGCCAAGCCCTACCAATATATTTTTTCATCGCAGTAAGGACAGTAGAAGTTTGTATTATATATAAAAGAAACATTCGTTCTTTTAAATCCTTGTATTTTATATGTAATGATTTACCTTGATTCCAATTGGATATCATGAAATAAAGCCCGCTCTGGCCATAGCTTGAAACTATGGCATCCAGGTGGGCGCTTATCAGTTTGCCAAAGCTGGTGTTGCATCTTTGTCACCGACCCGAGGTCGCTAGTTTTGGGCAACGGTCAAATAGATGATGTCTAGCTTTGACGTCTATCCTTTCTGAAAAAATTTCCATCTAGTTAAAGATTTTCTTTCGTTTTTTCATAGTTAAAGATATATATTTTTATTCTGAATTACGCGATAATAAATTCATAACAATTAGGAAAAGATATTTTTATTTGTAAAGTCTACGAGCGGAGATGAGAGAGGTACTGTGACGTCCTTCCTTCTTTAGACCGTGTGCCGTCGACCATCCCCTTCACCAGACTGTGACCTGTGACCTCGCAGATTGGCTAAGGAGGAACCCTCTAACTTATCCCAAGTCTACTGGGGTATAATCATGGTAGATAAGTAAACCATTGCCTCTTTCTTGAGACGTTGTACCATCTCGGTCATCGTCAAGCCAGTGAGTTCCAATGGTAGATAAGAGGTTAGGAATGCCTATATTACAAATGTCTTCACGTGTGTAAACAATTCGACTTTACATTAACAAATCAGGCTGTTAGCCATCTTCAGGGCTCATCAATATTGTTGCATCAATTTTAATGCGCCCTACATTTATTCAAAATATTATCTGCTATTTAATTTTTTTTTAAACAGATTTAGATTATCATCATTCCTTTTTATAGTTTCATTCCTTTTGTAATATTTTGTTGTTACATATACCTTGATTGGTTATTGGAGCGAGAGAGGACCTAGACGAAGACTGCGGATCACGACCTACGAGGAAGACAAAGAATAAATAAACACAATAACTTTAAAAGGTAATTTACTTTATTTACTTTTCTTTATTTGCTTTAAGTATGGAAACCCTCTCGGTGTATAACACCCAGAAGGAGGAAACCAAGGTCGACGACCCTGCAAAGCTGAAACAAAATATCAACCGTTAAAAAGTGGGCAGCTGAATTTAAACGTGATCGCAACGTCGCTCGAAGATGACCCACGTGAAGGACGGACAAAACCACACTGAAAAATATCGAAAATTTTCATAATATCGTGTTGGAGTAAAGGTGTTTGAGATAGCTGAGGCCGTGAGCATATTGGTAGAAACAGGGAAAATATTCCAGCTTTGGGAGGAAGATAATAAAACCAAAAAGACTTGATATCTAGAAGAAATGAAGAGGAAACATGTTGTGATATACACATGTGCGTGTATATAAATATTAATTAATAATTTTTATGCCACAGAATAATACTAACCTTCAACAACAAGATACCATCATCATCATTCCTTTTTTGTTTACATTCTTATATAGATCTTCTTGTTCTTGTTCCAAAATCACTTTATTAGGTACCGCTCAACAAGAGCAACCTATTTTATGAAATTTGCAACAATGAATAATATGTGAAGGTTATTCGTATATTAAACAAAATGTTAACGCGAAATTCAATCCCGGTTAATGGCTATCAGGAATCGAGGGTGTTACCCTCTCGTCTACCGACCTTTATATAGATCCTAATAAAGATTGTTCGTCAGTAATTTTTCTATCTCTTATGTTTCAGCTATATGGATCATTGAAAAGCCATTTGTAACAATTATCAGAATACTCTTGAATTAAAACACAAGCAAATAATATATTGGACATGGCATCTACCCGGTAAGCG
>CP092866.1:105783331-105833311 GCA_030710605.1 Cordylochernes scorpioides | reverse complement strand
TCACCTATCATAAGAAACAACATGTAAATATATAAAACAAAACAATACTATGCAAATATGTCGAGGTATGCGACATATAATAAAATCTAAATTTTTACTTTGCTTTAAATTTGAATTCTCGTGACGGGGCAGGCATATCCTGCGAGAAGACCCACAAACACCCCGAGGTTTGTGATATCGATCCAATCATAAATCCCTTTAGTTCAACTGGCAAACTATAGTCTCTCAAACCTCTTTAGGTGACTTCACAACAGGAGTCGGTTAACTTTTGAGTCAGGATAGTCAAAAATTACAATTTATAAAATTTCAAATTTTTAAAGAGCCACAAATTTTTTTCTCGCCAAAAATAAATAGTACTCTCCTAAATAATATTTGCGTATGGAACTATATAAAGAACCGCAGCTTCACAACCAAAGAACCGCATGTGGCTCGCGAGCCGCAGTTTGCCGACCCCTGGTATAGACTGATAAGTTGTTCAGAAACTGGTTATACACAGAAATGACTGCAGTTGGTTTCACAGAGTAAAACCGGTAATCGCCCAATAGAGGCCGTTATACACAGAAAGGACTCCCAGAGTAAAACCGGTAGTCACCTCACAGAGGCCGTTATACACAGAAAGGACTCCCAGAGTAAAACCGTTAGTCACCTCACAGAGGCCGTTATACACAGAAATGACTCCCAGAGTAAAACCGTTAGTCACCTCACAGAGGCCGTTATACACAGAAATGACTCCCAGAGTAAAACCGGTAGTCACCTCACAGAGGCCGTTATACACAGAAAGGACTCCCAGAGTAAAACCGGTAGTCACAGAGGCCGTTATACACAGAAAGGACTCGCAGAGTAAAACCGGTAGTCACCTCACAGAGGCCGTTATACACAGAAAGGACTCCCAGAGTAAAACCGGTAGTCACAGAGGCCGTTATACACAGAAAGGACTCGCAGAGTAAAACCGGTAGTCACCTCACAGAGGCCGTTATACACAGAAACGACTCACAGAGTAAAACCGGTAGTCACAGAGGCCGTTATACACAGAAACGACTCACAGAGTAAAACCGGTAGTCACAGAGGCCGTTATACACAGAAACGACTCACAGAGTAAAACCGGTAGTCACAGAGGCCGTTATACACAGAAATGACTCACAGAGTAAAACCGATAGTCACAGAGGCCGTTATACACAGAAACGACTCACAGAGTAAAACCGGTAGTCACAGAGATTGTTATACACAGAAAGGACTCACAGAGTAAAACCGGTAGTAATCTCACAGAGGCCGTTATACACAGAAATGACTCCCAGAGTAAAACCGGTAGTCACAGAGGCCGTTATACACAGAAAGGACTCACAGAGTAAAAACCGGTAGTCACAGAGGCCGTTATACACAGAAAGGACTCCCAGAGTAAAACCGGTAGTCACAGAGGCCGTTATACACAGAAAGGACTCCCAGAGTAAAACCGTTAGTCACAAAGGCCGTTATACACAGAAAGGACTCACAGAGTAAAACCGATAGTCTCAGAGGCCGTTATACACAGAAACGACTCACAGAGTAAAACCGGTAGTCACAGAGGCCGTTATACACAGAAATGACTCACAGAGTAAAACCGGTAGTCACAGAGACCGTTATACACAGAAAGGACTCACAGAGTAAAACCGGTAGTAATCTCACAGAGGCCGTTATACACAGAAATGATTCACAGAGTAAAACCGGTAGTCACAGAGGCGTTAGACACAGAAAGGACTCACAGAGTAAAACCGGTAGTCACAGAGGCCGTTATACACAGAAAGGACTCACAGAGTAAAACCGGTAGTAATCTCACAGAGGCCGTTATACACAGAAATGACTCCCAGAGTAAAACCGGTAGTCACAGAGGCCGTTATACACAGAAAGGACTCACAGAGTAAAACCGGTAGTCACCTCACAGAGGCCGTTCTGCACAGAAAGGACTTACAGAGTAAAACCGGTAGTCACCTTACTTGGGCCGTTATACACAGAAAGGACTTACAGAGTAAAACCGGTAGTCACAGAGGCCGTTCTACACAGAAAGGACTCACAGAGTAAAACCGGTAGTCACCTTACTTGGGCCGTTATACACAGAAAGGACTCACAGAGTAAAACCGGTAGTCACCTTACTTGGGCCGTTATACACAGAAAGGCAACAGAGTAAAACCGGTAGTCACCTTACTTGGGCCGTTATACACAGAAAGGCAACAGAGTAAAACCGGTAGTCACCTTACTTGGGCCGTTATACACAGAAAGGCAACAGAGTAAAAACCGGTAGTCACCTTACTTGGGCCGTTATACACAGAAAGGCAACAGAGTAAAACCGGTAGTCACCTTACTTGGGCCGTTATACACAGAAAGGACTCACAGAGTAAAACCGGTAGTCACCTTACTTGGGCCGTTATACACAGAAAGGACTCACAGAGTAAAACCGGTAGTCACCTTACTTGGGCCGTTATACACAGAAAGGACTCACAGAGTAAAACCGGTAGTCACCTTACTTGGGCCGTTATACACAGAAAGGCAACAGAGTAAAACCGGTAGTCACCTCACAGAGGCCGTTGTGTACAGAAATGACTCCAGTCACTCTCTCCATCACACCAAAAGACTGGACCGATGCCAGACGATCCAAAAAACATGGCGACCTGACAAATAGGCTAACTGATCGGTTTCTTTTTCTAGCACAGAGTGTATTACCATTGTTATCAAACAATAAGCTGCCAGGCCAATGTACTATAGTTAGAATTGCTCTCTCTCTCTCTAGTCAGGCTGTTTGGTAAGAGAATGGAAAATACCACAGTGTATTTCCTAACCGTATTAAAGAGTGCATGGGCCAAACATCCCTGGGTTATCAAGATGCCTCTATTGACCACCATGTTTAGTCGGTGAGGTACAGCCACGCGGGCAACAGCCCGAAACGTACATATGGTTTGTTTTACCTGATTTATAATAAAATATTGTATCGTAGAATTTCATTTCACATATAAATACAACAACAAAAGCCTTTTTTTAAAAATACCTCTTGTCTTATTATTAGAATTATAATCCTCTTTATCAATTAGATCAATCAAATATAAATCTCCGAGGATAAGTTTATTTTTTACACTGTTAACGTGTTTACAAGTTTTCGGGTTTTAAACGACCCTTCTACAGATATACATTTTATGAACCTCTTGTCTAATACATATATTCGACCGGTAGACGAAAAACCAACAATGGTATCAATAAATAAATAAGAAAACAAACCACCATCTTGATGTTGAGTCATAACATCCACCGAGTCTTTCCCTTCTCGAATCCACGTTCCTTGCTCATGCTGATGTAAAGTGGTTTTCACATTTTACACAACGTGGTAATTCTTGACATTCGTATTGTGAGTGGCCATAATTTTGACATCTATGGCATTGTCCAGGACCTTTTGGCGTCCTATATCCCTCAATTTTGTAGATCATGTCGCATATGTGAGTTACATTAAATATTTGTCTGTTCTGTGAGGGTTTTTTTTTTTTTTTTTGATGGTATTGCCTGTACTAGTGGTAACTCCACTTTAGTGACCGCCTTACGAAGCCTAGCTAGTTTCAGTGGTTCAAATCCTTGGTTTCCAAGGTCTTCTTGAATTTTGGATATTGTAATGTATTGGTCAAGTCCTCTTATCACAACCCTTAAATTTTGTCATCTTCAAGGGTTATGAAGTGGAAACTGTAGTGGCGTTCCTCAAGTCATTTAGTGGCTGTACGGTAATTATCTATACAGTGTACCTGGACATTAATGTCCACATGTTGAAATATCAGGCTTTTGCTTCGTACAGTTTATTAGGCCATCTCTCAATACTGACCATTCTATTACTCCACTTTTTTATGGGAAGGATTTTTTCTTATTGGTCTGAGTAGTGGTGGTCTGTCTGGTGTTATCATTGTTATAGTCAATTTGCTGGGTTGTTTCAACTGCTGTTGCAGCTCTGGACTGAGAGGTTGTGGCAAGAGTGGTCTCAGGTTCTATTTGAATTTCGGAGTGAGTGAGTGTGATATCAATAACTTTAGGTTCTATTTGTGTTCCCGAGTGAGAGGTTGTGGCCACAATGGGTGTTGCCTCTGGATCTATAAGTGGTTTGGGTGATTCTCTTCTTCGGCGCTTTAGTGAATTTTCACATACCCATCCTTGATTAATCAAGAAAAGCTAACCACGTACACGTTTCAGGCTGTTGGCCCATGCCAGCTTGGTGCAAGCTGTACCTCAATGGCCAAAAAAACTGCTCATTAAGACATTCTGAAAAATCATTAAACGGGTAGTAGCCATAAGTGCGTGAGAACAATGTGAAAAAAAAAGAAGCTTTTCTTGATTAATCAAGAATAGGTATTTGGCCACAAAATTCTGGAATAATTGAAAATAAAAAAATAGCTTATATTTATTCTGACAGATGTTGCAAGCCATCAGCAACTTTTAGGTGACAATCAGGAGATGTCTTAATTTATCCCCCTGATCCCAGTACACTTTTGTACTATTTTTCACAGAGTACTTAATGTGAATACTCTAAGGTTATAGATGCTCTTACATTGTTCCATTTACTTACTTGGTCTAGTTACTTCTACAATTGCAGCGTGCATTTTAACTAGGAGGAAAAAGGTAAACAAAAATATGGAATCAAAGAACAAAAATTTTACCAGAAAGAGAGGGGAGTAAGTGAAGTGCCAAAATAACTTCCTGAAAATAAATGTTTTCACCCAAGGCTAGAATTAGAAACACCATTCCTGAAGACCTAGATTGGCCAACTGTGAACCAGGGTTGTTGGCCTCCATCATAGGTATAAATATGGCTATAGCCACTTCATCTAGTGTGTGCACATCCTGGTAGAAAACTTGCATCTCTATTGTTTCTTATCCTCTTGTGTAAAGATTACACTTCAATGGCCATCTCAGGCCTGTTCTAAATCTGTTGTTTCTTATCCTACTCGAGCTGTTTTATGATAAGCAGCAGCCTCTACCAAAGGTCCTGTTTAGTACATCTAATGCAAGCCAAAATGTGTTCTGAAGTTGCAGGTGCCAAGCTACATTTTGGGCAAGTGGGGTATATTTTGTTGTTATTTTCTATCTTCAATGGCTTGAGATGGACTGTTCTAGATATTGTTGTTTGATGCTGTCTGTGGTTCAGAGTTCCTTCTGTCATCTTTCCAGTGTCTCCACTGTCAACCGGCTTATGGACCGAAAGGTCTGGGAGGCCATCTGCTTCTAGGGTGTCTCCGCTGGCAGGGGTGCAGTTTCGGCTGCAGGCATTCAAGCAATACTAGCATAGGTAGTCAATCTATCCATCCTACGATGTCTCCGCTGTCAGCTGGTTTATGGACCAAAAGGTCTGGGAGGCCATTTGCTCCTAGGATGTCTTCCATTGTCAGGCATACAGACTTCGGTCTAGGTAGCCCACCATCCAATGGTGTCTCCATTGTCTTCTTTCTTATCTCCACTCAATCATATTAGGGTATCAAGCTTGAGATCATGACTGGGTGAAGTAGAATGCATTTGCCTTTGTCATTAAAACTGGGAGCGCTACTCAGTGGCAGGCAGATTTAGCTCCAAAAGAAATGGCCGCCTCTGACATGAGGAACAGACGCCATGTACAGCCGTTCCTAACATGGAGTACAAATGCTGCTCATCCTGTATCCCTGGATTAGGAGCCCTTACAGGGTACTATCAGCCGGGCCAGCTGAGCCCAGGTTTTTTAGTGAGCTTGTTACTGCTCCCCCTCCTCCTTTTTCATCTGGGCTTGGGACCGGCAAAGGCAGAGTTCGTCTCCATTGTTATCTCTTAAAACAATAAGTGTTCTATCCATATGAGGAAAGTCATGTGAACAATACATTAAATTGGGAGTTATGTGAAAATTTACATAGAGCATTATTTAGTCTCAAAATTGTAAGCTAATTATTTTAACATAATATAACATGCCATCTATATAATGGAAACAATAAAACACAAATATTTCTTTTACATATAAAAAACAAACTTCTACTGTCCTTACTGCGATGAAAAAATATTGGGAGGGCTTGGGTTATCAGTGGTGTACCTTCTTAGCAGTTTCGCTAATTTAATCTACCAGAGCACTTCTTAGAATTCTAATACTGTATTGGACAATTCTAAAAGGTTTGTTTTATGGGTAAAAGAAACTTTCATAGTTTAACTTGTTGAAAGTTAAAATTTCTGCAGAAATATTTAAACAGATAGAGAGCACTGTGTCAAGGTTAAAATGTGGCACCTAGTTTTTTTGCTTATCCCTAGTACACGTGGTACAGGCCATGATAATCATGGTGGGTAGTTAGCGACTGCTTTTTACTGTAAGCACACCACATGTCTACACATGTGAAAGCAGTTCGACTTTGCACTTACAAATGTGCCAGAGCCCAGTTTGGTTACTTTGCACTCGCTGGTGGGGTTGGACTTTTGAAAGAATCGGAGGGCCATTGGAGCATTTTTTTTAAACAGAAAAAAGTGTCCAATGCGGGAATCGAACCCGAGTCGTAGTGGTCGAAAACCAAACGGTTTAACCAGCCTTTCACCGACCCCTCCTGGCACCTAGTACAAGGTTAATTTATATATGAGACAGTTTTGTTACATCACCATGTATACATTATTTAGATTTGGTCTTATTAATACAAATTGTCCTAAATAGGTGTTTATCCTGTGCTTGAAACTGAAAAAATGTTTTCTAAAAGTCCACATGGGGAACAGTTTCTTATTTTAATAAATAAAAACATTAAGACATGAGTGTTTCTTTCACAAATAAATCAAACTCTTCTACTGTCCTTACTGTGTTCTGAAAATATTTATATGTAATTCTACTGTCTTATAAAAGCTTATGTCCATAGTTTACTTAAATACCATTACAAAGATTCCACCCTTCAGTGTAGCATACAAAAGCAGAATGATCCAATACAGTATTAGAGCTCTAAAGAAGCGGTCTGGGGGATCAAATTGGCGAAACCGCTGGGAAGGTTCACCACTGATGAGCCAAACTCTCCCAATATTTTTTCATCGCAGTAAGGACAGTAGAAATTTGATTTATTTGTGAAAAGAAACATACACGTCTTAATGTTTTCATTCGTTATATATAGATGGTGTGTTATTGCTTTGTATTAGTTTTCTGATTGATAAAAAAAAAACAAATTAAATAGGCAGAATAGATGTACACAGTATAAGGACACCTCTATATAAAGGACATCACCAAAAAAAATCATTTTAACCAATCAGCTGTTCACCAGTAAGAAGACATCCTGCAACTAACATCCCTTAGAGAGAGGTTCTGCTGTAATGGAAAAAACCATTGGGCACCTTAAATGATATTCATTCATAATAAAAATTGACTTCTCTCAATAAAATTAAAATATATAAATAAATACAGTAAAACCCCTTTATAACGAACCCCAATGGGACCTGTGGTTCACTATAGCCATAGTTCACTGTATTATAAAATATAAAATGAAAGGATTTAAAAGCGCGAATGTTTCTTTTATACATAAAACAAACTTCTACTGCCCTTACTGCGATGAAAAAATATATTGGGAGGGCTTGGCTCATCAGTGGTGAACCCTCCCAGCGGTTTCGCCAATTTAATCCACCAGACCGCTTCTCAGAGCTCTAATACTGTATTGGATGATTCTGCTTATATACGCCGCACTGAAGGATGGAATCTTAGAAATGGTTTTTAAGAAAACTATGGACATAAGCTATAGGACAGTAGAATTACACTCAAATATATTTCTTCATCACAGTAAGGGCAGTAGAAGTTTGTATTATGTATAAAAGAAACATTCGTTTTTTTAAATTATTTCATTTTATATGTATAGATGGCGCGTTATTGCTTTGTGTTAATTTATGCCTAACTGGCCTTGTCTTTATTGTTTGTGGAAGAGCATTGCTCGATGCAAATATTTGAATGTAATTCTACTGTCCTATAAGCTTATGTCCATAGTTTTCTTGAAAACCATTTCTGAGATTCCATCCTTCAGTGCTGCATATATAAGCAGAATCGTCCAATACAGTATTAGAGCTCTGAGAAGCGGTCTGGTGGATTAAATTGCCGAAAACCGCTGGGAGGGTTCACCACTGATGAGCCAAGCCCTCCCAATATATTTTTTCATCGCAGTAAGGGCAGTAGAAGTTTCTATTATGTATAAAAGAAACATTTGTGCTTTTAAATCCTTTCATTTTATATGTATAGATGGCGCATTATAAAATATAAATAGGAATTAATCCAGGTTCATTATAAGGGAAGGTTCCCTATATCCCAGGTTTATTTTAGCAGGGTTTTACTGTAATCAGGACTGATATCTTTAATGTAAGTGAAACTGTTTTTGGCCGCTACAACCCAGGTTCGATTCCCGTATTGGGCACTTTTCTTCTGATTAAAAAAAAAATACTCCAATGGCCCCCGCTTCTTGCAAAATTTTTTTTTTTTGCTTATCCCTAGTACACGTGGTACAGGCCATGATAATCATGGTGGGTAGTTAGCGACTGCTTTTACTGTAAGCACACCACATGTCTACACATGTGAAAAGCAGTTCGACTTTGCACTTACAAATGTGCCAGAGCCCCGTTTGGTTACTTGCACTCGCTGGTGGAGTTGGACTTCTGCAAGAATCGGGGGCCATTGGAGCATTTTTAAACAGAAAAAAAGTGTCCAATGCGGGAATCGAAACCAGGTCGTAGCGGTCATAAACCAAACAGTTTAACAAGCCTTCCACCGACCCCCTTTTCTAAAGTTCAAATCCACCAGCGAGTGCAAGTAACCAAATGGTGCTCTGGCATATTTATAAATGCAAAATTAAACTGCTTTTCACATGTGTAGACATGTGATGCATTTACAGTAAAAGCAGTCGTTTACTTCTACCCACCATGATTATCATGGCCTGTACCACATGTACTAGGGGAAAAAACAAGAGATCAGCCTGCTGTGATCTCAGTCAGTCAAACAATGATACTCCATTGTAATAACATCTACAAGGATTCTTGTGGTCCTCAGCCATTGTAGAACTTGTAAGTGGAACAAAAGAAAAACTCTTTTTAAAGAGGTTTAAAGTTGATTTATTGTAAAATGAAAAAAAAAAAAGGGGGGGGGGGAGAGAGAAGAAAAAACCAAAGAGAGAGAGACAGACAACCAAAACAAGAGAAACTTTAATTTGTAACTGGGAGGGAAAGATATAAATAATAATAAATATCAGAGGATATATGGAGGAGATGATCACAGTTGGTTGTTTATTCCTGTACAAACATTCCCGCTTCATAGCAGTCACAATCAAAATAGGTCCCTTCAGATATTGTGTATGTATACAGACAAACTAAATCTTATAATGAAGGTCGTTCAAAATGACTCTAAACACATTCATTTGTGTCCTTTAAATGGACAAAAAGAAGGTATGGGTAACCCCATTATCATAAATAAAACTGGAATAAACCTAAGACTTGGGATTTACAGTATTTAGATATTTACAAGTTGAGAAAAGTATAGAGATGTAAAAATGCGTAAAAAAAAAGACAATTTTTGACAAAAAAAAAAGAAAAAAAAATTTCAAGAATTCTTTAAAACATCATACAAATGGTATTCTTAACTAAAAACCTATAAAGAGTGGGGGGATGGGGAAGAAAATTTTTTGTTGGGTATAATATTTTTGTACTCATCTCATCTATATAATAAATATCAAACAACGCGATATATTGGAATAATAACCTAGAAGAAGAAATTACAAGTTAACAATTTCTCTTTTTACTAAACGTTAAAGAAAAAAAATTTTTAAATGCAATAAATTCAATGGGAAAGAAAGAGCGTATACAAATAAATTAAACAAATACTAACATAATACAGAAAAATTATTTTACAGGTTTTTAAATGGATATATAGACGAGTTATTTAGAAATAGCCATTTATATATAAACACAAAAGTACTGAAAATTGATATACTGGAGATAAGAGAAGTTATAAGTGAAGAGGGTAAACTGGTTTGAAGAAAACAAAATTCCTTTTTTTTTGTCTAATCTGTTATTAAGATATTAAGTAAGGGGGTAAAAAGAGCTTTAAAATTTTCAATCTCTAGATACATATATATATAAACCCCAACTTCATGCTTAAAAAAACGTACAATTAAAAAGAGACAAGAAACAAACGTTATATATTATGGTCAAAAACTAAAATTACTTCAAATAAACCAATCACTGATAAAGAGTACTAATCAATTAAAAATCCACATTAATTAAAAAATGCAAACAAACAAACACAATGATATAAAGATATATTAAAACCTTATTAAAAAAAAGTTGATACACTTTGTGTATTATTTTCTATATAAAACTTTTGATTTTTCACATACATTTATAAAAGAGTTAAATGTAAGTTTACTATTATAACCCCATCTTCAAATTCTTCAATTAAACTCAATCTCTACAGTATATAAATATATACTTGGAAGTAATTTTTCTAAATATACACATTGTCACATAAGTAAAAATATATAAATTTGAAATTGTTAAATAAGTATCACTTGACATCATAGGACCTAAACTCAATACAAAAACAAGAAATGTCACAATTTCACAGTCACAACACAAAAAAAAACACTATTGACAATCACAAAAATAAGACACAGTGAATATTATTAAGAACATTTTCACATTAAGGTCTAAAAAGACAATATCAACACAATTTTTAAAAACAAGTTCATATAAATAAAACACTTTTTTGTTACGTTTCATAGGAATCGATCATTTTTTTGGCAAATTTTCTAATCTATATGTGTTTACAAACATAAATATATAAACGCATTAGATTAATTACATAGCAGGTAAATATACATATAGGAAATAAATAATTGTATCATAGAAGAAAGGAAAGCAGTTGGAGATTATAAAAATAGAGGGAGAAAGTAACATGTGGATGAGTGTGAAAGAGATTAGTGCAAAGTTAAAAGAGGAAGAAGGAAAAGGTTTGATAGAGAGAGAGGTCTATTTACATATAATACACAATATATGTATTCTACAATAATGATAAAAATATATTCTCAGCAGTATATAGATGTCAGTCCATGAGGTACATGTGACGTGCGAGGGCCTGGCGCATGGCTTGCTGGCACAGAGGAGAGAGCCACTGTTGGGGCAGCAGGCTCACCTCGTAGTCCAGTGTAGACTGGAACTTGTCCCACAGATGCCAGCGGACCATGATCTTGGTGGTCTCCATCACCTTACACCACACAGGATATTAGTCTTTCTGAAATATAACATTCTCTGCCATATTATTTAACAGATTACAGAGATTTCCCATCAGGTGGTTTCTCTCACACTATAGGCATAATTATTTATTTATTTAAAAAAATCAATATATATGTGATATATCTGTATATAGCAATATGTAACCCCACCACAATCTATGCAATGTATCGTCAAAAGATTTAATAAAAGTTAGGCTTCGCGAAAAAGGGAATAACAATTAACAGGATTGCATCATCCAGGAGGTAAAGGTCACTGCCCAGGACCCATAAAACTTAAGTCCAAAGACCTTCTTCTTCCTGGAAGATTGCAATCATGGTGACAATGGAGGTACTAAGCCAATCACAATTAAGCATGACAAATCAACAACCAATCACTTTTAAGCATGACCAACTAATAGCAAATCAGCAGAAAAGCACGTGGAAGGATCTCCACCAGAGAGTTAATGACGATGATCTCAGACAAGAAGTAAAAGAAGGTAGGTGACCGTGCTAGAAGCAAGGTGTGCTCAACCAAGGTAGTGTCCGCTCCATCATGTGAAAGACCAAGTACCTCCTCCAGTCACATCACTCTCTCCCTTCCGCAAAGTCTATGTTTCTATCCCATCTAGGTGTGCTCGTTATTCCCCTGTGGAAACCCACCATTCGACCAAGACTGCACCATCAATCACCAATCCAATCAAATCCACCCATCCACAATACTCAACACAAGGATCCGACAGAGAGTCGACAGGATTAATCGAATTATTATAGTGAGAGTCGACGGGATCAACCCGAATATCACATATATATATATATACAGTAGAACCTCCATGAGAGGACACTCGCGCTAGAGGGCACCTCTCTATAAAGGACAGTTTTCATTTGCAAAATTAACATTTTTACTTCCAGTAAGAGGACACCTCTCCCTAAAGTACACTTTGGCTCTGCAATTAGGTGTTGTCCTTTCCATATAGGTGGTATGTTTTCCTATCTCCTGATTGTCGTGGTAGGCAGGTTAGATGTCAGTCATGGTGGCCACAAGGGTCAGAGTGGTTTCAGATCAATGGATAGCACAAAAGGACGAGGCAGGTTGGATGTCACCTCAGAGAGAGAGGCCACTGACGGTCCAGAAGGGTCTGATCTACATGAGAGCCAGAAAGGAACTGTTTGATATCCGACTATGTTTGTCAGTCCTACTGTGTAATCGGAGACCCTTTTTTTCTGACTGGGCGCTGGCAGACTCTCAATCAAACTTTATTATCCTGTTTTGTATTACATGATGGCCAAACTGGCTAGTTGGACTGTGTCTACATTTTTAACTGTTACACTAATTATAGTGTATTACATGATGGCCAAACTGGCTAGTTGGACTGTGTCTACAACCATTACACTAATTATAGTGTATTACATGCTGGCCAAACTGGCTAGTTGGACTGTGTCTACAACCATTACACTAATTATAGTGTATTACATGCTGGCCAAACTGGCTAGTTGGACTGTGTCTACACTAATTATAGTGTATTACATGATGGCCAAACTGGCTAGTTGGACTGTGTCTACACTAATTATAGTGTATTACATGATGGCTAAACTGGCTAGTTGGACTGTGTCTACATTTTTAACTGTTACACTAATTATAGTGTATTACATGCTGGCCAAACTGGCTATTTGGACTGTGTCTACAACCGTTACACTAATTATAGTGTATTACATGATGGCCAAACTGGCTAGTTGGACTGTGTCTACACTAATTATAGTGTATTACATGATGGCCAAACTGGCTAGTTGGACTGTGTCTACACTAATTATAGTGTATTACATGCTGGCCAAACTGGCTATTTGGACTGTGTCTACAACCGTTACACTAATTATAGTGTATTACATGATGGCCAAACTGGCTAGTTGGACTGTGTCTACACTAATTATAGTGTATTACATGATGGCCAAACTGGCTAGTTGGACTGTGTCTACACTAATTATAGTGTATTACATGATGGCCAAACTGGCTAGTTGGACTGCGTCTACAACTGTTACACTAATTATAGTGTATTACATGATGGCCAAACTGGCTAGTTGGACTGTGTCTACATTTTTAACTGTTACACTAATTATAGTGTATTACATGCTGGCCAAACTGGCTAGTTGGACTGTGTCTACATTTTTAACTGTTACACTAATTATAGTGTATTACATGTAGACACAGTCGCCAGCTTGGTCATCATGTAATACAAAACGGGATAATAAAGTTTAATTGAGAGTCCGCCAGCGCCCAGACAGAAAAAAAAGTGGCACAAGTGGTGCTACAAATGTGTGCTAATCAAGGACTGAATTTACTTTTTACAATTGTAGAAATATATATTTACCCACATATATATTTCTACAATTGTAAAAAGTAAATTAGCACACATTAGCATCACCACTTGTGCCACCAACAAACACCTCGGGAAAGGAAGAAGCTTTCAAATATTTGGAACAGTTGGTGACAGCTAGCTGCACAATGGTTGTGGGAAGGTTTAAAAAAAAGAGTCAGTGAGAACAGAGGACACCAATTTATAAAGTATAATTTGGCTTTAAAATGTTAACAAGATCCAAATGACACATCATCCTCAAACTAGAATAAAGAAACTTATTGTGTGAGGTTTTTAGATATTTTTATAGAAATACTAGAGGGTGACCCGGGCTTCGCCCCGGGATTGACCCGTGAGCATATCTACCTGAGTGATATATATTTAGATAAGATTTTTTTATATAATTGTTTGTTATTAGCATTATCTATTTGTTTGCATCAGCATAATTTAATCTAATCTTTGATAGAGGGCGCTGTTCGTGAGCTAAGTAGAATAATTTGAATATATAGTTTTAATAATTGATTTATATATTTTTTAAAATAGCCTATCGTCTTCCCCGTATTTTTTTTTACCTATGTATGGAAATTTTGGTTTGAATTAGTGAACTACTGCGAATTTGTATACCGGACATACAAACATTCATTTTTATATATATAGATATTGCTATTTTTCTTATATTTGAAACTAGGCTAACAAGTACCTATCATTCTCCTGGTCCTTAATTGTGACTTCCCCTCTATGTGACCAGCCAGAATGGCTGCTTGCTTGGTAGACTCCTGTAACCTAGGCTTTATTCAAATGAATAAGGAAAAAAAAGGCAGTTCCTTATCGCCCAACTTAGAGTTGCTGATGGCTTGCGCCAATTGCACAATAAGGAGATGCCTTTTTTTCCATCATTAATTTATACACCTTATCCCAATACAATATCACATTTGTACTATTTATTCAATGTATTTAAATTAGCCTAGGAAAACTCAGCCCTATTCTTGGCTCTCCACCATACAGCTGTTTGGGCCAAAGGAGAGTGCAAACTTGGCCAGTTTTAAATTCATTCTGTCAACTTGACGGCAAAACTTTGGTTAAGTGATAGCCTGAAAATTTGGAATACGTTTTTTTTTTTTTTTTTAAATATTGGGTAAATACCACCGATTATTGGGAATTATTCTTCATTTACCAATCAATATATTTACTTTAATTCAACTGAATATAATTCAACACTTACTTCAATTCAACCAATTTTTCACTTACCAATCAATCTATTTACCTCAATTCAACCAATTTTTCACTTACCAATCAATCTATTTACTTCAATTCAACCAATTCTTCACTTACCAATGAACCAAAAATTCTTATCCCTTGAGGTGTTGAATTAAAGAAGTCAAGACTCTGTAGTTGGAATAGTCCAATGGGGAGATAACAGGTCTGACAAGAGATTCCAAGTTTAGGCCTATTCTTTCAAAAATAGTTACTGGATGTTTGTCACAAATCAACATAGTTGAGAGAAGAACCAGGCTGTATGGCCTCCCTGGCTTTGAGCCAGAGCAGCCGGCAGTAGCCAAAATAGCTGGAGGAGGTGGGATGTGGGTGGCCTCCATTCTGCTGACAGTTGTCAGCTCTTCTGCTCTTTCTCCAGACTTCTTCTATGTCACCTATGGCAATGGGGTGAGTTGGCTCTCTCTTGCAGGCAGTGAAACCTCTTCACACCAAGGGATAGTCTACTACCTTGGTTGTATTAAGGCTGGTAATTTGGCTGGGAGTGCAGAATCCTATATAGTAAGAGTGTAGAATAAAAGAGATGAATATTTATAGATCAATTTCCTCCCAACAAAACTGCCATCTATATTTTAGCCATAGATTTGGCCCAGTTGCTTTACCAGCTAAACACCTCTTTGGCAGATTGTGAGGATTCCATTGGATCCCTTGTGGATCTCATGGAATAAAGTCTGTCCTAGGCTAACGAGAGCCATTAGCCCGAAACCATGGTCTCTAGGTGTACGCTTCTCAGTTTGCCAAAGTTGGTGTTGTGGCTTTGTCACCGACCCGAAGCCATGTTGCGGCGAAGATCAATAGATGGCGTCTAGTTTTGACATCTATTTTGACAGGAAAGGGGACCTTTATCTTTATATGTAAAAGAAAAATTCTATATATTTACTTTTTTTAATTATTATTATTTTTCACACACACACATATATATATACTGTAGCGTCAAATAAATAGAAAAATTTGCTAAAATGCCACAATTTCAATTATTACTTAAAAGACCAGTGGAACTTTATTATATATGGTTATAACAATAATTTTAAAGTCCCAAGTGTTTTCATTATAACAACATAAGATATTGATAAGATACAAATTGGATTATAGATTATAAATACAAGGTAATAAGACCAAATCCAAATAAATAAATAGTGTGTGATGTTTCAGTAACAACGCTGTTACCGAAACGTCACACACTATTTATTTATTTGGATTTGGTCGTATCACCTTGTGAACATAAGATATTATTTGTCCATGTGATGCTATTTTAACAAGGTTAGGCTGTAATAGAAGTTGGGATTATACAATTAAATATAACTCCACTGTGTGATTGCTATTTATTCCCAAATTTCATTGGCCCAAATGTAGGGAATATTAGAGTATAGGATTTTATCTATATATATTTTAGGTTATTTTAAATATATGACTTTCTGCTGGAGAGATCTTGACCAGTGTGTTTTGGGAAGCCAAAGAGATCCTGTTGATTTCTTACTACAGCTATTACAGTGAATATTACTCTAGCCTTCTTGACCAGCTGGATGTCAAAATTTGTGAGCCTGGCTTGAGGTAGAAAAAAATCATCTTTCACCAGGACAAGGTATCTACTCACAAAAGTGTGTTGGCAATAGGAAAACTTGAGGTACAATTTCCTCGGCCATCTCCCCTATTCTCCTGATTTGGCACCCTCAGTCTTCCATCATTTCCCCCACCTAAAGAAATGTGTTTCTGGAAAGCGCTTCACATCCAATGAAGAAGTTGAGAGGGCTGTAGATGGATATTTTAACAACCTTCCAGACTCTCATTTCCGGGAAGGAATATTGGAAAAACGCTGGACCAAGTGTGTTGAAATCAAGGGTGATTATGTAGGAATGTAAAATGTTTTTAAACTGAAAATCCTTTCATTGTCAGGCCAAGAACTTTTCACCTTATCCCCATATACTGTTATGTATAAAGCAGTTGAAATTTTACTTCTGCAAGTCAGTAAAGCCCTATTTGGCTACTTGAACTCATCCTTGGAGTTGTGCAAAATTCAGGGATATTTTTTTTAAAGGAAAAAAAAAGTGCTCAATGCAGTATTTGATTCCAGGTTCATTAGTATTTTTTAATGTTACTTTATAAAAAGTTAATTGAAACTCTTCACTTATGAGTAATTCTTTAATTGAAAGCTGCAGTAAGATCTGCAGAGATCAATTAATCAAGTATTCCAAAGTGACAAAGATCTGAAACTAGTAGAGAGATTAATGTACCTGTGTGTTTAGCTCCTAATTCTCTCTATACGAGGTGTAACTGCAGCAGTGACAGCTATTAGATCACACACAAAATCTACCCCACTTGCCAAAAATGTAGCTTGGCACCTGCAGCTCCAGAACACATTTTGGTTTGCATTAGATGCACTAAACAGGATTTTTGGGAGAGGCCGCTGCTTATCATTAAAACAACTTGAGGAGCATGAACTCATGGAATTTGTATAACCTTTACACAAGGGGATAAGAAACAACAACAAAATCAGGTCACTCATCCTATAGAACGGTGCTTCCACAAACATCAAGTAGTTCCTCCATTTGGCCATCAACTTTTTTATCTCTATTTGTATACAAATTTGCAGCAATACAGTTGAACCTTTCTATAACAACATTATTTGGGATCAAAATTTAATGTTGTTATAACCATGGTTATATAAAATGCTTGGGAATGTTAGAACCAAGGTGCTGTTATAATGATGTTCTACCATATTTTATAAAGTCAACTCAAAATCTAACATTATGTACCCAGGCTACATCTGAAAGAAACCTTCCCATCTGCCAGGACCCCAGGGAAGCCTGCAATGTGGTCCACCACAGGTTCTGGCTGTCTCCGCGGGTACACAGGCTGTGCAAGTGTCCCGATAGGTCGGAATGCCCGCAGCACATTGGACCCAAGGGTACTGCGCTGAATAGCAGGGCCATTTTAACCTTCTGTGGAGAATTGAAGACCCTGCATCCCTGCAAGAAAGGGGACCTGGCACTGGCCACTACACTGGCACAGGGGAGAGAAGAAGCCAAGCTCTACTGCAACTGTCCCTTCATACGCCACTTCCGCTTGCTCCACAACAACTTCACCCATGACCCAGTCATCCCCACTCAAGTCATCGCTCACCACCACTTCTACCAATGTACAGAGGTGACACACCACTACATATGATAGCGTGAGGATGTGTCCACAACTAGGTCTCAACACCCCAGAAGTGTTCTTTCTCAGCCAAGCCAACTAAGTGATAAGGAACAATTTGGATTATAGATTATAAATACAAGGTAATGAGACCCAAATCCAAATAAAATTTATTTACTTATTTGATCTCATCACCTTGTGTTTAAGCCAACTAAGTAAACTCTGCACAAGGTCTAAAATAAAAAAAGTCAATTTGATCCGGCCACCGTATTTGCTAATACTTTTTACCTAGGAGTTGCTTCAAGTAATATGGGAACTACTGGTTTCTGCTTGAAATATCTCGCAGCAGGATTTACTTATTAGTAAAACACATTAATCTATTTATATGCGAGATATCAATTTTATTGGCTTGCTATTTGGTTCTTCCATATGTTGGGTATTGCCAAGTTTAGTTCAGGGTTTCATGTAGGCTCTAGTTCTGTATTGCTATATCTATATATATAAAAATGAATGTTTGTATGTTTGTTGGTCTGTATGTCCGGTATACAAATTCGCAGTAGTTCACTAATTCAAACCAAAATTTCCATACATAGGTAAAAAATAACGGGGATGACGATAGGCTATTTTAAAAAATATATAAATCAATTATTAAAACTATATATTCAAATTATTCTAAATAGCTCACGAGCAGCGCCCTCTAGAACGCGGTGGATCTGATGGCGGGGCGCGCCCATTCGCTGCCTGCGAGCACGTGGCTTCCCTGTGCGCGCGCATGCGCCGGGAAGCCACTTGCTCGCCGGCAGCCGACGGGAGCAGTCACTTGCTCGCCGGGAGTCAACGGGCGCAGACATTTACTCGCTGGCAGCCAACGGGCACATGTTTAATGTGTTTGAATAATACATTTAATCATGTAAACCCGGGCGTTGCCTGGGTCATTCGTCTAGTATATATATATATATGCTATTCCTAATTGAACCAGTCTTCTTATTTTGACTATCGAAGATTTGAGCTTACTCTTTTGAGCAATTTCTGCATGCTTTTAAGAGTTTGGGATTTATGTACTCAGCATAGATGTTATAATTTGAAGGCACCAAGATACAAAAAAATAATAATAAAGACCCAATGTATGTGGACAACAGCATTGTTGCCATCTTTGAGACTGTAGTGGATACTGAAGATTGTAACATATAAGATGCTTATTAGCTCTTGTTACCCCAGAAGTCTGATAGCAATGTTGCTACCAAAATGTCAACATGTAGTTTACCTTATGTCTCAAGTCTCCTTGGCCAAGAATCACAGGTCATATAACATCAGTCAAGTAGCTGAAACTACTGAACCTTTCAATAGTGTTGGGCAATAGGGGTAACTGCTTAGATTTGAACAACAAAATAGCTTGAATTCTTGTATAACAATGCTAATGAGCCCTCCTTCCAATAATTATGCTATAAGGGCAACTGTTAATAAGGTAATAAGACCAAATCCAAATAAATAAATAGTGTGTGACGTTTCGGTAACAGCATTGTTACCATATTCAGACCAAAGTACTGAATGAGAAATTTTACCACAGCATGTACATGCAGTATTTATATGCTGTGGTAACATTTCTCATTCAGTACATTTGTCTGAAGATGGTAACAACGTTGTTATCGAAATGTCACACACTATTTATTTAGATTTGGTCTTATTACCTTGTGTTTATAATCTATAATCCAAATTGTGCCTTATGGGGCAACTGTTTAAATTTGAACAACAACAAAAAGGATTTGAATAGTTTGACTTCCTACTTACATAGATGTTTCTATTGAAACAGGTGGTGTATGGCTGGCTGAGACTCACAGTTAATTGTCTCAAGGCTGTCTTCATCACATCCCTTAGTCACCTACTTCTTCAACACCAATTATCTTCTCCCTCACCTAATTGCTTTAAAAAGATCCTGTACATTTTTTTTTTTTTTATAGTCAACTATTGAATGCTGAGTTGGATAGGTTGTTCTAAATTGTCAGGTAGCAATGGTGCTTGAAATACTTTCTTAAAATTGCTATCTGTCTTGTCCACAGCTGTGAGGTCCAGGTGACCAAATGTAAGGACAAAGTGTGTTTACAGTACCCATCATGATGGTAGTTAGTAGCATTAGTACATCATTAGACTAAATGCTACCATAGCTTAATACAAAGCAATAACACACTATCCATATACAGCAAAATCCTTATTGTTGGTGGAAGAGCATTGCTCAATGCAAATATTTATATGTAATTCTACTGTCCTAAAAGCTCCATAGTTTGCTTAAATACCATTTCTGAGATTCCACCCTTCAGTGTAGCATATAAAAGCTGAATGATCCAATACAGTATTAGATATCTAAAGAAGCAGTCTGGTAGATTAAAAATTGGTGAAACCGCTGGAAGGGTTCACCACTGTTGAGCCAAGCCCTCCCAATATTTTTTCATCGCAGTAAGGACCGTAGAAGTATTATTGATGTGTAAAGAAACATTCACATCTTAATGTTTTCATTTGCTATCATAACTGTTTACTTATTTGGGAACTTGTGACTTTCTATTTTCCATCCACCTATACAAGTATATTATGTCTAAAAGTAAATCCTTTTGCTGATAAGGCACAATTTGGATTATAGATTAGAACTACAAGGTAATAAGACCTAATCCTAATAAATCAATAGTGTGTGGTGTTTCAGTAACAACGCTGTCACCGAAACATCACACAATATTAATTTATTTGGATTTGGCCTTATTACCTTGTAGTTCTAAATCCTTGTGCAATAAGCTTCTTAGTTAATAAAGGAAACTTATTGCAAAAAGATTTACTTTTAGATATATTTATAGGCAATTTATTTATGATAAAGTACAACCGAAAGGTCACACACTATTAATTTATTTGGATTAGGTCTTATTTTCTTGCTGCAATTTATTTATTTTAATAATGAATACAAGTATATATCGCCTGTTTGTGGGAAAAAACAAACAAACAAACGCTGAAACTGAGGAAATTTGGATTAGAGATGGCAAAACCAAATACATACAACAAATGTCAATTACTCTGGTTTGATGCCAACACTGTTATTCAACAGTCAACACAAGTTCTGGGTGGGATTTACTTGGGGTTGAACCTGTCTATAGCGCCCCCTCTAAATAGCGCCTCTCTCTATAGCGCCCGATTTTAAATGCGTAGTACGATGCGATTTACATTAGAAGTGACCTGTCTATAGCACCCCCTCTCTATAGCACCCTATTTTGGTGAGTCCCTAGAGGTGGGACTATAGACAGGTTTAACTGTATATATATATAAATAAGCATACACACAAAAGAAAGGGAACTACACAGAGGGATATAAAGAGGCATGTGTGTGTCAGCTGTCAGTATGCAAGGAGGGGGAGTTCTGCGGCCAGATCACAGGCTCGGACTACGAGACCTACCATGTCTGCTACTGCCCCCAGCACACCCTGTGCCTCATCCCACCAGACCGGACTCTCACCTACGCCGAGGAGCCCCTCTTCAAGGGTCCGGCATATCAAGGAAGATGTCTAACCTACTGACAACCAACCCTCTCAGGAAACATTGAAGGAAAGACAATACAGTAGAACTACCCTGTAAAAGACACCTAATTGTAGAGCCAAAGTGTCCTTTAGGGAGAGGTGTCCTCTTACCAGAGAGTTTCTATAGAGTAAAAATGGTAAATTTGCAAATGAAAACTGTCCTTAATAGAGAGGTGTCCTCTCATGGAGGTTCTACTGTAATTCTCAAATACCCTTCTAATTAATGAAAATAAATGTTTACCCATTGGAACTGTGTAAATGTACAAATTTTTATAAAATCAATTGTCTGGGAACCATTTCAACACCTTTCTACTGAACTATCCAACTTATAATACACCCCTCTGCTAGAGGTGATCTCTGATTAATTACTCAAGTCACCAGAGGTTACATGTACAGGGCTCAGTGGAAGGGTGGTCTAAACGGTTGGTTTTCAACCACTACGACCTGGGATCGAATCCCGCATTGGGCACTTTTTTCTGATTAAAAAAAAAAAAAAAAAAGCTCCAATGGCCCCCGAATGTTGCAAAAGTGCAACCCCACCAGAAAGTGCAAGTAACTAAATGGGACTCTGGCACATTTGTAAGTGCAAAGTCAAACTGCTTTTCACATGTATAGACATGTGGTGCACTTACAGTAAATGCATTCGTCTACTTCTGCCCACCATGATTATCATGGCCTGTACCACGTGTACTAGGGATAAGCAAAAAAAACGAGGTTACATGTTTTACAAACCACAGAGTAACATATAAATAAGATACACACCATATATGTTATCAGAAATTTTAACTATTTTTGACGCATATGATTCTTTAAATAAAATAATTTCCTATTGCCCCCCCCCCTTAATGCAATGATAAAAATAATGGGAGAGCCTGGATCATCAGTGGCGAACCCTCCCAGTGGTTTTGCCAGTTTAATTTACCATACCATTGTAATATTGCATTGAGATGTTTTCCTTTTATACCAATGCTGAAGCTAAACTCTCAGAAAAGACATTTTAAAATTATATGTATTTCTACCGTTCTCAAATATATAGTTCATTTAAAAGAGTTCAGCTTCAGTATAGGTATAAAAGGAAAACAACCCAATGCAATATCACAGTGGTACTGATGAAACCGCTGGAAGGGTTCACCACTGATAAGCCAGGCCATCCCATTAAAGGAAGTAGAAAATTATTTTAAAGAAATATACTTGTCAAAAATAGGTTAATTTTTTATAAAGTGACCAGCATTAAGAGGTAGTCTGTAGGTATGGCTGTCCTTTTAATTATAAATTTGAAAAGAGTAAAAAAAAACCATGGCTAAAGTGAACCAAAAGTTCAGTTCCACTATAGAGGGATTTCACTGTAACAGAACAACAACATTGAACTCCGCCTTTGCCGGTCCCAAGCCCGGATGAAAAAGGAGGGGGAGCAGTAACAAATTCACTAAAAAACCTGGGCTCAGCTGGCCCGGCTGTAGTACCTGTAAGGTCTCCTGATCCAGGGATACAGGATGAGCAGCGTTTGTTCTCCATGTTAGGAGTGGCTGCACATGGCGTCTGTTCCTCATGTCAAAAGCGGCCATTTATTTTGTAGCTAAGTCGGCCTGCCACTGAGTAGTGCTCCCAGTCTTAATGACAAAGGCATTCTACTTCACCCAGTCATGATAGTTGTCAAACAGACACCATCAAGGGTCACAACTTGACACCCTAATATGATTGAGTGGAGATAAGAAAGAAAGAAGAAGACTGTAACAGACAAATTGTTGTCAGCTAATAGGTAAAAATGGTAATTTGGCGATGAAAACTGTATGGAAAGGTCTGCTAGCATACACTCATGGAGGGTCTACTATTTTGTGCTTTTAATTCAAGTTGTTGTTTAATCCAATCTTGAGAAAATTGCTGACAAAATTCAAATTAATGAAGCGATTTTACGTTGTTTTTCTAATTTGAGGGGGTGGACTTTATACATACATATAAGTCTTTATTAAGACTGCATAAAGAACCACAAATACAAAAGTCTGCTAAGGCAACATAGCCATACATATCTCTGTATGTAGAGGATGGATGGTTTTTGCCTTTCCCTGCATTTTATGGCAGTCATCCTTTTCTCAAAACTAATTTGTTTACATAAATAAAAAGGAAAAATATTTTTGAATAATAAACATTCATTTCAGTAATAAAATTTCTAAATATGTAAATATTTACATGTATACATATATTATCCTCTAGTTTCTTGTATAGTTGCCTGTTAAAGGATGTCATAGTCCGAAAACTTGCCGATTATACCGCATAAATAAAAGAAACACGTCGCCGTAAACTTTGATTCCTTCTACAAGATGATGTCTGGTGATTCCTTCTCTTGTAATTTTTTCCATTGTTTGGTGGAAAATGATACATTTGGTGGGTCCAATATCTGCTACATCCTCCCATTTATAATCAGAATATATCTTCATTTCCATCAGATAATACATTCCCGTGTATTTTGAATCAATTGAAGATGAATCAAAAGTATCTGAATTCCTAAAAATTGAACACTAAACATGTTGATAGCGTGATCTGCAAAATCGCCATAAAAAAAAGCGTGTATTTGAAAACACAAAATTGGTATTATAACGGGCGGCCAGCAGGAATATCTGCAAACCCTGAATGAATCATATACCTAACAAGGCTTCCATTCTAAAAATAGAACTGTAGCGGTTGTTTATGCAAATTTATAAGCTGATTTGTTTGTGGCCCGTGAGACACAGTGCACTGGTGTTTAAAGGTTTAATAAGTATTTTTCTTCCATTTCCACAAATTCTTCTGAAGTCTAGATTTAGTTTTGTTTTTAACCTGTTATTCAAACCATTTCTGGCTTTGAAATTATTTTGACTTTTTTTTTTTAGCCTAGGTTTAACTAGATTTAAGGTTAAAAGGTTCATCCTAACACATACGATTGCGGCAAAAGTTGGAGCAAATTTCACTTTATAACAATTTATAATAGCCTTCTAATTTTATCTCTTATAATAGAAATGTTAAATTTTCTTATGTTAACATGTTCTGAAATTTTGCCTGCATTATTTCACTTTGAAAAGCTTTGATAATGACTTTTTTCTAGTGATAGCTTCATTTTTTTTTTAGAACCTCTTTCTTTACTTCTTTTTTTCTTTATTTTGGAAACCATTTGCATTTTTTTCTATTTCAACTTGTCGAATTCAAAGATATTTTATTCAATAAAAGTATAATGCGTAAAAATGTATATAAAACATGTGGCAAAAATAGAACGTAAATTTGAGCAAACAATGTTCTTAAGTTTATTATTTTAAAATTGCGATCTGTGAGCTGAAATATTCTCGAAATTTATTATTTTAAAATCTATTAATTACAATTTTAAGTTCATTATAAGCTTAGTATTTTAAATAGATTTCATTATTTTAGGACCTAAAATAATGAAATCTATTTAAAATACTAAGCTTATAATGAACTTAAAATTGTAATTAATAGATTTTAAAATAATAAATTTCGAGAATAGGTTCGTTTATAGGAGTAGTTCTCTATTTTTTAAATCTCAAAGTTCGTTATAACAATGGTATTTTCAATGAAATGGAATTGGGAATTACCTTTGGTTCATTATAAGGGAAGTTTCACTATATCCGGGGTTCTTATTAGTGGGGCTTTACTGTACGCCCTTTATTTATTTTTAAAAAGCAATAAAATTGAATAGTTCAAATCCTCCCCAAAAAGAGTGTGTTAAGCATAATGTTTAGTGAGGTTAAAAATTTGAACCTAATCAAAAATAGAGAACTACCAAAATTTCAAATGTTACAACTTTGAATGAGCAAGTTTACAGTATAAAAAATTACACTTCTATAGCCATGTTGAGGTAGGGACCCACCTGGAGAGGTTGGTTAGCCAGCTTCAGGACTCTGGGCAGGACTTCCTCCATGAGACTGGAGGGCCACAGAACCTCAGACACCAGGCCATGGCGCAGGGCCTGCTGCGCAGAGAGCCGCACGTCGCGCAGAAGCATGGCAGAGGCTAGAGCTGTCCCCACCACGGGGGGCAGAGTCAATGTAGCTGCTCCCTCCGGGATATGTCCCAGTCTGCCATAGGGCATGGAGAAAGTGGCCTTGTCACTTGCCAGCACCACATCGCAGTACGTCAGCAGAGTCACTCCGAATCCCACTGTTGCACCATTCACCGCAGCAACCAAAGGTTTGGGAAACCTACTCAGGACTTGCACCAGCTCTCTGAAACAATCCATCCATCAATTCTGCGCACCTCTCATACACTTTATTTGGACGGCCAAACCTATCCTTAAAAAGACTCCTGTCAAAATAGAGGCAAAGGCCATTCATTCTCCAAGTGACTGTCTAGATCAGTGTCATCCATGAAATCTGCCAAAGTGGTGTTTAGCTGGTAAAGTGACTTCAATGGCTAAAATATAGATTCCAACTTTGTCAGATGAAAATGGGCTATATAAAAGATGCTGCTCCTGTCAAAATTGAAGCAGAAACCATCTCTTGACAGCCACTGTAATATAGTATTGACTGCCACTATAAGCTAGTAAACTAGTGACAAAGTCACAAAACGCCCACATGGAGCAAACCCTATAATAATTACAACAGATTATGGAATTTCTGTCTTTGTGCTGCAAGATGGGATTAGCTGATAGCAGACAAACTAGGTATGATGATTCTCTACCTTGCATCATCAGATGAGGGGGGGAGAAGTCCGACCACACCAGTCCCCCTTGGAATATTCGACCAAATTCTGGTCCAAGGTGACTAACGTGCCAACAGCACTCATTTTCCAATGAAGCGCAAAACCGATATCAGATAGACACGACAGCAACAACAGTCATCAGATGACCTTTGCTGACATGGGACATGAGGAACCATGAAGCTGAGTGAATAAATTATCATTCTTCATGAAAATTGTTGACCCTGAAAGTTTTCACATTCCTTTATTTACTACAGAACAAAGCTATTATCTCAGTGTTAAATATTTATTACTAAAGAACCAAAATTATAACTGCCAATAAAATAAATAGTTTTGAAATTCAACAAGAATAAAATGATGTTGAATGAGATGTTGTACAAAATTTGAAATATCGCGTGAGAACACCTTTGGAACCTTAGAATAATTTTTAACGCCTTGCCAAATGTTTTAATTTTTGTTTGCTCCTGACGAGGACAAAAGATTGTTGTCGAAACGTCGAGGTACTAAAAAGATTTACTGGCCGAAGTATATTTAATTTTAAGAATAAATGATATAGTTGATCTCTTCATATTGTCACTGAATAATTATTTTAAATATTCTGTGGTATATCATCATTAATATTTGCATAGTCAACACCCCTTACCATTCTTGTATATTATTACTTGTAAATAATTTTTTAGAAATAGTTTGGCATTTTATAAATAAATTATTTTTACTTAAACTTTTGTTATACTCGTTATCACTACCGTGACAACTGGTGGAGAAGCTGGAATATTCCCTCGACGCCCAAGCCGTTAGAAGAAGCCGAAGACTACAAGGACTAGAACCTCAAGAAAACATCGCTATGATCAAGCAAGAGACACAGACAAAAATGGGTGAGTACCATTTTCAACCTTTTAGAAACCCTTCTATTTTTACTGGAGAACGCAACCAGAATCCAGAAAAATGGTTGAAAGAATTCCATCGCGTCGCTCACTACAACTGCTGGGATGATTCAATGTGCCTCGCAAATGTTTATTTTTTCCTCCAAGGAACAGCGCACAGATGGTACGAAAATGTTGAAGAGAAAATTAATTCATGGGATATTTTTGTGAAAATGTTTTCTCAGAATTTCGGACATCATGTCACCCAAAAAGATCAACTCGCAGAGAACCTCAAAACTCGAGCTCAGGGGAAGGAGGAGACCAGTGATTCTTACATTCAAGATGTTCTCCATCTGTGCAGAGAAGTGAATCCGGCTATGATGGAAAATGAAATAGTTGCACACTTGACGAAAGGAATATCGGAGGAGATATATCAGTCAATCATCATTTTAGACATTGCAAGTATCGATGAGTTCATCAAATGGTGCCGAAAAATCGAGGCTTCAAATAAAAAACGTGCAAAAAAACGTGTAGTATTCGACAGACTACCGAATGTTGCCGCCATCGATTCAGCAGACTCTGAATCAATGGAAGACTTAATCCGACGCATCGTGCGTGAAGAAGTTCATCGCGCACTAAATCCGGAGTCAACTACCCCTGAACCATCTTCTCTGAAAGAAATTATCCGAGAAGAGATTGAAAAAAACGTAGCTGCAATTTCGAAGCCTATTCAAAGGCCTCCGCCACGACAGTCGTACCCCAACCAAACACGTACATTCAACCAGGTTCCACGACGTCAGTACCCTACCCAAACGCCCATATATAACCAGACGCCACCACAACGAAGAACGGATGAATGGAGGACGCATGACAACATCCCAATATGTTTTAATTGCGGCCGCCCAGGCCATGTTAAGCGATATTGTAGAGAACGCCGACAATGGACGCAGAGACCCGAAGGACATGCACCAAGCACCCAAGAACCTCAAATGGGTAACCACCAAGCCATAAGAAGCCAAATCTACCGCAGACAATCGCCGTATCCAAACAGAGGAAGATCCCCAAGACGCTAGTCCATTTCCCCAGGCCACCATACAAGCCAATCCCCACGCCGCTACAATCTAGAAAAAAACTAAGCGTCGCGTCTTCTTTCGAGGGGGAAGCCGCGGTTTCTGTGTGGATTACAGACGACTAAACAAAGTTACTAAAAAAGACGTTTACCCACTACCCCGAATCGATGATACACTTGACTCCCTGAAAGGAGCCAAATTTTATTCATCAATGGACCTTCGTTCAGGATATTGGCAAATAGAAGTCGACGAAGCAGATAGAGAAAAAACTGCCTTTATCACCCCTGACGGACTCTACGAATTCCTAGTCATGCCCTTTGGCCTGTGCAATGCCCCTGCAACATTCGAGCGCATGATGGACAAGATATTGAAAGGCCTGAAATGGACGATGGCCCTCTGTTATTTAGACGACATCGTGGTGTATTCCAAATCGTTCAACGAACATTTACACCGGCTTGAAATCATACTACAATGTCTCGACAAGGCCGAGCTACGCCTCAACCCAAAAAAGTGCCTTTTCGGAACCAAACGAATCAGAGTGTTTGGACACCTCGTCGATAGTAAAGGTATTTATCCCGATCCAGAAAAAATTGAAGCTATCGCCAAGTTTCCAACCCCAAAATCTATAACAGATGTGAGAAGCTTCATTGGCCTATGTTCCTATTATCGTAGATTTATCGAAAATTTTGCTGAGAAAGCTGCTCCTTTACACAAAGTCCTAAAAAAAGATAATAAATTCATGTGGAACTCTGACCAACAGGATGCTTTTGATTCCTTGAAAAAAGCATTGATGTCTGAACCTGTTCTTGCCTATTTCGAAGAACAACTGCCAACCGAGCTTCATACTGACGCCAGCGGTTATGGAATTGGAGCTGTCCTCGTACAGATCAACGATGGGAAAGAGCGGCCAGTTGGTTATGCTTCAAGAACTTTATCTAAGGCGGAGAAGAATTACTCAACAACGGAAAGAGAATGCTTGGCCGCAATATGGGCCATCAACAAATTTCGACCGTACCTTTTTGGTCGTGAGTTTGTCATTGTCACTGACCACCACGCTCTTTGCTGGTTATCTAATCTGAAGGACCCGACAGGAAGACTAGCAAGATGGGCTTTAAAACTCCAAGAATACAATGTAACGGTTGTTTATAAAAGTGGACGCAAACACCAAGATGCCGACTGTCTTTCTCGAAATCCTCTCCAACTTGAATCGGAAGAAGCATACAATGATGAGGATGATGATATACCCTCAATAACTGCTCTGACGTGCTTCGAGGCTGAACAAAGAAAAGACCCTAAAATTTGTAAATTGATAGAGGAAACAGAAAGATTTGGTGCCGAATCGAAAGGATATGAAATGTTAAAAGGAACCTTATACAAAAAGAATTTCGACCCCCTGGGAAACCAACACCTTTTAGTTATTCCCAAGCACTTACGCTTAGAACTACTGAAAAGTTTACACGACGCTCCCACAGCAGGTCATCTTGGATTTTCGAAGACATATGAGAGAGTTAAAAATAAATATTTCTGGCCAGGACTTCTCCGGGACATACGGAAGTATGTCGCTCATTGTAAAGAGTGCCAAAGAAAGAAACAATCAACTCAAAAGCCACCCGGACTACTTAAGGCCATACCTCCTGCAACCTCCCCTTTTCAGAGAGTTGGAATGGACCTCCTTGGAAGATTTCCCAAGTCTGATAATGGTAATAAATGGATCATAGTCTGTACCGACTATCTTACTCGATTTGCCGTTACTAAAGCCTTACCCACAGGGGAAGCAAAAGAAGCAGCCAAGTTCTTAATGGAAGATGTTGTTCTCAAGCACGGAGCCCCCAGAGAAATCATCACGGACCGAGGACGAGTATTTCAATCCAAGTTGATTGCGGAACTCACCAATCAATGCTCGTCGATACATCGGTTCACGACAGCGTATCATCCCCAGACGAATGGACTGACGGAGAGGTTAAACAAAACCTTAGCCAACATGATCGCTATGTATGTAAGTGTTGAACAGAAGGACTGGGACGTAATCCTGCCCTACGTCACGTTCGCCTACAACACGGCAAAACAAGATACGACAGGTTTTACCCCTTTTAAACTGATTCATGGACGCGAAGCCGAAACAACTGTAGACACTCTTTTCCCAAATCCGCATGAAGATCTCCAAGAGGATTACAGTCAGAAGATTGCCTCGCGAGTCGAAGAAACTAGGCAGCTAGCAAGATTAGAAACCTTGAAAGCCCAAGAAAAGGACAAGGCCAGATATGACTCAAAGCACGAGGCAATGGATTACAACGTTGGTGACCTGGTATGGATTTTCATCCCGATAAGAAAGGTGGGACTCTCAGAAAAACTGATGAAAAGGTACTTCGGGCCATACAGGGTTACTCGGAAACTCTCTGACGTGACCTTCGAAGTTGAACCTGTGGACCAACCAACCAGGAGACGCAAAACAAGAGACCTGGTCCATGTACTGAGAATGAAACCCTACCATGACCCTGAGGACCAAGCTGATCTGTTCAAGTGATAATCACAGCGGGACGCTGTTCATCTAGGAAGGGGGCAATGTCACTGAATAATTATTTTAAATATTCTGTGGTATATCATCATTAATATTTGCATAGTCAACACCCCTTACCATTCTTGTATATTATTACTTGTAAATAATTTTTTAGAAATAGTTTGGCATTTTATAAATAAATTATTTTTACTTAAACTTTTGTTATACTCGTTATCACTACCGTGACAATATTATTATGACCCAAGATTGATAATATGGGAGGTTGTTTGAAGGAAGTAAAAAAGAAGAATAGCCTTAGGAAGATATGTAATTATGAAATTGGACAAGATTATGTAAGATAAAGGCTTTTCATTCAAGACACAAAGAAGAGACTTGTAGAGGTATTGATATTTCTTAAGGTCACCTAGGGATGTGAGAGCTGGACTCTCAGAAAATAAAAAAGAAAAATGATTGAAGATTTTGAAATGTGGACATGGAGAAGGCTACTCAAGAGTTCCATGTGAACAGATAAAGGACAAATACAGTAAAACCCCGCTAATACAAACCTGGGATATAGCAAACCTTCCCTTATAACGAACCTAAGGTAATTCCCAATTCCATTCTATTAAAAATACCATCGTTATAACAAACTTTGAGATTTTAAAAATAGCAAACTTCCCCTATAACGAACCTAATTTAAAGTACCAAAATAATAAAAATCTATTTAAAATACTAGATTTATAACAAACTTAAAATTGTAATAAATAAATTTTTAAAACAACAAAATTTTGAGCATGTTTCAGCTCATAGATCACGATTTCAAGACAATAAATTTAGCGGCATTTTTTTTATTTACATTCTATTTTTGCTGTATGTTGTATAAATTTTTACACATTATACTTTTTATTAAATATAATGTCTTTGCAACCATCAGATTTGAAATAGAAAAATGCAAATGGCTTCCAAAATAAAGAAAAAAGCATTTAAAAAATGCTATTACTAGAAAAAGGCCATTTTCAAAACTTTTCAAGTGAAACAAAACAGGCAAAATTTCAGGACATGTTAAAATAAGAAAATATAACTTTTCTATTATAAGAGATAAAATGGAAGACTATTATAAATTGTTACAAAGAGGAATCAGCCTCAACTTTTGCCACGATCTTACATGTTAGGATGCCTTTTTAGAGGTGTTTTATATCTAGAGCTAGGTTAACCTGGGCTAAAAAATGTTTAAATAAGTGGGCCCATGTGACGCAACAAATGTATTTTTTATGCCATAAACTATGGTGAATTTAAAACCAGCAATGGTTTGCATGACAGGTTACAAACAAAATGAACAAACAAGGTATTAGAGACATTTTTTCAACTTTGTTTACAAATAATTTTAGATCTTTTAGCATATAATTAATAAAGTTTTGCCTAGAATTTGTCTTGATTTTTAAATAGAGGTACATGTATGCTAAAATGATAAGAAGAACCTATCATCAAATAATTTCTTTTATTATTCAGCATTAATTTATGGAAATTGGTCAATTAAAGGGGAATTAAAACAAAGTGACCACTATTAAGAGGCAGTCTCTTCCTGTGTGTATGGCTGTCCTTTAATTATACGGTCTAAATATTTTGAAAAGTAAAAAAAATGGCCAAACCGTGGCTATAGTGAACCAAAAGCTCTGTCCATTGAGGTTCACTATAGAGGGGTTTTACTGTATTTCAATCTTAGATGAAATTAATCCTATTAGATCTCTCTAGAATCCCAAATATATAAACAACAACTTCAAGCAAATAATGAGAGCAGATGGTTTGGAAAAGATGTTGATGTGAAGCAAAATTGAAGGAAAACCTGCAATGAGCTAGCTAAAAGAGGTCAAGAAAGCTACCTGATGAGCTACAAGTGATGATCACTAACAGATTAAACTGGAGAATTTTCGTCCATTATAGTGGAAAATGACAACAGCGTCTAGTCACATCATGGTTCTGTTCAATGGTGCAGATGGTTTGGAAAAGATGTTGATATAAGGCACAATTGAAGGAAGAATAAAGAGGGGAAGATCTGCAATGAGCTGGCTAGAAGGGATCAAGAAAGCTACCTGAAGGTCACTAGATGAGTGATGGTCACTAACAGATCAAATTGGAGAATACTTGTCCATATAGTCCTCAGCAAAAGTGGAAATTGACAACAGTCACATCATGATATAGTTCAAAGGTGAGATTCTAAGGTGGCCTGTATCGGCTGAACTAAATGAGGATGGATTGACTGATATAAAAACTCACACACACCAAGTCTTATCTAGAGAAGGCTTACTTCAAAGCCAGAGCCATCTCAAGGGCAGCTTTCTTCCGATTGGCTGACACCAGGGTGTTTAGATCCAATCCTGAGCAGAAGATGCTCCCACTGCTGTTCAGGAGTACTGCTCGGCAGCCGGGATCCTTCAGGGCTGTGTGCAGGGCCTCACGTAGCTCTTTCATTCCCTGCACAGCCTCATGTTGACAAAATCCTTTACATATTTGTATTTAGCTTTCCTCACAGCCCAGAGATCTTTCAATTGTGCTCCTAATTTTAGGAAAACACAATCAACTCAAATCATAAGGTAACAAGACTTTATATATATACAGTAAGCACAAGGTAATAAGACCAAATCCAAATAAATAAATAGTGTGTGACATTTCGGCAACAGCGTTGTTACCATCTTCAGACAAAAGTACTGAATGACATTGAATGAAAGTACCAATTTAGTAAACTAAATACATTAGGCCTCCAGGGAAAAGTTACTTTTTATTTTATTTTTTCCTTATTTACAAATCTCTTTAACTTTGGGGCAAGAAAGCCTTTCTAGAGGAGAAAATGTTTTACATTGAATCACCAATAGAATAAGAGTTAAAATCAAATAAATTATTCTATTGGAAAATTAATGTAAAATATTTTCTCCTGAAGAAGGATAAGGCACAATTCGGATTATAGATTATAAACACAACCTCAAAATCAAAAAAATAAATAGTGTGTGTCATTTCGGTAACAACGCTGTTACCGAAACGACACACACTATTTATTTATTTGGGTCTTTTTACCTTGTGTTTTCTCCTGTAGAAGGGTTTTCTTGCCTGAAAGTTAAAGAGATTTGTAAATTTAAAAAAATGAAAATTTTTTAAAAGAAACTTTTTCCTGGAGGCCTAATGTTTTATTTTAATATTGATTCAAGGGTTTACAGTAAAACCTCCATGAAAGGACATTCCCACTAGAGGATGCCTCTCTACAAAGAACAGTTTTCATTAGCAAAATTACCAATTTTACTATTTAGTAACTCTCCGGTAAGAGGACACCTCTCCCTAAAGGACACTTTGGCTCTGCAATTAGGTGTTCTTTACAGGGAGGTTTATACTGTATTTTATCAAATAATGGATTTGTATGACTTTCCAGAATGGTTGCAGGGTTTTCCCACTATGTACTAAGTGCAATTCTCAGCCTGCAACTCCAAGACATATTATTGACTGTATTGACTCATCCATTGATGAGCTCTACTCTTCCCGGCAGACACCATCAAAAATCTCAAGCTTTACAAGCTTGATACCTTAGTGTGATTGAGTGGAGATAAGAAAGAAAATGGATTTGTAGTTCTCTCACAAACATCTTGAAAAAACATGGGACTTTTAGATATTTAGAACTAACTGTCCTGGCAGCATAGTAGTCCCTACAATTCACTAGGGAGTGTGCAATTGGTAGTGTGGGCACCTCGGCATGCTAGTCATTTGATCTCAAACTGACCTACATGTCAGAATTTGTAATATGTCATTCAAATAAGGAAAACTCCACATTTCACAGGTTAAAAAGGTTTAGAAACAAGGAGAAAAAGTGACTCACATCAAGGGTGAGGGAGTTGAAACGAGTGGTGTTGGGGACCAGCACAATCTGGATGTAGTTCTGGTGCTTCCTGACAGCAATGTCCTTGTATCTGAAGGCACATTCACTCTGCCTCACACTCATGCGGAGGCTCTCCGAGAACTCCTCTTCTGGCTTCTTCTTCTTGGTCTTGAGGGGCTCAGTCTTCCACACCATCTTGTCTCCTTGGATGGAGGCTGCCACACAATAGTCATGATGGTTGTCAATTATCTCCCCACTATGCTGCATCAGCCATCGCACAGAACTTTACAGGCTTGATACCCTAATATGATTGGGTGGAGATAAGAAAGAAGACTTCACTACACTGCTTTGAGGTTGCCTTTTATATGCTCCAATGGCTATATAACAAATCTGACCCTAGCACTAGCTGTGAACATCCTCCTATATTGATGTCAATTCAATTTGAAAGTTCATTTCCAACTGGGGCTAGTTGGGAAAGCCAAAATTGGCACCCAATTCTCAATAGTTTTATAAATAACGAGTTTTTAAAATGCAAATGTGTAAGATTGAGAATATTTCAAGTAGATAGATAGTTTCTGAAATTATCAAGAATTAGGACTGATGGACTCTTTTTCCACTAGGATTATGATAAGTACCAAAAACTATATCTTCTTGCTAATCCCCTAGCACAGGGGTCGGCAACCTTTTGAGTCGGGAGAGTCAAAAATTACAATTTACAAAATTTCATATTTTTTAAAGAGCAATATTTTTTTTTCTTGCCAACAATAAATAGTACTTGCATAAATAAAAACTTTATTAGGTTTAATACTTTAATAAAGTTTTTATTTATGCGAGTACTACACGCAGCTCCACATCCAAAGAGCAGCATGTGGCTACCGACCCCTGCTTTAACACCATCCTTGCTGCATGGGATCTCTCATTAGAGAGAGCGGATACAAGCCATTTTAACTGGATCAAAGCAAATACAGAGGAAATTACTCCCATTGTGATTTCATCATAAATTATATGTATTTACATTAAAGAGAGCCTCTCTAACTCACTATAAGTGATCACTTACTATAATTTAGCTTGTTTTTTCAACAATATCTTTCAATTAAGAAAAAGGCATCTCCTTATCGTGCAACTGAAAGTTGCTGATGACTTGCGCCATCTATCGGAATAAATATCAACTATTCTCGTTGATTTTTAATTATTCCAGAATTGGCCAAATACCCATTCTTGATTAATCAAGAAAAGGCTAACCACGGACGCGTTTCAAGCTGTTGGCCCTCATCAGCGTGGTGCAAGCTGTAGCTTAGCAAGCAATATCTTTCAAATTACTATCTTTAAATCAAATTAAGTGTTGAATTAAAGATGGTAATTTGAAAGAGAATTGGGCAGGGGAGTTAAAAGAAAGTTATAGTAAAAGACCAGTCTCTCAGATAGGATTTATCTTGATTTAATAAAATAGGGTTGACACACTGACCTGTTCTCAGTAGTTCCACTGTGAGTGTGGTAATTCATTAACCATTTCTTAAATCAAATTTTATCACTAAGAATTCATTATCATGGCACTACCACCAGAGTCAACAGATTCCAATCATGGCTAAAAGTATGGCATGAGGCAGTGCAAATATTTGTAGTGCTATTGCTCAAATGTCATGCACAATTTTTGTCTTCTCATTGACGATTTAGAAGTCCTACATTGGCTTGATAAGCAGCCGCAAGTCAAAATGAGACATCTTGGAGAGTAACAACTTTCTGCAATTGGAAAGAACTTACTTTGGAAGAGCTAGAATGCACCCTAAATATGGTTCTGACCCAAAACAAACAACCATAAAGGATTTCTTTGAAAGATCTTCAGATTTTATTTTCCAAAGAAAGGACAGTTGATCAGCAGAGAAGGAATTTGGTCATTAATAAGCCATGCTAGCCCAACAAGAGTGGGGGTGGGAAACCCAAGTGGAACACTATCTTATGAACCATAAATATAGCAGAGTTATAAAAAATATTGAGGGACCTCCACTGGCCAGTACTATAATAGGGTTTAAGGGTATTGTCAGCAGACTCTGCTTCCTTTGAAGCATGAAACCAAATTATTTTGAATTTGTAAACTCATCTAAAAGAGGCAACTTTGATCACAAACCTGGTTCTAAGGAAACCATCACAGTATCAGATCCCAACTTTGAGGACATTCCATGATCTCCATTACGGAGATGTACTTGATACTATTTGTCATTAAATGGTGACTGTTCCACTGAGAGGAGCTTCAGTTGGAGATTGCAAGCTGCCATTGGATTCTTTTATGACTTCTAGTCGCCAAACTGGTCACTAGGTGTGGGATACCTTTGGAAAATAAGGCACTTTGGGACCGGGACCAAAGAAAATATGGCACAAATTGGAAGTGTTAGGGCAAAGTTCCTTGCATGTTTTATAACAGAGGATTATAAACACAAGGTAATAAGACCAAATCCAAATAAATAAATAGTGTGTGATGTTTTGGTAGCAATGCTATTACATCTCACACTATTGATTTATTTGGTCTTATTACCTTGTGTTTATAATCTATAATCCAAATTGTGCCTTATCAACAGAGGATTAATTTACTCTTTCATTTTTTTAAACCACCCTTTATTATTCTCTCTTTTTTTTTTTTTTGTATATGTAAATAAGTTGTGTGTTAAACATTGACATTTGAGTGTTTTCCCACATTTACCTATATGACAGTAAGCCATTAATTATTTTCTATTTTGCATATGTCATAGAGCAAATTTGATAATAGAAATGAAAAAACAACTTACTTTCTAGTTTAGAGGTCTTATTTGCCAGTTTATCCTTCAGTTCACACTTCCAATTGGGGTATGGAACTTTTTGGGTGTTAAGGACGGTTGTTGTTGGGAGGCTCTGTAGTGGCTTCTTCTCTTGAAGAGGAAGTTTCTTTGACAAGTTCACGTTGAGTTGCGGCTTTATCTTTACCACTGCATTCTTCTCTGGAAGTTTGTTCTTGATAGGATGGCCTCCATCTGTGGCCTCCTTGAGTGGCTTGGGTGGCTTGGTAGCCCCTAATGCCTTGACATTGGTCAACTTAGTAGCTTGGACATCCTTTTTCTTTTGGATCACAGTCTTCAGGAGAGCTGCCCTATTCTTTTCCTTGGTATTGTACTTCTTAGACTCCTTAATTTTTTTGGCTAAGGATATCTTGGCCTTCAGGTCTTGCTTCTTCTTCTTCTGTTCCTTCTCTGTCTCCTCCTTCTCTTTCTTCACTTCTACCACATCCCCCCTGCCCTTGGCCAGCTTGGAGTAGTTGAGGACTTTCTTGAGAGGCCTTCTCTTGTTCCTCTTGGCTAAGATGTAAGCAGGGGTGTAGTGCTGAGCCCACTTGATCTCATGGAGGGCTTCATAAAGAAGTTCTTTCTCATTCTTCTTCTTGTACTTTCTCCTGGACCTCAATTTTCTAGGTTGGTCTGGCGGCTCTACCTTGATGGTCCTTGGGGTGGAGAGGAAAGAAGAGCAACTGGCCGTGGAACTTACGCAGGAGGTGTCTGACAAATTGGGGGTCTTGGAATCCTGGTTGGAAGCCAACACCCTGGTGAGGGGCGCTGTCTCAGCCTCCAGAATGTCCATAGGCTCCACTTTAGGGCTGAGAAGTGGGGGTGGGAGGTAGTAGGGTTTGATGTGGGGCTTCCCACCATCCATACAGCTGCTACCACCACCACCAAAGGTACCAAAAGGGGATGATCCCTGGTTCCCTACTGGCTTTAGGGGGCACTCGAGCTTGATGACTTTAGGGTTGTAAGTGATCTTAAGCTCCTCCTTGGAGGGAGAGGGCTTGGGGGAGGACTTCATCCTGGGCCTGCGGTGGGAGAGAACAATCACCTCATCATCATCTTTGTGCTGAGATCTCCTGAAGGATGATTTACATGGTGCGTACTTGGTGGTGTAGACTGCTGGTGTGGTGATGATCACCTCTATCTCATCGTCAATCTTGATTATCTCCTCTTTGGCTGCAGGGACTTCTTGCTCCGAGTACCTGGCTGCTCTCTTCCTCATAATATTATGGCTAGCAGCATGTCACGCCCTGAGACACACACACAACCTTAGTTAGCTACAGAGAAACAGTGGTATCATCATCACTTGTCCCTAATAGCAAGTGCATAGTTCAAATACTCTTTAAACCGCTTAGATTTAAACAAATCCTGTGGTCCTGACAACATTCATGACTATATGATAAAATACTTACCACATATAGCTATAAACAGGCTGTTAAGCATTTTTAATACCAGATTAACCAAAGGTAAACTTCCTAATGATTGGAAACCAGCCATTGTTATTCCTATCCTAAAACCTGACAAACCTAGATATCTTCCAGACATCTTACATCAATAGTAGGAAAACTTATGGACAAAATTATACTTAAACAATTAAATTATTTCCTTATCAAAGAAAATATTCTACCTAAATACCAAGCAGTTTTTAGGAGAAATTACTTCTCAACAGATCAATTATTTTATTTGACCCAAACCTTTCATGATAACTTTCAATCAACTAAATCCACTATTGCAGCATTCATAGATTTCAGTTCTGCATTTGATAAGGTCTGGAGACAGAAACTCCTAACTAAACTATACCAAATTGGCATAAATGGCAGGATCTAAAACTGGGACTTCCTAAAAAGTCAAACAATCAAAGTACGTCTCCAGAATACACTGTCCAAAACATCAAACAAGGCTTGCTCGAAGGCAGCATTTTAAGCCCCATTCTTATCTACCTGGATAGTTTGAAAGACTATCATAAAACTAAAATATTCATATTGTTGATAACTTGGTTTTATTTACAGCACACAATAACACAGCAGAATGTTACCTAAATGATTCTATAAGGTTGTCCCAAAAGTTTAGGTTTTTCTTAAAATGTTGTTTTTCTTATTACTTGACGAAAACAAGAAAAATGAAAACCCACATATACTCAAGTCCCTAGAACTTGAAAACAAATGTGCAGGCTTTGACAATTTTACTGGCCAGGCCTCTCTATAGAAGTGTGAACAGATATGTTGCCCCCCCACTGCAGAGAATATCAGTGAAGAAAATGTCTCCTACAGGTTGTCTGATTATCTACCCCCAGCCAAAGCACCTTTTCAGAGAATTGGAATAGACCTGCTTGGCCAGTTTCCAAAATCTAATATGGGAAACAAATGGATTGTGGTCCGCAACATTTATTTTGCTTGTTTTACTAATACACAAGCTCTACCAAATGAAGGGTATTTTCTGTTAGAAGTGATTTTGAAACAAGGGACACCAAGAAAAATCATTAGTGATCGAGTTTTCCAATCTAGAGTAGTTTTTGAGATCATTAAATTGTGTGACACAATAAACACTGAATGACCTCAGTGTACACAGACCAATGGACAGACTGAAGGATTTAACAAGATGCTAGGTAACATGATTTCAAATTACTCTGATGTCGAGCAGAAAAATTGGTTGGGGACAAAGTGCTGCCATTTGTGACGTTCACTTATAATAAGGCTAGACAAGAGCCCACTGGTTTCTCACCCTTCTTCCTGCTCCATGGACGTGAAGTAGAGACAAAAATGAACACTAAGCTTCCATTTTACCAAAAGCCAAAGTTCAAAAATAATACTCAAATAATGAAAAATGAGGAGGGGGAGCAGTAACAAGCTCGCTAAAAACCTGGGCTCAGCTGGTCATGTGAGGGCTCCTGATCCAGATGAGCAGCATTTGTACTCCATGTTAGGAGCGGCTGCACATGGCCTCTGTTCCTCATGTCAGAGGCGGCCATTTCTTTCGGAGCTAAGTCGGCCTGCCACTGAGTAGTGTTCCCAGTTTTAATGACAAAGGCAGACGCATTCTACTTCAGAGATAAGAAAGAAGAAGAATAATACTCAAATAATAATACTAATAAAAAATAGTCCTGAAAATTATCTTCAAACAGCAAAGCACTTTTTTTAAGGGAGAAGTAATGCAAGTTTTCCAAATATATGTAAATATTGTCAAGTTTTTTGTTCTTCTTCTAGGAGTGTGCTTCAATTAAGATTATCTTTATAAACTTTTATATCAATTCAATCCTTGTGACACAATAACTTCCATCATTAAATATGTAAATAAACAACAATTTTACTCATATTTGCAATCAAAAGCCAGTTAAAGAAATATTTAATTGCTCAAAAGCTTGTTCATTATTTAGCTTAAAAATTTTTTGTGTATCAACAAGTAGCCGACCAATGGTACACATGAACGACCAATGGTACACGTGACCGTTAAAAATTATTTTAATTTTTATTTATTTTTAAATTTAATTATTTTAGCTTATCAGAGAGAACCACGGCACCACAGAGATGAAGGGTATAAATTGTATTTGACCATTAACCACCATTTCACGGCAATGTGTTAAATACAACATGCCAATTATTGTCACCCTTCATTCTGTTTAGATCTTGACCGGCGATTGAAAAATGTCTAGCCATAGCCCCAAACCCTCCTACAATCGAACCAATAAGAGCCAGAACATAATAACCTTCCTGGACCGGGCCTTGGTGACCATAGTCCAACAGGATAGAGCACTTTAACAAATATACCAACTGAGCCTTGCCTCAGTCTCATCAATATGCTTTGCTAGTCCTAGTTGTAATATTTGATAGTTTACTTGTTACATTTGGGAAGACTTCTGTTTGCAGTAGTGTAAGAACCAATGAGAGACCATTGCTAGTCCTAGTTGTAATATTTGATAGTTTACTTGTTACATTTGGGAAGACTTCTGTTTGCAGTAGTGTAAGAACCAATGAGAGACCATACCTTGACAACATGGATGCTACTAGTGGTTGGAAGAATCTTCCCATTGGAACATGCGTTTTGACAGCAACAGTTTATAAGAGGAGAAGTCATTCATGAGAGGTTTTCACAAGTCATGTTGGCCTATTGCAATCTCTCAGTTTTAAATAATTTCCTCAAAGGAAATCCTAGCTTCTTCCTTCCTCCTCTTTGCCATATTCCTTCACCTCAGTCAGTGGTTTTCACTTTCCCTCAACATCAATTATCTGCTAATGACAAGTTTGGTCTGAATTCATAAGAGGAACTATTTTTTATGAATAATAGTGGCACTCTAGAATTATCTTTTTTTTTTTAACATTGCTAAATGCCATTTACTCCTGGAGGTGGTCTCCCATTAGTTCTGTTTGAAAGACTTCTCCCGTGAATTTACCTGACAATCTGGGTATAGCCAGCCTTCTTTTTTATTATCCCTAGTACACGTGGTACAAGCCATGATAATCATGGTGGGTAGAATTTGGCAACTGCTTTTACTGTAAGTGCACCACATGTCTACACATGTGAAAAGCAGTTCGACTTTGCACTCACAATTGTGCCAGAGCCCCATTTGGTTACTTGCACTCGCTGGTGGAGTTGGATTTTTGCAAGAATCGAGGGCCATTGAAGCAATTTTTTTTTTTTATTAGAAAAAAGGGCCCAATGCGGGATTCGATTCCGGGTCATAGCGGTCGAAAACCAACAGTTTAGATCACCCTAAGCCAGCCATGCTCTCTCAGACTCAATGTATCTTGGTTAAGGAACTATCAAAGCCTTGGAAAAATCTGCTTTACCCCCTCCATAATATTCCTTTATTCATGACAAAATTGTGAAAACTTTTTAAAATTACAGAATATTTTTTCTCACAATGAGTTTCTTTTTATTTCAAAACGCTAGCTTTCACCAAGTGATAATCGCTTGAAAGCTAGCGTTTTGAAATAAAAAGAAACTCATTGTAGAGAAAATATTTTACAATATTCCTTTGTTAAACTTTTACATAACTAAACACTACACATAGCGCACTCTGTAGGTAGAGGATGGAACCTTTATTTGTTACATCTCTGATTCCTTTGTGTGTGGGGGAGAGAGAAACAAACTCACTCTAAAGGAAACCACTTAGTTGCAGGGCCAAAAGAAAGAGATAGAGGCATCCTCTTAACAGAGGCAGCTAATTGGTAAAAATGGTCATTTTGGCAATGAAAACTATCCTTTGTGTCTTCTCAGAGGTTCTATTGTATTTACTATAACCTTTCAAACCTGAACCCTTTCAAATTTTAATAATGGGTATTGGCCATGAATTTATTTTTAATGGTTCAAGTATAGTAGGTATTGAATGAGAGAGGTTATACACTGAATTTATTGGCATCTTTTAAATATACAGTCGAACCTCTTTAATTAAACACCCCAAAGGATCAGAGCTTTCGGTTGAATTAAAGTGTTAGATCATTTATCACAATATTCAATGCTCGTGGACATTTTTCCAGGATAATATACCAAATACAGTAGAACCTCTGTAAAAGATACCTAATTGCAGAGTCAAAGTGTCCTTTAGGGAGAGGTGTCCTCTTACTGAAGAGTTTCTAAATTGTAAATTTTGCGAATGAAAACTGTCCTTTGTGGAGAGGTGTCCGCTAAAGGGAGGTTCTACTGTATATAATTATAAAAATATGTTAAACACACTATTTATTTATTTGGATTTGGTCTTTTTACCTTGTGTTTATAATCTATAATCCAAATTGTGCCTTATCGAAAATATGTTAATTAATCATGTGAATTAAGATACCCCCTATTGTGCAGACTTGAATTTAAAAATTTTCAGAATGTTTCATGATTAAAAGTGATGGATATAAAATTTGCATCAATACATTAGTGAACAAAGTGGAAATTTTACAAATACTATTTTAATCTAATTGAAACAAAAAAAATGCAATGTGATAAGAGAAAATGTGAATCAATTTATAAAATAATGAAAGAAAACTCAGGAAAAGGCCCTAAGACACCTATGTTCCAGGACTCATGAGACAAAAATATAATTAACAATAGGGAAGTAAGACCAACCAAAAGAAAGGTGACAAGGTGTGTCTGTATGGCTTTGTAATCTATCCTTGTGATAGCTCTTATCAAACTTCTCAGTCATGGAACTCTCGCTGTAGACTCCCTATCTATATTTACTGAGATGATTGAAATACACAGAAATTTTATAGAAAATAGGATTGAAGCTAACAATTAATCCTATTATAAAACAAAATCTAGACTTAAGAAGAATATGTGGAAAAATGGAAGAAAATTCTATTAACTTTATTTGAAAGAGGCAATGCTTGAAGAGTGCTTTCAAGCAACAAGATGTTAGAGAATTTTTTTAAAGTAAACTTTGTATTATATAATATGATAAATATGTTTAAAAGTAATTTTAGATCTTTTAGCATATAATTAATAAAGCTTATATAGAATTTGTCTTCATTTTTAAATTAGGCATTAAGGTACATGTATGTTAAAATGATAAGAAGAACTTATCATCAAATGATTTTATTATTCAGTATTAATGTAAGGAAATTGGCCAATTAAAGGAATTAAAACAAAGTGACCACAATTAAGAGGCAGCCTCTTCCAGTGTGTATGGCTGTCCTTTAATTATACGGTCTAAAAACCTTGGCTATAGTGAACCAAAAGCTCTGTCCCATTGGGATTCACTTATAGAGGGGTTTTACTGTATGTATAATCTTCACACATTACTGCACAAAGACCAAGTTAAAAATGTAAAGGTCTCCCAATAAAGAGGGTAATTAGAACTCCGCCTTTGCCGGTCCCAAGCCCTGCTGAAAAAGGAGGAGGGGGAACAATAACAAGCTCGCTAAAAAACCTGGGCTCAGCTGGCCTGGCTGATAGTACCTTGTAAGGGCTCCTAATACAGGGATACAGATTGAGCAGCATTTGTACTCCATGTTAGGAGCGGCTGCACATGGCGTCTGTTTCTCATGTTAGAGGCGGCCATTTCTTTTGGAGCTAAGTTGGCCTGCCACTGAGTAGTGCTCCCAGTCTTAATGACAAAGGCAGACGCATTCTACTTTATCCAATCATGATCTCAAGCTTTACAAGCTTGACACCCTAATATGATTGAGTGGAGATAAGAAAGAAGAGAGAGTAAATACAGTCTAGTCTCAGAACAGTTGGCAGCAAGAGCTGTGTTTGCCATCATAAATAACTTGCAGAGATACATAAACACAAGGTAATAAGCTCAAATAACAGCGTTATTACCATCATTAGACAAAAGTACTGAATCTACTGATGATGGTAACAACACTATTTATTTATTTGGTCTTATTATCTTGTATTTCTAATCTATCATCCAAAATTAAATAAAAAGTATCAATGGTATCACACACACAATTTGCATTATTAATTAAAATATATTACAACAGTATTTTCTAAAAAAAAATAATTTGAATTATATATTTGTTTATCCTAGGGAAAAAAAATGTCCATTAGCAGTCTTCTTCTTTCTCATCTCCACTCAATCATATTAGGGTATCAAGCTTGTAAAGCTTGTTGATGGTATCTGCTGGGGATGAGTAGAGTTCATCAATGGATGAGTCAATACAGTCAATAATGTGTTTTGGGGTTGTAGGTTGAGAATTGCATCCACTAGCAGTGAATGTTGTGATCTGACTTGAATTGAACACTTCCTTTATTCAACACAAAAAGCTTTGATCCCTTGGGATACTGAATTGGGGAGGTTAGAGAATGTGTATATATGGTAATTTAAACCAACAACCCCATATCTGTATATATAAAAATGAATGTTTGTATGTTTGTTTGTTTGTTTGTTGGTTTGTATGTCCGGTATACAAATTCGCGGTAGTTCACTAATTCAAACCAAAATTTCCATACATAGGTAAAAAATAACGGGGATGACGATAGGCTATTTTAAAAAATATATAAATCAATTATTAAAACTATATATTCAAATTATTCGACTTAGCTCACGAGCAGCGCCCTCTAGAGCACTCAAGCGACCTGCCGGCGGCGCGCGCCCGTTGGCTGCCGGCGAGCACGTGACTTCCCTGTGCGCGCGCATGGCGGGTGGTCGCGTGGAACAGCCCTAGCCGAAAGCCATGCGCGCGCACAGGGTAGTCACGTGCTCGCCGGCAGCCAACGGGCGCGCGCCGCCGGCAGGTCGCCTCAGCGTTCTAGACGAGAAGCTTTACTTAATTACAATGCAAGTCCTTAACTATATTTACAGGTTTTCTAATTTATAACTATTTCACATATTTACATATATATTTTCATTTTTTGCTATAACTGATCTAATTCGCCGTTTAAAATAACGGCTCTTGCTATATTTGCTATGTTTTATGTGTTTGAATAATACATTTAATCGTGTAAACCCGGGCGTTGCCCGGGTCATTTGTCTAGTTGTATATAACTTATACCAAGATTTTAATGTTGTATAGTAGAAACACATCTGTAAATGGTTATATGCATGATTGACATGTGTCATTACATCATCATATGTAATGTAATTTGTACAAACTGAGGATAATAAATAAAACTCTGTAATAGATTAAAAGTTGAGCTAGAGAGATAGAAGTCAAACACGTCTAAATTTGAGATAGATGGAAGCCACAAAGCAACATCTAAAGATAGATTGGAAGCTGTCAGGACGGCGCCAGTAGAATGTCACCAGACGACCCCCTCTCACATCTGGTGACATGCAAAACCCCCTTTTTCAGAAACGGTACATAAAGCCCCGTCCTAGCTAAAAATACAGTTAGTTCAGCATCTGCGCGAGCCCACGTCGGTTGTACCTCAGGTCCATCTCATCCATCATGTAGACCAGTAAAAAAACTTCTATCTCCCCATCTTTCACTCCTAGCTCAACTTTTATCTGTTCACGGAACTTTCTTAGTGCAACTGTGTCTTCGTTTTTTGTTTGGACATTCCCAAGCTTTCCACTCTGCCTCGACCACGACTGCCTGTACTTTGTGAGAACTTTTAAAGGTCTTCCAAGGTGCAGAGAGGTACTGGAAAACTCCACATCCTGACTGTTCCTCTCGGTCAACACAGTATAGCGAGAGTCAACACTTCATCATCACAAAGTTAGTCGACAGGATACCTCACCACATCACATTTCTAGTCGACAGGATTCTACAAGAGGCTACCAGACCTCAACTTATTACATATATATTCCTTTAATTACATAGAGAGATTCCAATGGGGGTCGGTGGAAGGATGGTCTAAACCGTTGGATTTCAGCCACTACAACCCGGGATCGAATCCTGCATTGGGCACCTTTTTCAAATTAAAAAAAAAAAGCTCCAATGACTCCCTATTCTTGCAAAAGTCCAACCCCACCAGCGAGTGCAAGTAACCAAACGGGGCTCTGGCACATTTGTAAGTGCAAAAGTCGAACTGCTTTTCCCATGTGTAGACAAGTGGTGCACTTACAGTAAAAGCAGTCACCAACTTCTACCCACCATGATTATCATGGCCTGTACTACGTGTAATAGGGATATAAAAAAGAAAGAGATTAGCTACAAGGTAATAAGACCTAATCCAAATAAATAAAGTGTGTGACATTTCGGTAACAGCATTGTTACCATCATCAGACAAAGGAATAAATAAGAAAAAATATCACCGCATGTTCTTAAATAGTTACTGTTATCAAGTGTGTAAACACAATATCTTATTTTCTTGTAGCTATAATCCAAACTGTGCTTTATCATCAGAGAGAGATTGGAGAGTATTTTTAAAATATAAATGATGTAATTTGGGTTAAAGATAAGAATTTGCAAGGTAGCTAGACAAAATCCATCCAAATTAGATGGAATTTTTGGTCTTGTGTTACATTGAGATATCTATATATATATATAAATGAATGTTTGTATGTTTGTTTGTATGTCTGGCATACAAATTCGCAGTAGTTCACTAATTCAAACCAAAATTTCCATACATAGGAAAAAAATACGGGGAAGACGATAGGCTATTTAAAAAAATATATAAATCAATTATTAAAACTATATATTTTTAGTCAGAAAATGATGATGACGATATTGCTGTATCATGTTTGATTATCAGATACAAAATTATATCGGGAAAAATTCCAAAAAGCAGAGACCACGGGTGAAACCAGTAAATTATTTTGTACGCAGGAACAAAATTCTAACAGAAAAACATTCATTCGGGCAGAAAACAAAAGCCAGATCATCTTTCTATAAAAATATCGCTTCTCAGACACAAAGTTTGGAGCGGGACGTTTCACAAGAGTGACATCCACGGTGCCAATTTATAATTGTAACAAATAATATTTGAAAATCAAAATAATATAATTTTCAAATATCGTTGTGAAAATTTACATATTTATTTTTATATTTTAAAAACACACAAAGTTTGGAGTGGGAGGTTTCACAAAAGTGACATCCACGGTCCCAATTTATAATTGTAATGAATAGTCTTTGAATAAAAACATTTAATCGGGTAAAACCCGGGCGTTGCCCGGGTCATTCGGCTAGTAAATGATAAGACACAGTTTGGATTATAGATTTATAAAACACAAGGTAATAAATCCAATTCAATAGTGTGTGATACTTAAGTAACAGCATTGTTACCATCGCACTATTTATGTACAGTAAAACCCTTCTATAGTGAACCCCAATGGGACAAAGCTTTTGGTTCACTATAACCACGGTTTGGCCATTTTTTTTTTTAACTTTTCTAAATTTTTGGACCGTATAATTAAAAAACAACCATACAAACAGGAAAAGGCAGCCACTTAATAATGGTCACTTAGTTTTAATTCCCTAAATTGACCTATTTCTTTACAGTAATGCTGAATTACAAAAGAAGTCATTTGATAATAGGTTCTTCTTATCATTAGCATACATGTTTATATATAAACCTATGTATTATTTAAAAATTAAGCCAAATCCCCTAGGCAAAACATCAATAATTATATATTTGAAAGGTATAAGAGTATTTTAGAACATCTTTCTCAAATAATACAATACTATATTTATTTGAAAAAATGCCTCTAATACCTTGTTGTTTGAAAGTGAAAAGTGAAATTTGAAAATCAGAATTGTCTTAAAATCAAAGGAATAAAGCTCCGTGTATCCTGAATCAATTGAGGATGAATCAAAAGTATCCAATTCAGAAAAATCGGACACGAAACATGTTGATACGATAGCGCGATCAGTAAAATTGTGAATAAAAAACGCCAATTTGCAAACACAAAATCGGTGGTAAAACAGCCGGCCAGGGGGAATATCCAGGAACTCTGTATGAGTCATATACCTAATGAAAATTCCATTCTAAAAATAGAACTGTAGTGGTAGTTTTTGAGAATTTATAAGTCGATTTGTTTGTGGCCCATGAGACACGGGAAACTGTTTTTTTTTTCTTCTTCCAATTCCAGTTTCCACATATTCTTCTGAAGTGTACTACTCTGATCAAAAAGTTTCGACACTTTGCTCATAAGTTAAAAAAACTTTATTATTCTACCAAATTCAAATTTTCCCCTTCAAAGTAGTCCCCATTGGCCGCGATGCACTTCAGCCACCTTTTTTTCCAGTCGGCAAAATACCTCTGGTAGTCTGTTTTCGGGATAACCTTCATGGCCTTCTTCGATTCCACTTTGATCTCTTCTATGCTCTGAAATTTCCGACCCTTTAACTTTTTTTTTGAGCTTTACAAAGAGGAAGAAGTCGCAGGGGGCCAAATCGGGATTGTAGGGGGGTTGGGGAACACAGAGGTTGAGTGGTCCTGCAGGAACTTCGAGATTTTGAGGGCTGTGTGTGCCGGCGCGTTATCGTTGTGGAGGATCCACGACTTGCTCCTCCACAGCTCCAGACGTTTCTGCCTGATTGCTTCCTTCAATCGCCTCAAAACTCCCAAGTAGGAGTCAGCAGTTATTGTAGAGCCTTGTTGTTGAAATTCATGATGAACGATGCCCTGGTAGCCGAAGAACACCATCAACATGACCTTGACTTTGCTGGGAGCCTTCCTCGCTTTCTATGGTCTCGGCTCATTTTTGAAGCGCCACTCCGATGCCTGTTGGGTAGTTTCCGAATCAAGCTGTAAATCCATGTTTCGTATCTAGTAATGACCCTCTTCAGCAATTCGGGGTCGTCGGTTGTCGCTTCGAGATTGAGACTGGCCGTTTCTTTCCGGGCGTTCTTTTGATCAAAAGTCAAATATTTGGGAACGAGAACGGCATTGAGTCTTCTCACTCCCAAAATGTCCTTCATTATCGATTTAGTCGACCCGAATGATATCCCTGCTTCTTCGGCGACCTCCCTGACAGTTATTCGTCGGTCTTCACGCACCAGTTCCAACACCTTGTCCACTTTTTCAGGTGTGGTTGATGTGGACTGACTCCTGGAACGATCGTTGTCGGCGGTCTCTTCCCGACCCTCCTTGAAGCGCTTGTACCACTCAAAAACTCGTCTTAGGCTCATGACGGCATCCCCGTAGGCTGTTTGCAACATCCAAAAATTTCGGCACCCTTGAATCCGTTTTTCACACAGAACTTGATGCAAATTCGTTGATCCTCCATTTCGGTGACTATCGAAATCGAAGCACGGACTAAATGGCTTCACTTCGAACAGCCACTGCTCGCGCTTTTGTGGGGCATGATTTTTGAAAATTGGCAGGTCTCCAAGCCAAAGGCGACGCTTGCGTTTGCCACAAACCGGG
>CP092866.1:105714613-105783231 GCA_030710605.1 Cordylochernes scorpioides | reverse complement strand
ACAAAATTTTGAGCATGTTTCAGCTCACGGTCCGCGATTTCAAAACAAAAAATTAGTGGCATTGTTTCTTTTCATTTACATTCTATTTTTGCTGTATGTTGTATAAATTTTTACACATTATACTTTTATTTAATAGAATATCTTTGCATTCGACAATTTTGAAATAGAAAAAATATATAAATGGCTTCCAAAATAAAGAAAAGAAACAAAGAGTGGCGTTCTAAAAAAAACAGTGGCAGCATGCCCTTTTAGAAGCGTTCTATATCAAGTTTAACCTAGGCTAAAAAATAATTCCAAATAATTTAAAAGCCAGAAATGGTTTGAATAACAGGCTAATAACAAAATTTTATCTATACTTCAAAAAAATATGTGGAAACTGGAATTGGAAGAAAAAAATAGTTCCCCCCGTGTCTCATGGGCCACAAACAAATTGATTTTTATAAATTCTCAAAAACTACCACTATAGTTCTATTTTTAGAATGGAATTCTTGTTAGGTATATGACTCATTCAGGGTTCACGGATATTCCCCCTGGCCTGCCGTTTTACCACCAATTTTGTGTTTGCAAATTGGCGTTTTTTATTCGCAATTTTACAGATCGCGCTATCGTATCAACATGTTTCACGTCCGATTTTTCTGAATTGGATACTTTTGATTCATCTTCAATTCATTCAGAATACACAGAGCTTTATTCCTTTGATGGAAATAACAATATTTTAAGACAATTCTGATTTTCAAATTTCACTTTCAAACAACAAGGTATTAGAGGCATTTTTTCAACTAAATATAGTATTATATTATTTGAGAGAGATGTTCTATAATACTCTTCTACCTTTCAAATATATAATTAATAATGTTTTCCCTAGGGGATTTGGCTTAATTTTTAAATTATACATAGAGGTATATATATAAACATGTATGCTAATGATAAGAAGAACCTATTATCAACACAAGGTAATAAGACCAAATCCAAATTTATTTATTTGGATTTGGTCTTATTACCTTGTGTTTATAATCTACAATCCAAATTGTGCCTCATCAAACCTATTATCAAATGACTTCTTTTGATATTCAGCATTACTGTAAAGAAATAGGTCAATTTAGGGAATTAAAACAAAGTGACCATTATTAAGTGGCTGCCTTTTCCTGTGTGTATGGCTGTTTTTTAATTATACGGTCTAAAAATTTAGAAAAGTAAAAAAAAAAATAGCCAAACCGTGGCTATAGTGAACCAAAAGCTCTGTCCCATTGGGGTTCACTATAGAGGGGTTTTACTGTATATATAATTGAAATATTTTTTTTTAGAAAATACTGTTGTAATATATTTTAATTAATAATGCAAATTGTGTGTGTGTGATACCATTGAGACTTATTCATTTAATTTTGGAGGATAGATTAGAAATACAAGATAATAAGACCAAATAAATAAAGTGTTGTTACCATCATCAGTACCTTTGTCTGATGATGGTAATAAACGCTGTTATTTGGTCTTATTACCTATTTATGTAGCTATGGAAGTGATTTATGATGGCAAACACAGCTCTTTCTGCCAACTGTTCAACTCTCTCTTCTTTCTTATCTCTACTCAATCACATTAGGGTATCAAGCTTGTAAAGCTTGAGATCATGATTGGGTAAAGTAGAATGTGTCTGCCTTTGTCACTAAGACTGGGAGCACTACTCAGTGGCAGGTCAACTTAGCTCCAAAATAAATGGCCACCTCTGACATGAGGAACAGACGCCATGTGCAGCCGCTCCTAACATGGAGAACAAACGCTGCTCATCCTGTATCCCTGGATTAGGAGCCCTTACAGGGTACTATCAGCTGAGCCCAGGTTTTTTAGTGAGCTTGTTACTGCTCCCCCTCCTCCTTTTTCATCCGGGCTTGGGACCGGCAAAGGCGGAGTTCTAATTACCCTCTTTATTGGGAGACCTTTACATTTTTAACTTGGTCTTTGTGCAGTATTGTGTAAAGATTATACATACAGTAAAACCCCTCTATAAGTGAATCCCAATGGGACAGAGCTTTTGGTTCACTATAGCCACTGTTTTTAGACTGTATAATTAAAGGACAGCCATACACACTGGAAGAGGCTGCCTCTTAATTGTGGTCACTTTGTTTTAATTCCTTTAATTGACCAATTTCCTTACATTAATACTGAATAATAAAATCATTTGATGATAGGTTCTTCTTATCATTTTAACATACATGTAACTTAATGCCTAATTTAAAAAAATGAAGACAAATTCTATATAAGCTTTATTAATTATATGCTAAAAGATCTAAAATTACTTTTAAACATATTTATCATATTATATAATACAAAGTTTACTTTAAAAATTTTCTCTAACATCTTGTTGCTTGAAAGCACTCTTCAAGCATTGCCTCTTTCAAATAAAGTTAATAGAATTTTCTTCCATTTTTCCACATATTCTTCTTAAGTCTAGATTTTGTTTTATAATAGGATTAATTGTTAGCTTCAATCCTATTTTCTATAAAATTTCTGTGTATTTCAATCATCTCAGTAAATATAGATAGGGAGTCTACAGCCAGAGTTCCATGACTGAGATGTTTGATAAGAGCTATCACAAGGATAGATTACAAAGCCATACAGACACACCTTGTCACCTTTCTTTTGGTTGGTCTTACTTCCCTATTGTTAATTATTTTTTTGTCTCATGAGTCCTGGAACATAGGTGTCTTAGGGCCTTTTCCTGAGTTTTCTTTCTTTATTTTATAAATTAATTCGCATTTTCTCTTATCACATTGCATTTTTTTGTTTCAATTAGATTAAAATAGTATTTGTAATTTCCACTTTGTTCAATAATGTATTGATGCAAATTTTATATCCATCACTTTTAATCATGAAACATTCTGAAAATTTTTAAATTCAAGTCTCACATTAGGGGGTATCTTAATTCACATGATTAATTAACATATTTTCGATAAGGCACAATTTGGATTATAGATTATAAACACAAGATAAAAAACAATGGTTGCCTGTAAAGTCTGTTTTACGGGCGAAGATTTTACGTGACAACGGTAGAATATTTATTGATATGAATATAATTAAATTGCACAATAGGAACAAGGAATTGAATGAAAATAAGAATTGCACAAATTTTAACTATAGAAATATATTTTGTTTACTAAAACATTGTACATGTAAACTAAAACTTAACTAATTCCTATTTGAGTGATTTTGTTGAGGATAGGACGATGATAGGAGAAATATGAAATGAAAGGAAGTGTTTCTGCTGTAATGTGTCTTGCGAAAGTCAAGTCGATAGTTGTTCCTTTTAACGTAGTTGACTTAGAAACGTTTGATACGCAATCAAGATTATACGTATTTTTCATGAATTTAAGAAACGAGTTGTCAGGCTTTACGTTTTTGTTAAAATCACCACACAGAAGAATCGGTATACTAGAATCAACTTGCACGAACGGTGGCACGTACTGGCTGTTGTGAATGTACGGACCGAGTCCTTGCCATAGTAACATTCCAATATCCTGCATACTAGCTCCTGGATGAATATATACAGCACCGAGTATAAACTTGAAGCTAGTATTAGCGGCGAAGCAAGTAACTCTTCAGTCATGCACATGTCACCCTTGGTTTTAATGACACGAGTTACGTCTGTAATCGCAACTTGGAACACTTCCGCCGTAGATGTCGATGATAATTTACGATAGATCGCCACTCCACCAGCCGCGTTGGTATTTGAAAATCAAAACACTTATTCAGATCGATGGTTCAAATTTTTGCTAAATAAATTTGAAATTAAATAAAATTTGTAATTGTAAATGATGAAGTTGAAAATTAAAACATTTACTTAAATTAGATGTTAAAATTCTTGCTCAACACAGTTTAAATAAAGTTTTCTTATATCTGCCACTTTTTCTTAATATTTGTAATTTTAAAGAATCAATTCGAAAATCAAAACATTTATTCAGATCGAAGGTTCAAATTTTTGCTAAATAAATTTGAAACTATTTAAAATTTGTAAAATAATATAATTAATTAATTAATTAATTTTAAACTAATAATTTACTTAACACTATCAACATTTATCAATAGTATGACATAACCTATAAACTCAGTTTCTCAACTTTTGTGTCAATCTAACAATTAATCAATCAATCATAGTTTACGATAATGAAATATCAGTGTACAATTATTTACCTTTATTGTTGTAGTTGTTGTAAATGACGAATCTAAGCACTCCACATTTTCACTACAGACACAGCTGACGATACTTTAACCACACGTGTGAACTTGTATTATGACGCTTTCTTGTTTTTCCAACGCCAAGAACGTTCGAGAAAGACAAAGACAGAGACAAGCATGCGCCGATTCAATGCGCCTAATTCTCTAGCGCTGCGCGCGCAGCACTCTCGTTCGATGACTCATCGTAACGTTACCGGGCGTTACACTTTTTCATAAGTGACTCCCAGCCGCAACCTAATTTAAGACGTTGTCACGTCAAAAAGACCAAATCCAAATAATTATATACAGTAGAATCTCCCTTTAGCGGACACCCTGCTAGCGGACAACTCTCCACAAAGGACAGTTTTCATTTCCAAAATTTACAATTTAGCAACTCTTCCGTAAAAGGACACCTCTCCCTAAAGGACACTTTGACTCTGCAATTAGGTATCTTTTACTGAGGTTCTACTGTATTTGGTATATTATCCTGGAAAAATGTCCACGAGCATTGAATATTGTGATAAATGATCTAACATTTTAATTCAACCGAAAGCTCTGATCCTTTGGGGTGTTTAATTAAAGAGGTTCGACTGTATATTTAAAAGATGCCAATAAATTCAGTGTAACCTCTCTCAATCAATACCTACTATACTTGAACCACTAAAAATAAATTCATGGCCAATACCCCTTATTAAAATTTGAAAGGGAGTTGTTCTGGCTTGAGAAAGGTTAAATTTTATAGCAAATAAAACCTCTGAGCAGACACAAAGGATAGTTTTCATTGCCAAAATGACCATTTTTACCAATTAGCTGCCTCTGTTAAGAGGATGCCTCTATCTCTTTCTTTTGGCCCTGCAACTAAGTGGTTTCCTTTAGAGAGAGTTTGTTTCTCTCTCCCCCACACACAAAGGAACCAGAGATGTAACAAATAAAGGTTCCATCCTCTACCTACAGTATGCTATGTATAGTGTTAAGTTATGTAAAAGTTTAACAAATGAATATTATAAAATATTTTCTCTACAATGAGTTTCTTTTTATTTCAAAAAGTTTTCACAATTTTGTCATGAATAAAGGATTATTATGGAGGGGGTAAAGCAGATTTTCCCAAGGTGTTGCTTTGATAGTTCCTTAACCAAGATTGGAGTTATACATTGAGTCGGAGAGAGCATGGCTGGCTTAGGGTGATCTAATAAATTGTTGGTTTTCGACTGCTATGACCCGGAATCGAATCCCGCATTGGGCACTTTTTTCTAATAAAAAAAAAAAAAATTGCTCCAATGGCCCTCGATTCTTGCAAAAGTCCAACCCCACCAGTGAGTGCAAGTAACCAAATGGGGCTCTGGCACAATTGTGAGTGCAAAGTCGAACTGCTTTTCACATGTTTAGACATGTGGTGCACTTACAGTAAAAGCAGTTGCTAACTACCCACCATGATTATCATAGCCTGTACCACGTGTACTAGGGATAATAAAAAAGAAGGCTGGCTATACCCAGATTGTCAAGTAAATTCACGAGAGAAGTCTTTCAAACAGAACTAATGGGAGACCACCTCCAGGAGTAAATGGCATTTAGCAATGTTAAAAAAAAAAAAGATAATTCTAGAGTGCCACTATTATTCATAAAAAATAGTTCCTCTTATGAATTCAGTCCAAACTTGTCATTAGCAGATAATTGATGTTGAGGGAAAGTGAAAACCACTGACTGAGGTGAAGGAATATGGCAAAGAGGAGGAAGGAAGAAACTAGGATTTCCTTTGAGGAAATTATTTAAAACTGAGAGATTGCAATAGGCCAACATGACTTGTGAAAACCTCTCATGAATGATTCCTCCTCTTATAAACCACTGCTGTCAAAACGCATGTTCCAATGGGAAGATTCTTCCAACCACTAGTAGCATCCATGTTGTCAAGGTGTGGTCTCTCATTGGTTCTTACACTACTGCAAACAGAAGTCTTCCCAAATGTAATGAGTAAACTATCAAATATTACAACTAGGACTAGCAATGCATATTGATGAGACTGAGGCAAGGCTCAGTTGGTTTATTTGTTAGAGTGCTCTATCCTGTTGGACTAGGGTCACCAAGGCCCGGTTCAGGGAGGTCATTATGTTCTGAGTCTTATCGGGCCGATTGTAGGAGGGTTTGGAGCTGTGGCTAGACATTTTTCAATCGCCGGTCAAGATCTAAACAGAACGAAGGGTGACGATAATTGGCATGTTGTATTTAACACATTGCCGTGAAATGGTGGTTAATGGTCAAATACAATTTAGACCTTTCATCTCTGTGGTGCCGTGGTTCTCTCTGATAAGCTAAAATAATTAAATTTAAAAATAAACAAAAATTAAAATGATTTTTAACGGTCACTTGTACCATTGGTCGGTCATGTGTACCATTGGTCGGCTACTTGTTGATACACAAAAATTTTTTAACCTAAATAATGAACAAGCTTTCAAGCGATTAAATACAGGCTTTTGATTGCAAATATGAGACAAATATATTTGTAAAATTGTTGTTTATTTACATATTTAATGATGGAAGTTATTGTGTCACAAGGATTGAATTGATAGAAAAGTTTATCAGATAATCTTAATTGAAGCACACTCCTAGAAGGAGAACAAAAAACTTGACAATATTTACATATATTTGGAAAACTTGCATTACTTCTCCCTTAAAAAAAGTGCTTTGCTGTTTGAAGATAATTTCCAGGACTATTTTTTATTAGTATTATTATTTGAGTAGTATTCTTCTTCTTTCTTATCTCTGAAGTAGAATGCGTCTGCCTTTGTCATTAAAACTGGGAACACTACTCAGTGGCAGGCCGACTTAGCTCCAAAAGAAATGGCCGCCTCTGACATGAGGAACAGACGCCATGTGCAGCCGCTCCTAACATGGAGTACAAACGCTGCTCATTCTGTATCTCTGGATCAGGAGCCCTCACATGACCAGCTGAGCCCAGGTTTTTAGCGAGCTTGTTACTGCTCCCCCTCCTCATTTTTCATTATTTGAGTATTATTTTTGAACTTTGGCTTTTGGTAAAATGGGAGCATAGTGTTCATTTTTGTCTCTACTTCACGTCCATGGAGCAGGAAGAAGGGTGAGAAACCAGTGGGCTCTTGTCTAGCCGTATTATAAGTGAACGTCACAAATGGCAGCACTTTGTCCCCAACCAATTTTTCTGCTCGACATCAGAGTAAATTGAAATCATGTCACCTAGCATCTTGTTAAATCTTTCAATCTGTCCATTGGTCTGTGGATGGTACACTGAGGTCATTCAGTGTTTACTGTGTCACACAATTTAATGATCTCAAAAACTACTCTAGATTGGAAAACTCTATCACTAATGATTTTTCTTGGTGTCCCTTGTTTCAAAATCACTTCTAACAGAAAATACATTTCATTTGGTAGAGCTTGTGTATTTGTAAAACAAGCAAAATAAATGTTGCGGACCACAATCCATTTGTTTCCCATATTAGATTTTGGAAACTGGCCAACAGGTCTATTCCAATTCTCTGAAAAGGTGCTTTGGCTGGGGGTAGATAATCAGACAACCTGTAGGAGAGATTTTCTTCACTGATATTCTCTGCAGTGGGGGGGGGGCAACATATCTGTTCACACTTCTATAGAGAGGCCTGGCCAGTAAAATTGTCAAAGCCTGCACATTTGTTTTCAAGTTCTAGGGACTTGAGTATATGTGGGTTTTCATTTTTCTTGTTTTCGCCAAGTAATAAGAAAAACAACATTTTAAGAAAAACCTAAACTTTTGAGACAACCTTATAGAATCATTTAGGTAATGTTCTGCTGTGTTATTGTGTGCTGTAAATAAAATCAAGTCATCAACAACATGGCTATTTTAGTTTTATGATAGTCTTTCAAACTATCCAGGTAGATAAGAATGGGGCTTAAAATGCTGCCTTGGAGCAAGCCTTTTTTGATGTTTTGGACAGTGTATTCTGGAGACGTACTTTGATTGTTTGACTTTTTAGGAAGTCCCAGTTTTAGATCCTGCCATTTATGCCAATTTGGTATAGTTTAGTTAGGAGTTTCTGTCTCCAGACCTTATCAAATGCAGAACTGAAATCTATGAATGCTGCAATAGTGGATTTAGTTGATTGAAAGTTATCATGAAAGGTTTGGGTCAAATAAAATAATTGATCTGTTGAGAAGTAATTTCTCCTAAAAACTGCTTGGTTTTTAGGTAGAATATTTTCTTTGATAAGGAAATAATTTAATTGTTTAAGTATAATTTTGTCCATAAGTTTTCCTACTATTGATGTAAGATGTCTGGAAGATATCTAGGCTTGTCAGGTTTTAGGATAGGAATAACAATGGCTGGTTTCCAATCATTAGGAAGTTTACCTTTGGTTAATCTGGTATTAAAAATGCTTAACAGCCAGTTTATAGCTATATGTGGTAAGTATTTTATCATATAGTCATGAATGTTGTCAGGACCACAGGATTTGTTTAAATCTAAGTGGTTTAAAGAGTATTTGAACTATGCACTTGTTATTTGAGGCAAGTGATGATGATACCACTGTTTCTCTGTAGCTAACTAAGGTTGTGTGTGTGTCTCAGGGCGTGACATGCTGCTAGCCATAATAGTATGAGGAAGAGAGCAGCCAGGTACTCGGAGCAAGAAGTCCCTGCAGCCAAAGAGGAGATAATCAAGATTGATGATGAGATAGAGGTGATCATCACCACACCAGCAGTCTACACCACCAAGTACGCACCATGTAAATCATCCTTCAGGAGATCTCAGCACAAAGATGATGATGAGGTGATTGTTCTCTCCCACCGCAGGCCCAGGATGAAGTCCTCCCCCAAGCCCTCTCCCTCCAAGGAGGAGCTTAAGATCACTTACAACCCTAAAGTCATCAAGCTCGAGTGCCCCCTAAAGCCAGTAGGGAACCAGGGATCATCCCCTTTTGGTACCTTTGGTGGTGGTGGTAGCAGCTGTATGGATGGTGGGAAGCCCCACATCAAACCCTACTACCTCCCACCCCCACTTCTCAGCCCTAAAGTGGAGCCTATGGACATTCTGGAGGCTGAGACAGCGCCCCTCACCAGGGTGTTGGCTTCCAACCAGGATTCCAAGACCCCCAATTTGTCAGACACCTCCTGCGTAAATTCCACGGCCAGTTGCTCTTCTTTCCTCTCCACCCCAAGGACCATCAAGGTAGAGCCGCCAGACCAACCTAGAAAATTGAGGTCCAGGAGAAAGTACAAGAAGAAGAATGAGAAAGAACTTCTTTATGAAGCCCTCCATGAGATCAAGTGGGCTCAGCACTACACCCCTGCTTACATCTTAGCCAAGAGGAACAAGAGAAGGCCTCTCAAGAAAGTCCTCAACTACTCCAAGTTGGCCAAGGGCAGGGGGGATGTGGTAGAAGTGAAGAAAGAGAAGGAGGAGACAGAGAAGGAACAGAAGAAGAAGAAACAAGACCTGAAGGCCAAGATATCCTTAGCCAAAAAAAATTAAGGAGTCCAAGAAGTACAATACCAAGGAGAAGAATAGGGCAGCTCTCCTGAAGACTGTGATCCAAAAGAAAAAGAATGCCCAGGATACTAAGTTGACCAATGTCAAGACATTAGGGGCTACCAAGCCACCCAAGCCACTCAAGGAGGCCACAGATGGAGGCCATCCTATCAAGAACAAACTTCCAGAGAAGAATGCAGTGGTAAAGATAAAGCCGCAACTCAACGTGAACTTGTCAAAGAAACTTCCTCTTCAAGAGAAGAAGCCACTACAGAGCCTCCCAACAACAACTGTCCTTAACACCCAAAAAGTTCCATACCCCAATTGGAAGTGTGAACTGAAGGATAAACTGGCAAATAAGACCTCTAAACTAGAAAGTAAGTTGTTTTTTCATTTCTATTATCAAATTTGCTCTATGACATATTGCATGCAAAATAGAAAATAATTAATGGCTTACTGTCATATAGGTAAATGTGGGAAAACACTCAAATGTCAATGTTTAACACACAACTTATTTACATATACAAAAAAAAAAAAGAGAGAATAATAAAGGGTGGTTTAAAAAAATGAAAGAGTAAATTAATCCTCTGTTGATAAGGCACAATTTGGATTATAGATTATAAACACAAGGTAATAAGACCAAATAAATCAATAGTGTGAGATGTAATAGCATTGCTACCGAAACATCACACACTATTTGGATTTGGTCTTATTACCTTGTGTTTATAATCCTCTCTTATAAAACATGCAATGGAACTTTGCCCTAACACTTCCAATTTGTGCCATATTTTCCAAAGGTATCCCACACCTAGTGACCACAGACCAGTTTGGCGACTAGATGTCATGAAAGAATCCAATGGCAGCTAGCAATCTCCAACTGAAGCTCCTCTCAGTGGAACAGTCACCATTTAATGACAAATAGTATCAAGTACATCTCCGTAATGGAGATCATGGAACCTCCTCAAAGTTGGGGGCTGATACTGTGATGGTTTCCTTAGAACCAGGTTTGTGATCAAAGTGGACTCTTTTAGATAAGTTTACAAATTCAAACTAATTTGGCTTCATGAGCTTCAAAGAAAGCAGAATCTGCTGACAATGGGCAAATACCCCAGTATAGTTCTGGCTAGCCTAGGTTCCTCAATATTTTTTAGAAATTACAACTCTGCTATTTATAAGATGGTGTTCCACTTGGGTTGGCCACCCCCACTCTTGTTGGGCTAGCATAGCTTATTAATGACCAAATTCCTTCTCTGGTGATCAACTGCTTGATGGATCCTTTCTTTGGAAAATAAAGTCTGAAGATCTTTCAAAGAAATCCTTTATGTTTTGGGCCTGTATCATATTTAGGGTGCATTCTAGCTCATTTTCTTCCAAAGTAAGCTCTTTCCAAGCACTATGTTACTTTCCAAGATGTCTCATTTTGACTTGCAGCTGCTTAGTTATCAAGCCAATGTAGGACTGCTAAATTGTCAATGAAAAAACAAAAATTGTGCATGACATTTGGGCACTACCGATATTTGCACTGCCTCAATGCCACACTTTTAGCCATGATTGGAATGTGTGGACTCTGGTGGTAGTGCCATGATAATGAATTCTTAGTGATAAAATCATATTTAAACAACTATCTAATATTTGTGTTAAAATTTGATTTAAGAAATGGTTAATTAATTATCACACTCACAGTGGAACTCCTGAGAACAGGTCAATGTGTCAACCCTATTTTATTAAATCAAGATAACAATAAATCCTGCCTGTGAGACTGGTCCTTTACTATAATTTAACTTTCTTTCAACTCCCCTGCCCAATTCTCTTCCAAATTACCATCTTTAATTCAGTACCTAATTTGATTTAAAGATAGTAATTTGAAAGATATTGTTTGCACTTGCTTGCTAAGCTACAGCTTGCACCACGCTGATGAGGGCCAACAGCCCGAAACGCGTCCGTGGTTAGCTTTTCTTGATTAATCAAGAATGGGTATTTGGCCAATTCTGGAATAATTAAAAATAAACGAGAATAGTTGATATTTATTCCGATAGATGGCGCAAGTCATCAGCAACTCATTTGCACGATAAGGAGATGCCTTTTTCTTAATTGAAAGATATTGTTGAAAAAACAAGCTAAATTATAGTAAGTGATCACTTATAGTGAGTTAGAGAGGCTCTCTTTAATGTAAATAGATATAATTTATGATGAAATCACAATGGGAGTAATTTCCTCTGTATTTGCTTTGATCCAGTTAAAATGGCTTGTATCCGCTCTCTCTAATGAGAGATCCCATGCATCAAGGATGGTGTTAAAGCAGGGGTCGGTAGCCACATGCGGCTCTTTGGATGTGGAGCTGCGTGCAGTACTCGCATAAATAAAAACTTTATTAAAGTATTAAACCTAATAAAGTTTTTATTTATGCAAGTACTATTTATTGTTGGCAAGAAAAAAAAATTATTGCTCTTTAAAAAATATGAAATTTTGTAAATTGTAATTTTTGACTCTTCCGACTCAAAAGGTTGCTGATCCCTGTGTTAGGGAACTAGCAAGAAGAATAGGATATTTATTTTTTGGTACTTATCATAATGCTAGTGGAAAAGAGATTTCAGAAACAACTCCCATCAGCCCCAATTCTTGATAATTCCAGCAACTATCTATGTACTTGAAATATTCTCAATCTAACACATTTGCATTAAATAACTCATTATATATCAAACTATTGAGAATTGGGGCCAATTTTGGCTTTCCCAACTAGCCCCAATTGAAAATGAACTTTCAAATTGAATTAACATCAATATAGGAAGATGTTCACAGCTAGTGCTAGGGTTGGACTTGTTATATAGCCATTGGAGCATATAAAAGGCAACCTCAAAGCAGTGTATTGAAGTCTTCTTTCTTATCTCCACCCAATCATATTAGGGTATCAAGCTTGTAAAGTTCTGTGCGATGGCTGATGCAGCATAGTGGGGAGATAATTGACAACCATCATGACTATTGTGTGGCAGCCTCCATCCAAGGAGACAAGATGGTGTGGAAGACTGAGCCCCTCAAGACCAAGAAGAAGAAGCCAGAAGAGGAGTTCTCGGAGAGCCTCCGCATGAGTGTGAGGCAGAGTGAATGTGCCTTCAGATACAAGGACATTGCTGTCAGGAAGCACCAGAACTACATCCAGATTGTGTTGGTCCCCAACACCACCCGTTTCAACTCCCTCACCCTTGATGTGAGTCACTTTTCCACCTTGTTTCTAAACCTTTTTATCCTGTTAAATGTGGAGTTTTCTTTATTTGAATGACATATTTCAAATTCTGACATATAGGTCAGTTTGAGACCAAATGTCTAGCAATATGCCGAGGTGCCCACACTACCAAGTTAACTTTCACTCAGTGAATTGTAGAGACTACTATCCTGCCAGGACAGTTAGTTCCAATTAACTAAAAGTCCCATGTTTTTTCAAGATGTTTGTGAGAGAACTACAAATCCATTATTTGATAAAATACAATATAAACCCCCCTATAAAGGACAACATCTAATTGCAGAGCCAAAGTGTCCTTTAGGGAGAGGTGTCCTCTTACCTGAGAGTTACTAAATAGTAAAAATGGTAATTTTTGCAGATGAACTGTTCTTTGTAGAGAGGTGTCCTCTAGTGGGAGTGTCCTCTCATGGAGGTTTTACTGTAAACCCTTGAATCAATATTAAAATAAAATATTAGACCTCCAGGAAAAAGTTTCTTTAAAAAAAAAAATAATTTTTAATTTTCAGGCTACTTCAAGGCTAACTTTGGGGCAAGAAAGTCCTTCTACAGGAGAAAATATTTTACATTAAATCTCCAATAGAATAATTTATTTGATTTTATCTCTTAGTCTATTGGAGATGTAAAATAATTTCTCTTATAGAAGGCCTTTCGTGCCTGAAAGTTAGAGATTTGTAAATAATAATAAATTAAAAAAGGAACTTTTACCTGGAGGCCTAATGTTTTCATTTTAATAAATTTGTACTTTCATTCGATGTCATTCAGTACTTTTGTCTGAAGATAGTAACAATACTGTTGCAGAAATGTCACACACTATTCATTTATTTGGATTTGGTCTTGTTACCTTGTGTTTACTGTATATACTGTATAGTCTTGTTACCTTATGTTAGAGTTGTGTTTTTCTAAAATTAGTAGCACAATTGAAAGATCTCTGGGCTGTAAGGAAAGCTAAATACAAATATGTAAAGGATTTTGCCAACATGAAGCTGTGCTGTGCAGGGCATGAAAGAGCTACGTGAGGCCCTGCACACAGCCCTGAAGGATCCCGGCTGCCGAGCAGTACTCCTGAACAGCAGTGGGAGCATCTTCTGCTCAGGATTGGATCTAAACACCCTGGTGTCAGCCAATCGGAAGAAAGCTGCCCTTGAGATGGCTCTGGCTTTGAAGTAAGCCTTCTCTAGATAGGACTTGGTGTGTGTGAGTTTTTATATCAACATTGTTCAGTCAATTCATCCCTTATTTAGTTCAGCCGATACTGGCCCCACCTTAGCATCTCACCTTTGAACTATATCATGATGTGACTATGGGCTGTTGTCAATTTCCACTTTTGGTGATGACTATATGGACAAGTATTCTCCAATTTGATCTGTTAGTGACTATCACTTGTAGTTCATCTAGTGACCTTCAGGTAGCTTTCTTGATCCCTTCTAGCCAGCTCATTGCAGGTCTTCCTCTCTTCCTTCTTCCTTCAATTGTGCCTTACAACAACATCTTTTCCAAACCATCTGCACCATTGAATAACACCATGTTGTGACTAGACGCTGTTGTCAATTTCCACTTTTGGTGATGACTATATGGACAAAAATTCTCCAATTTGATCTGTTAGTGACTATCACTCACAGTTCATCTAGTGACCTTCAGGTAGCTTTCTTGATCCCTTCTAGCCAGCTCATTGCAGGTCTTCCTCTCTTCCTTCTTCCTTCAATTGTGCCTTACAACAACATCTTTTCCAAACCATCTGCACCATTGAATAACACCATGTTGTGACTAGACGCTGTTGTCAATTTCCACTTTTGGTGATGACTATATGGACAAAAATTCTCCAATTTGATCTGTTAGTGACTATCACTCACAGTTCATCTAGTGACCTTCAGGTAGCTTTCTTGATCCCTTCTAGCCAGCTCATTGCAGGTCTTCCTCTCTTCCTTCTTCCTTCAATTGTGCCTTACAACAACATCTTTTCCAAACCATCTGCACCATTGAATAACACCATGTTGTGACTAGACGCTGTTGTCAATTTCCACTTTTGGTGATGACTATATGGACAAGTATTCTCCAATTTGATCTGTTAGTGACTATCACTCACAGTTCATCTAGTGACCTTCAGGTAGCTTTCTTGATCCCTTCTAGCCAGCTCATTGCAGGTCTTCCTCTCTTCCTTCTTCCTTCAATTGTGCCTTACAACAACATCTTTTCCAAACCATCTGCACCATTGAATAACACCATGTTGTGACTAGACGCTGTTGTCAATTTCCACTTTTGGTGATGACTATATGGACAAAAATTCTCCAATTTGATCTGTTAGTGACTATCACTCACAGTTCATCTAGTGACCTTCAGGTAGCTTTCTTGATCCCTTCTAGCCAGCTCATTGCAGGTCTTCCTCTCTTCCTTCTTCCTTCAATTGTGCCTTACAACAACATCTTTTCCAAACCATCTGCACCATTGAATAACACCATGTTGTGACTAGACGCTGTTGTCAATTTCCACTTTTGGTGACTATAATGGACGAAAATTCTCCAATTTATCTGTTTGTGTGTACTTTTCCTTACACCAGCATCTTTTCCAGACCATCTGCTCTCAATATATGTCTGAAGTAGGTCAGTCGTTGTTCACATATTTTAGATTCTAGAGAGATCTAATAGGATTAATTTCATCTAAGATTGAAATACAGTGAAACCCCTCTATAGTGGACCTCAATGGGACAGAGCTTTTGGTTCACTATAGCCATGGTTTGGCCATTGTTTTACTTTTAAAAATTTTCAGACTGTATATTTAAAGGACAGCCATACATACAAGAAAAGGCTGCCTCTTAATAATGGTCACTTTTTTTAAATTCCTTTAATTCACAAGGTAATAAGACCAAATCCAAATAAATAAATAGTGTGTGACGTTTCTGTAGCTGTTACCAAAACGTCACACACTATTTATTTATTTGGATTTGGTCTTATTACCTTGTGTTTATAATTTATAATCCAAATTTGTGCCTTATCATAAATGAAAATAAATAATGCAGTGTTAAATTTATTGTTTTGAAATCATGATCTGTGAGCTGAAACATGTTCAACATTTTGTTGTTTTAAAAATTTATTAAATTAATTTTAAGTCTGTTATAAGCCTAGTATTTTAAATAGATTTTTCATTAATTTGGGACTTAAAATTAGATTCGTTATAGGGATTTTTTGTTATTTTAAAAATCGCAAAGTTTGTTTTAACGATGGTATTTCCAATAGAATGTAATTGGGAATTACCTTAGGTTTGTTATAAGGGATGGTTTGCTATATCCCAGGTTTGTATTAGCAGGGTTTTACTGTATTTGTTCTATATCTGTTCACATGGAACTCTTGAGTAGCTTTCTCCATGTCCATATTTCAAAATCTTCAATCATTTTTCTTTCTTACTTTCTGAGAGTCCAGCTCTCACATGCCTAGGTGACCTTAAGAAATATCAATACCTCTACAAGTCTCTTCTTTGTCTCTCTCTTGAATGAAAAGCCTTTATCTTACATAATCTTGTCCAATTTCATAATTACATATCTTCCTAAGGCTATTCTTCTTTTTTACTTCCTTCAAGCAACCTCCCATCTTATCAATCTTGGGTCATAAGAATATGAAGAGATAAAAAAAAAACTATCATTTTATTCTTTATTATTAAAATTAAAGATACTTCAGCCAGTAAATCTTTTTATCACCTCAACGTTTCGACAACAAGCTTTTGTCCTTGTCAGGAGCAAACAAATATTAAAACATTTGGCAAGGTGTTAAAAATTATTCTAAGGCTGCAAAGTCGTTCTCACGCCATATTTCAAATTTTGTACATCTCATTCAACATCATTTTATTCTTGTTGAATTTCAAAACTATTTATATTATCGGTAGTTATAATTTTGGCTCTTTAGTAATAGATATTTAACACTGAGATAATAGCTTTGTTCTGTAGTAAATAAAGGAATGTGAAAACTTTCAAGGTCAACAATTTTCATGAAGAATGATAATATCTTCACTCAGCTTCATGGTTCCTCATGTCCCATGTCAGCAAAGGTCATCTGATGACTGTTGTTGCTGTCGTGTCCATCTGATATCGGTTTTGCGCTTCATTGGAAAATGGGTGCTGTTGCCACGTTAGTCACCTTGGACCAGAATTTGGTCGAATATTCCAAGGGGGACTGGAGTGGTCGGACTTCTCCCCCCCTCATGTGATGATGCAAGGTAGAGAATCAACATACCTAGTTTGTCTGCTATCAGCTAATCCCATCTTGCAGCACAAAGACAGAAATTCCATAATCTGTTGTAATTATTATAGGGTTTGCTCCATGTGGGCGTTTTATGACTTTGTCACTAGTTGACTAGCTTATAGTGGCAGTCAATACTATATTACAGTGGCTGTCAAGAGATGGTTTCTGACTGGAGCAACATCTTTTTTTATAACCCATTTTCTCCTGACAAAGTTGGAATCTATATTTTGGCCACTTTACCAGCTAAACACCACTTTGTCAGATTTCATGAATCTGTTGTGGATGGCGTAAATTTGATGCTGTAACTGACATTCACTTGAATGGCCTTTGTCACTATTTTGACAGGAGTCTTTTTAAGGATAGGTTTGGCCGTCCAAATAAAGTGTATGATAGGTGCACAGAATTGATGGATGGATTGTTTCAGAGAGCTGGTGCAAGTCCTGAGTAGGTTTCCCAAACCTTTGGTTGCTGCGGTGAATGGTGCAACAGTGGGATTCGGAGTGACTCTGCTGACTTACTGCGATGTGGTGCTGGCAAGTGACAAGGCCACTTTCTCCATGCCCTATGGCAGACTGGGACATATTCCTGAGGGAGCAGCTACATTGACTCTGCCCCCCGTGGTGGGGACAGCTCTAGCCTCTGCCATGCTTCTGCGCGATGTGCGGCTCTCTGCACAGCAGGCCCTGCGACATGGCCTGGTGTCTGAGGTCCTGTGGCCCTCCAGCCTCATGGAGGAAGTCCTGCCCAGGGTCCTGAAGCTGGCTAACCAACCTCTCCAGGTGGGTCCCTACCTCAACTTGGCTATAGAAGTGTAATACTATATGCTGTAAACTTGCTCATTCAAACTTGTAACATTTGAAATTTTGGTAGTTCTCTATTTTTGATTAGGTTCAAATTTTTAACCTCACTAAACATTATGCTTAACACACTCTTTTTGGGGAGGATTTGAACTATTCAATTTTATTGCTTTTTTTAAAATAAATAAAGGGCGTATACAGTAAAGCCCCACTAATAAGAACCCCGGATATAGTGAAACTTCCCTTATAATGAACCAAAGGTAATTCCCAATTCCAATTCATTGAAAATATCATTGTTATAACGAACTTTGAGATTTAAAAAATAGAGAACTACTCCTATAAACGAACCTATTTTAGGTCCCAAAATAATGAAATCTATTTAAAATACTAAGCCTATAATGAACTTAAAATTGTAATTAATAGATTTTAAAATAATAAATTTTGAGAATATTTCAGCTCACAGATCGCAATTTTAAAATAATAAACTTAAGAACATTGTTTGCTCAAATTTACGTTCCATTTTTGCCACATGTTTTATATACATTTTTACGCATTATACTTTTATTGAATAAAATATCTTTGAATTCGACAAGTTGAAATAGAAAAAAATGCAAATGGTTTCCAAAATAAAGAAAAAAGAAGTAAAGAAAGGTTCTAAAAAAAAAAAAGAAGCTATCACTAGAAAAAAGTCATTATCAAAGCTTTTCAAAGTGAAATAATGCAGGCAAAATTTCAGAACATGTTAACATAAGAAAATTTAACATTTCTATTATAAGAGATAAAATTAGAAGGCTATTATAAATTGTTATAAAGTGAAATTTGCTCCAACTTTTGCCGCAATCGTATGTTTTAGGATGAACCTTTTAGAAGAGTCTTATATCTAGTTAAACCTAGGCTAAAAAAAAAGTCAAAATAATTTCAAAGCCAGAAATGGTTTGAATAACAGGTTAAAAACAAAACTAAATCTAGACTTCAGAAGAATTTGTGGAAATGGAAGAAAAATACTTATTAAACCTTTAAACACCAGTGCCCCGTGTCTCACGGGCCACAAACAAATCGGCTTATAAATTTGCATTAACAACCGCTACAGTTCTATTTTTAGAACAGAAGCCATGTTAGGTAAATGACTCATTCAGGGTTTGCAGATATTCCAGCTGGCTGCCTGTTTTAATACTGATTTTGTGTTTTCAAATACACACTTTTTTTTAAGGCCATTTTGCAGATCATGCTATCAACATGTTTAGTGTTCAATTTTTAGGAATCAGATACTTTTGATTCATCTTCAATTGATTCAAAATACACGGGAATGTATTATCTGATGGAAATGAAGATATATTCTGATTATAAATGAGAGGATGTAGCAGATGATGGACCCACCAAATGTATCATTTTCCACCAAACAATGGAAAAAATTACAAGAGAAGGAATCGCCAGACATCATCTTGAAGAAGGAATCAAAGTTTACGGCGACAAGTTTCTTTATTTGTGCTGTATATTCGGCAAGCTTTCGGGCTTTGACATCCTTCAACAGGCTACTATACAAGAAACTAGAGGATAATATACATATATACATGTAAATATTTACATATTTAGAAATTTTATTAATGAAATGATTGTTTATTATCCAAAAATCTTTTTCCTTTTTATTTATGTAAACAAATTAGTTTTGAGAAAAGGATGACTGCCATAAAATGCAGGGAAAGGCAAAAACCATCCATCCTTTACATACAGAGATATGTATGGATATGTTGCCTTAGCAGACTTTTGTATTTGTGGTTCTTTATGCAGTCTTAATAAAGGCTTATTATATGTATGTATAAAGTCCACCCCCTCAAATTAGAAAAATAACATAAAATCGCTTCATTAATTTGCATTTTGTCAGAAATTTTCTCCAGATTGGATTAAACAACAACTTGAATTAAAAACACAATATAGTAGACCCTCCATGAGTGTATGCTAGCAGACCTTTCCATACAGTTTTCATCACCAAATTACCATTTTTACCTATTAGCTGACAACAATTTGTCTGTTACAGTCTTCTTTCTTTCTTTCTTATCTCCACTCAATCATATAAGGGTGTCAATCTTGAGACTTTTGATGGTGTCTGTTTGACAACCATCATGACTGGGTGAAGTAGAATGCCTTTGTCATTAAGACTGGGAGCACTACTCAGTGGCAGGCCGACTTAGCTCTAAAATAAATGGTAGCCTCTGACATGAGGAACAGACGCCATGTGCAGCCGCTCCTAACATGGAGTACAAACGCTGCTCATCCTGTATCCCTGGATCAGGAGACCTTACAGGTACTACAGGCGGGCCAGCTGAGCCCAGGTTTTTTAGTGAGCTTGTTACTGCTGCCCCTCCTCCTTTTTCATCCGGGCTTGGGACCGGCAAAGGCGGAGTTCAATGTTGTTGTTCTATTACAGTGAAATCCCTCTATAGTGGGACTGAACTTTTGGTTCACTATAGCCATGTTTTTTTTTACTCTTTTCAAATTTATAATTAAAAGAACAGCCATACCTACAGAAAAGGACTACCTCTTAATGCTGGTCACTTTATAAAAAAATTAACCTATTTTTGACAAGTATATTTCTTTTTAAAATAAAATAATTTTCTACTTCCTTTAATGGGATGGCCTGGCTCATCAGTGGTGAACCCTCCCAGCAGTTTCATCAATACCAATACCACTGTACCAGTACAATACCACTGTAATATTGCATTGGGCTGTTTTCCTTTTATACCTATACTGAAGCTAAACTCTTTTAAATGAACTTTATATATTTGAGGACAGTAGAAATACATATAATTTTAAAATGTCTTTTCTGAGAGTTTAGCTTCAGCATCGGTATAAAAGGAAAACATCCCAATGCAATATTACACTGGTATGGTAGATTAAACTGGCAAAACCGCTGGGAGGGTTCATCAGTGATGATCCAGGCTCTCCCATTATTTTTATCATTGTAGTAAGGGGGTGGGGGGAAGTAGTAGAGAATTATTTTATTTAAAAGAATTATATGTGTCAAAAATAGTTAAAATTTATTATAACATATATGGTGCGCTAATGTATCTTATTTATATGTTACTCTGTTTGTGGTTTGTAAAACATGTGACCTCTTTTTTTTTTTTTTTTTGCTTATCCCTAGTACACGTGGTACAGGCCATGATAATCATGGTGGGCAGAAGTAGACGACTGCTTTTACTGTAAGTGCACCACATGTTTATACATGTGAAAAGCAGTTCGACTTTGCACTTACAAATGTGTCCAAACCCTGTTTGGTTACTTGCACTTGCTGGTGGGGTTGGACTTTTGAAAGAATCGGGGACCATTGGAGCATTTTTTTTTTTTATCAGAAAAAAGTGCCCAATGTGGGATTCGATCCCAGGTCGTAGTGGTCGAAAACCAACGGTTTAGATCACCCTTCCACTGAGTCCCGTACATGTAACCTCTGGTAACTGAGTAATTAATCAGAGATCACCTCTAGCAGAGGGGTGTATTATAAGTTGGATAGTTCAGTAGAAAGGTGTTGAAATGGTTCCCAGGCTCTTTGTTAGACAATTGTTTTTATAAAAATATGTAAATTTACACAGTTCCAATGGGTAAACATTTATTTTATTAATTAGAAGGGTATTTGAGAATTACAGTAGAACCTCCATGAGAGGACACTAATGCTAGAGGACACCTCTCTATTAAGGACAGTTTTCATTTGCAAATTTACCATTTTTACTCTATAGTAACTCTCCGGTAAGAGGACACCTCTCCCTTAAGGATACTTTGGCTCTGCAACTAAGTGTCCTTTACAGGGTAGTTCTACTGTATTGTCTTTCCTTCATTGTTCCCTGAGAGGGTTGGTTGTCAGTAGGTTAAACATCTTCCCTGATATGCCGGACCCTTGAAGAGGGGCTCCTCGGCGTAGGTGAGAGTCCGGTCTGGTGGGATGAGGCACAGGGTATGTTGGGGGCAGTAGCAGACATGGTAGGTCTCGTAGTCCGAGCCTGTGATCTGGCCGCAGAACTCCCCCTCCTTGCATACTGACAGCTGACACACACACATACCTCTTTATATCCCTTTGTGTAGTTCCCTTTCTTTTGTGTGTATGCTTATTTATATATATATATATACAGTTAAACCTGTCTATAGTGCCACCTCTTGGGACTCACCAAAATAGGGTGCTATAGAGAGGGGGTGCTATAGACAGGTCACTTTTAATGTAAATCGCATCGTACTACGTATTTAAAATCGGGCGCTATAGAGAGGAAGGCGCTATTCAGAGGGGGCGCTATAGACAGGTTCAACCCCAAGTAAATCCCACCCAGAACTTGTGTTGACTGTTGAATAACAGTGTTGGCATCAAACCAGAGTAATTGACATTTGTTGTGTGTCTTATTTGGTTTTGCCATCTCTAATCCAAATTTCCTCAGTTTCAGCGTTTGTTTGTTTTTTTCCCACAAACACGCAATATATACTTGTATTCATTATTAAAATAAATAAATTGCAGCAAGAAAATAAGACCTAATACAAATAAATTAATATTGTGTGATGTTTAGGTGACAGCGCTGTTACTGAAACACCACACACTATTGATTTATTTGGATTAGGTCTTATTACCTTTTAGTTCTAATCTATAATCCAAATTGTGCCTTATCAGCAAAAGAATTCACTTTCAGATATTATATACTTGTATAGGTGTGGATGGAAAATAGAAAGTCACAAAAGTTCCCAAATAAGTAAACAGTTATGATAGCAAATGAAAACATTAAGACATGAATGTTTCTTTACACATCAATAATACTTCTACTGTCCTTACTGCGATGGAAAAATATTGGGAGGGCTTGGCTCAACAGTGGTGAACCCTCCCAGCGGTTTCACCAATTTAATCTACCAGACCGCTTCTTTAGAGCTCTAATATTGTATTGGATCATTCTGCTTATATATGCTACACTGAAGGGTGGAATCTCAGAAATGGTATTTAAGCAAACTATGGGGCTTTTAGGACAGTAGAATTACATTTAAATATTTGCATTGAGCAATGCTCTTCCACCAACAATAAGGATTGATTGATGAGTGAAAGAAACATTGGCGTCTTAATGTTTTCATTTGCTGTATATGGATAGTGTGTTATTGCTTTGTATTAAGTTATGGTAGCATTTAGTCTAATGATGTACTAATGCTACTACCTACCATCATGATGGGTACTGTAAACACACCTGCCAACTTGGTCATCTGGACCTCACAGTTGTGGACTAGACAGATAGCAATTTTAAGAAAGTATTTCAAGCACCATTGCTACCTGACAATTTAGACCAAACCTATCCAACTCAGCTTTCAATAGTTGACTATAAAAAAAAAATGTACAGGATCTTTTTAAAGCAATTAGGTGAGGGAGGAGATAATTGGTGTTAAAGAAGTAGGTGATTAAGGGATGTGATGAAGACAGCCTTGAGACAATTAACTGTGAGTCTCAGCCAGCCATACACCACCTGTTTCAATAGAAACATCTATGTAAGTAGGAATTCAAACTATTCAAATCCTTTTTGTTGTTGTTCAAATCTAAACAGTTGTCCCTATAGTAACATTATTGGAAGGAGGCTCATCAGTAGTTACATCTACCTCACTACTCTACCATTGTTATATAAGAAATCTAACTCAAGGTAATAGGACCAAATCCAAATAAATGAATAGTGTGTGATGTTTCGGTAACAATGCTGTTACCGAAATGTCACACACTATTTATTTATTTGGATTTGGTCCTATTACCTTGTGTTTATTAACTATAATCCAAATTGTGCCTTATCAAGAAATCTAACTATTTAACTCCTTTTTGTTGTTGTTCAAATCTAAATAGTTGCCCCTATAGCGACATTATTGGAAGGAGGGCTCATCAGTAGTTTCATCTACCTCACTACTCTACCATTGTTATAGAATTGTTAAACAAGAATTTAAACTATTTAGCTCTTTTTGTTGTTGTTGTTGTTCAAATCTAAGCAGTTACCCCTATTGCCCAACACTATTGGAAGGTTCAGTAGTTTCAGCTACCTGACTGATCTTATATGATCTGTGATGATGGATTCTTGGCCAAGGAGACTAGGGACATAAGGTAAACTACATGTTGACATTTTGGTAGCAACATTGCTATCAGACTTCTGATAGAGCCCCCTCTTGGGACTCACCAAAATAGGGTGTCATAGAGAGGGGGTGCTATAGACAGGCATCGTACTATGTATTTAAAATCGGGCGCTATAGAGAGGAAGGCGCTATTTAGAGGGGGCGCTATAGACAGGTTTAACTGTATATATATATTTTTCCAGATATTATGTACAATAGTACATAGTACTATTAAATAAAGTCGACCTGCTTTTTACATGTGTAGACATGTGGTGCGCTTTGAGTAAAAGCAGTCGCCTACTTCTACCCACCATGATTATCATGGCCTGTACCACCTATACTAGGAATAAGAAAGAAAAAAAACTATTACATAATACCTAACATAGGAAAGGATGGAGAACCAAATAGCAAGCCAATAAAATTGATATCTCGCTTATAAACAGAGTAATGTGTTTTACCAATAAATAAATCCTGCTGTGAGATATTCAAGCAGAAACCTGTAATGTAGTTTCCATATTACTTGAGGCAACTCATGATCCTAGGTAGTGCATTAACAGATACGGAGATCTATAATAACACCAAAAGAATCAAATTGACCTTTTTATTTTTTAATGTTAGACCTTTGTTTATTTCTGAAAATAATCATACGCGTCTATAATAGTTTTGAATTTTGAGACCTTGTGCAGTTTACTTAGTTGGCTTAAACACAAGGTAATGAGACCAAATCCAAATAGCACACACTAATCACACACTATTCATTTATCTATTTGGATTTGGTCTTTTTACCTTGTATTTATAATCCAAATTGTGCCTTATCACTTAGTTGGCTCAAGTACCCGAGAAAGTACACTTCTGGGGTGTTGAGTCATAGTTGTGGACACATCCTCACGCTATCATATATATATGTGAAAAAATAATAGAAAAAAAATAAAAAGATCAGGTGTTGATATTAAAAACAAATTAGGCATATCTTGACCAAGAAGCCACTGGGACCAAAATTCTTTTTGGTCGCAGTGGTACAGCCTACTCCACGCTGACAAGTGCCAACAGCGCGAAACGTGTTCGTGGATGGCTTTTCTTGATTTATCAAGAAATTGGGTAGGCCAAATATCAGGGAACAGGCTAAATCAATGTTTAGTTGATTTCTGTTCCACCAGATGGCGCTCTGTCTTCTGAAAAGCACATGTGCTCTTGGTCAGGATATGCCTAATTTGTTTTTAATTTATATGTATATATGTAGTGGTGTGTCACCTCTGTACATTGGTAGAAGTGGTGGTGAGCGATGACTTGAGTGGGGATGACCGGGTCATGGGTGAAGTTGTTGTGGAGCAAGCGGAAGTGGCGTATGGAGGGACAGTTGCAGTAGAGCTTGGCTTCTTCTCTCCCCTGTGCCAGTGTAGTGGCCAGTGCCAGGTCCCCTTTCTTGCAGGGATGCAGAGTCTTCAATTCTCCACAGAAGGTTAAAATGGCCCTGCTATTCAGCGCAGTACCCTTGGGTCCAATGTGCTGCGGGCATTCCGACCTATCGGGACACTTGCACAGCCTGTGTACCCGCGGAGACAGCCAGAACCTGTGGTGGACCACATTGCAGGCTTCCCTGGGGTCCTGGCAGATGGGAAGGTTTCTTTCAGAGGTTGCCTGGGTACACAAGGTTGGACTTTGAGTGGGCTTTATAAAATATGGTGGAACTTCATTATAACAGCACCTTGGTTCTAACATTCCCCAGCATTTTATATAACCATGGTTATAACAACATTAAATTTTGATCCCAAATGATGTTGTTATAGAAAGGTTCAACTGTATTGCTGCAAATTTGTATGCAAATAGAGATAAAAAAGTTGATGGCCAACTAGAGGAACTACTTGATGTTTGTGGAAGCACTGTTCAATAGGACCAAATCCAAATAAATAAATAGTGTGTGACGTTTCGGTAACAAAGATGTTACTGAAATGTCACACACTATTTATTTGGATTTGGTCTTATTACCTTGTATTTATAATCTACTAGCCGAATGACCCGGACAACGCCCGTGTTTTACCCGACTGTAGATGTTACAACGGTGATCCTTAGGTCGCTGGTTCAAATCCGGCTCGAGGGAGCCGGCGAGCACGTGACCTCCCTGTGCGCGCGCATCCGTGACAGAGGCCGATGAGGAAAGACGGTCGTGACTATATATAGGGATAATCCAATTTGTATCTTATCAATATCTTATGTTGTTATAATGAAAACACTTGGGACTTTAAAATTATTGTTATAACCATCTATATATATAATTGCCTTATTCTGTCTGAAGCTCACGGATAGAATGCGCGCCCATTGGCTGCCGGCGAACACGTGTCCTCCCTGCCCCCCTCTAGACAACCCTGTTATCAGCAGTGTGTTACATCCACCTGTCTATACAGATCACCCTGTCTATAGCGACCACTCTAGACAACCCTGTTATCAGCTGTGTGATACATCCACCTGTCTATACAGACCACCCTGTTTATAGCGGCCATTCTAGATAACCCTGTTATCAGCTGTGTGATACATCCACCCGTCTATACAGACCACCCTGTTTATAGCGGCCATTCTAGATAACCCTGTTATCAGCTGTGTGATACATACACCTGTCTATAGCGGCCACTCTAGACAACCCTGTTATCAGCTGTGTGATACATCCACCTGTCTATACAGTCCACCCTGTCTATAGCGGTCACTTTAGGCAACCCTGTTATCATCAGTGTGTTACATTCACCTGTCTATACAGACCACCCTGTCTATAGCGGTCACTTTAGGCAACCCTGTTAATAGCAGTGTGATACATACACCTGTCTATACAGACCACCCTGTCTATAGCGGCCACTCTAGACAACCCTGTTATCAGCTGTGTGATACATACACCTGTCTATACAGACCACCCTGTCTATAGCGAGAGACCACCCAAGACAACGTTCTTAAAATATATTCGCACTCGGGTAAAACCCGGGCGTTGCCCGGGCCATTCGTCTAGTATTTAATAAAGTTCCACTGGTCTTTTAAGTAATAATTGAAATTGTGGCCTTTTAGCAAATTTTTCTATTTATTTAACGCTACAGTATATATATATGTGTGTGTGTGTGAAAAATAATAATAATAATAAAGAAAAGTAAATATATAGAATTTTTCTATTTTATATATAAAGATAAAGGTCCCCTTTCCTGTCAAAATAGACGTCAAAACTAGACGCCATCTATTGACCTTAGCCGCAACATGGCTTCGGGTCGGTGACAAAGCCACAACACCAACTTTGGCAAACTGAGAAGCGTACACCTAGAGACCATGGTTTCGGGCTAATGGCCCTCGTCAGTCTAGGACAGACTTTATTCCATGAGATCCACAAGGGATCCAATGGAATCCTCACAATCTGCCAAAGAGGTGTTTAGCTGGTAAAGTGGCTAGGCCAAATCTATGGCTAAAATATAGATGGCAGTTTTGTTGGGAGGAAATTGATCTATAAATATTCATCTTTTCCTCTTTTATTCTACACTCTTACTTTATAGGATTCTGCACTCCCAGCCAAATTACCAGCCTTAATACAACCAAGGTAGTAGACTTTAATTCAAGAGAAAGCCCCTAGCTATCACTGTCTGCAAGAGAGAGACAACTCACCCCATTGCCATAGGTGACATAGAAGAAGTCTGGAGAAAGAGCAGAAGAGCTGACAACTGTCAGCAGAATGGAGGCCACCCACATCCCACCTCCTCCAGCTATTTTGGCTACTGCCGGCTGCTCTGGCTCAAAGCCAGGGAGGCCATACAGCCTGGTTCTTCTCTCAACTATGTTGATTTGTGACAAACATCCAGTAACTATTTTTGAAAGAATAGGCCTGAACTTGGAATCTCTTGTCAGACATGTTTTCTCCCCATTGGACTATTCCAACTACAGTCTTGACTTCTTTAATTCAACACCTCAAGGGATCAGAATTTTTGGTTTGTTGGTAAGTGGAGAATTGGTTGAATTGAAGTAAATAGATTGATTTGTAAGTGAAAAATTGGTTGAATTGAAGTAAGTGTTGAATTATATTCGGTTGAATTGAAGTAAATAGATTGATTGGTAAGTGAAGAATAATTCCCAATAATCGGTGGGATTTACCCAATATTAAAAAAAAAAATAAGTATTCCAAATTTTCAGGCTATCACTTAACCAAAGTTTTGCCATCAAGTTGACAGAATGAATTTAAAACTGGCCAAGTTTGCACTCTCCTAGGTGGGTTTGGTCCAAACAGCTGTAAGGTGGAGAGCCAAGAACAAGGCTGAGTTTCCTAGGCTTATTTAAATACAGGGAATAATTAGTACAAATGTGATATTGTATTGGGATAAGGTGTATAAATTAATGATGGAAAAAAAAAAGCATCTCCTTATCGTGCAATTGGCGCAAGCCATCAGCAACTCTAAGTTGCGCGATAAGGAGCTGCCTTTTTTTTTTTCCTTATTCATTTGAATAAAGCCTAGGTTACAGGAGCCTACCAAGCAAGCAGCTATTCTGGCTGGTTGGGTGGCCGGTCACCTAGAGGAGAAATCACAATTAGGGACCAGGAGAATGAGATGTACTTGGTAGCCTACTCTAGTTTCAAATATAAGAAAAATTGCAATATATTTTTATAAAAATATCTAAAAACCTTACACAATAAGTTTCTTTATTCTAGTTTGAGGATGATGTGTCATTTGGATCTTGTTAACATTTTAAAGCAAAATTATACTTTATAAAATGGTGTCCTCTGTTCTCACTGACTTTTTTTTTTTAAACCTTCCCACAACCATTGTGCAGCTAGCTGTCACCAACTGTTCCAAATATTTGAAAGCTTCTTCCTTCCCCGAGGTGTTTGTTGGTGGCACAAGTGGCGATGCTAATGTGTGCTAATCAAGAACTGAATTTACTTTTTACAATTGTAGAAATATATATGTGGGTAAATATATATTTATACAATGTAAAAAGTAAATTCAGTCCTTGATTAGTACACATTAGTAGCACCACTTGTGCCACTTTTTTTCTGTCTGGGCGCTGGCGGACTTTCAATTAAACTTTATTATCCTGTTTTGTATTACATGATGGCCAAGCTGACGACTGTGTCTACATGTAATACACTATAATTAGTGTAACGGTTGTAGACACAGTCCAACTAGCCAGTTTGGCCATCATGTAATACACTATAATTAGTATAACGGTTGTAGACACAGTCCAACTAGCCAGTTTGGCCATCATGTAATACACTATAATTAGTGTAACAGTTGTAGACACAGTCCAACTAGCCAGTTTGGCCATCATGTAATACACTATAATTAGTGTAACGGTTGTAGACGCAGTCCAACTAGCCAGTTTGGCCATCATGTAATACACTATAATTAGTGTAACGGTTGTAGACGCAGTCCAACTAGCCAGTTTGGCCATCATGTAATACACTATAATTAGTGTAACGGTTGTAGACACAGTCCAACTAGCCAGTTCGGCCATCATGTAATACACTATAATTAGTGTAACAGTTGTAGACACAGTCCAACTAGCCAGTTTGGCCATCATGTAATACACTATAATTAGTGTAGACACAGTCCAACTAGCCAGTTTGGCCATCATGTAATACACTATAATTAGTGTAACGGTTCTAGACACAGTCCAACTAGCCAGTTTGGCCATCATGTAATACACTATAATTAGTGTAACGGTTGTAGACACAGTCCAACTAGCCAGTTTGGCCATCATGTAATACACTATAATTAGTGTAACAGTTCTAGACACAGTCCAACTAGCCAGTTCGGCCATCATGTAATACACTATAATTAGTGTAGACACAGTCCAACTAGCCAGTTTGGCCATCATGTAATACACTATAATTAGTGTAACGGTTGTAGACACAGTCCAACTAGCCAGTTTGGCCATCATGTAATACACTATAATTAGTGTAACGGTTGTAGACACAGTCCAACTAGCCAGTTTGGCCATCATGTAATACACTATAATTAGTGTAACGGTTCTAGACACAGTCCAACTAGCCAGTTCGGCCATCATGTAATACACTATAATTAGTGTAGACACAGTCCAACTAGCCAGTTTGGCAATCATGTAATACACTATAATTAGTGTAACGGTTGTAGACACAGTCCAACTAGCCAGTTTGGCCATCATGTAATACACTATAATTAGTGTAACGGTTGTAGACACAGTCCAACTAGCCAGTTTGGCCATCATGTAATACACTATAATTAGTGTAACAGTTGTAGACACAGTCCAACTAGCCAGTTTGGCCATCATGTAATACACTATAATTAGTGTAGACACAGTCCAACTAGCCAGTTTGGCCATCATGTAATACACTATAATTAGTGTAACGGTTGTAGACACAGTCCAACTAGCCAGTTTAGCCATCATGTAATACATTATGATTAGTGTAACAGTTGTAGACACAGTCCAACTAGCCAGTTTGGCCATCATGTAATACACTATAATTAGTGTAGACACAGTCCAACTAGCCAGTTTGGCCATCATGTAATACACTATAATTAGTGTAACAGTTGTAGACACAGTCCAACTAGCCAGTTTGGCCATCATGTAATACACTATAATTAGTGTAGACACAGTCCAACTAGCCAGTTTGGCCATCATGTAATACACTATAATTAGTGTAACAGTTGTAGACACAGTCCAACTAGCCAGTTTGGCATCATGTAATACACTATAATTAGTGTAACAGTTGTAGACACAGTCCAACTAGCCAGTTTGGCCATCATGTAATACACTATAATTAGTGTAACAGTTGTAGACACAGTCCAACTAGCCAGTTTGGCCATCATGTAATACACTATAATTAGTGTAGCGGTTGTAGACGCAGCCCAACTAGCCAGTTTGGCCATCATGTAATACACTATAATTAGTGTAACAGTTGTAGACACAGTCCAACTAGCCAGTTTGGCCATCATGTAATACACTATGATTAGTGTAACAGTTGTAGACACAGTCCAACTAGCCAGTTTGGCCATCATGTAATACACTATAATTAGTGTAACAGTTGTAGACACAGTCCAACTAGCCAGTTTGGCCATCATGTAATACACTATGATTAGTGTAACAGTTGTAGACACAGTCCAACTAGCCAGTTTAGCCATCATGTAATACACTATAATTAGTGTAACGGTTGTAGACACAGTCCAACTAGCCAGTTTGGCCATCATGTAATACACTATAATTAGTGTAGACACAGTCCAACTAGCCAGTTTGGCCATCATGTAATACACTATAATTAGTGTAACGGTTGTAGACACAGTCCCAACTAGCCAGTTTGGCCATCATGTAATACACTATAATTAGTGTAACGGTTGTAGACACAGTCCAACTAGCCAGTTTGGCCATCATGTAATACACTATAATTAGTGTAACGGTTCTAGACACAGTCCCAACTAGCCAGTTTGGCCATCATGTAATACACTATAATTAGTGTAACGGTTGTAGACACAGTCCAACTAGCCAGTTTGGCCATCATGTAATACACTATAATTAGTGTAACGGTTCTAGACACAGTCCAACTAGCCAGTTTGGCCATCATGTAATACACTATAATTAGTGTAGACACAGTCCAACTAGCCAGTTTGGCCATCATGTAATACACTATAATTAGTGTAACAGTTGTAGACACAGTCCAACTAGCCAGTTTGGCCATCATGTAATACACTATAATTAGTGTAACAGTTGTAGACACAGTCCAACTAGCCAGTTTGGCCATCATGTAATACATTATGATTAGTGTAACAGTTGTAGACACAGTCCAACTAGCCAGTTTGGCCATCATGTAATACACTATAATTAGTGTAACAGTTGTAGACACAGTCCAACTAGCCAGTTTGGCCATCATGTAAATACACTATAATTAGTGTAGACACAGTCCAACCTAGCCAGTTTGGCCATCATGTAATACACTATAATTAGTGTAACGGTTGTAGACACAGTCCAACTAGCCAGTTTGGCCATCATGTAATACACTATAATTAGTGTAACGGTTGTAGACACAGTCCAACTAGCCAGTTTGGCCATCATGTAATACACTATAATTAGTGTAACGGTTCTAGACACAGTCCAACTAGCCAGTTTGGCCATCATGTAATACACTATAATTAGTGTAACGGTTGTAGACACAGTCCAACTAGCCAGTTTGGCCATCATGTAATACACTATAATTAGTGTAACGGTTCTAGACACAGTCCAACTAGCCAGTTTGGCCATCATGTAATACACTATAATTAGTGTAGACACAGTCCAACTAGCCAGTTTGGCCATCATGTAATACACTATAATTAGTGTAACAGTTGTAGACACAGTCCAACTAGCCAGTTTGGCCATCATGTAATACACTATAATTAGTGTAACAGTTGTAGACACAGTCCAACTAGCCAGTTTGGCCATCATGTAATACATTATGATTAGTGTAACAGTTGTAGACACAGTCCAAACTAGCCAGTTTGGCCATCATGTAATACACTATAAATAGTGTAACAGTTGTAGACACAGTCCAACTAGCCAGTTTGGCCATCATGTAATACACTATAATTAGTGTAACAGTTGTAGACACAGTCCAACTAGCCAGTTTGGCCATCATGTAATACACTATAATTAGTGTAGACACAGTCCAACTAGCCAGTTTGGCAATCATGTAATACACTATAATTAGTGTAGACACAGTCCAACTAGCCAGTTTGGCAATCATGTAATACACTATAATTAGTGTAACGGTTTTAGACACAGTCCAACTAGCCAGTTTGGCCATCATGTAATACACTATAATTAGTATAACGGTTGTAGACACAGTCCAACTAGCCAGTTTGGCCATCATGTAATACACTATAATTAGTGTAACAGTTGTAGACACAGTCCAACTAGCCAGTTTGGCCATCATGTAATACACTATAATTAGTGTAACGGTTGTAGACGCAGTCCAACTAGCCAGTTTGGCCATCATGTAATACACTATAATTAGTGTAACGGTTGTAGACGCAGTCCAACTAGCCAGTTTGGCCATCATGTAATACACTATAATTAGTGTAACGGTTGTAGACACAGTCCAACTAGCCAGTTTGGCCATCATGTAATACACTATAATTAGTGTAGACACAGTCCAACTAGCCAGTTTGGCCATCATGTAATACACTATAATTAGTGTAACAGTTGTAGACACAGTCCAACTAGCCAGTTTGGCCATCATGTAATACACTATAATTAGTGTAGACACAGTCCAACTAGCCAGTTTGGCCATCATGTAATACACTATAATTAGTGTAACAGTTGTAGACACAGTCCAACTAGCCAGTTTGGCCATCATGTAATACACTATAATTAGTGTAACGGTTCTAGACACAGTCCAACTAGCCAGTTTGGCCATCATGTAATACACTATAATTAGTGTAACGGTTGTAGACACAGTCCAACTAGCCAGTTTGGCCATCATGTAATCTATATATATAAAAATGGATGTTTGTTGGTCGGTTGGTCCGTTGGTCCGTCCGTGAGTGATAATCTTCTACATCGCTCAACCAATCGTGATGAAACTTTGGGAAGATGTTTAGTATACTACAGGGATGGTTTATGGCTAATTACTCTTTAGAAATAACCTTTCGTTGCATTTTTATTTACAATAAAACGTAAATTCATTCGCAATCAACGCCCCTCTCGCGGCAGACGGGCGATGGCGGCGCGCGACGTTTGGCTGCCGGCGCAGCACGTGACTTCCCTGCCCCCCCCGCCGGGTAAATGAGATCTCCCGGCTGACGGCCGAGCAGCGCCCTCTAGAACGCGTTACGAATTTGACGGCGCGGGGCGCTCCCGGTTGGACAGTTGCGCGGGGGCAGAGTGACCTCGCGGGTGCCCTCCGGGAACTACGTCCATCTCTTCCATATGTAATATACATTTAATCGTGTAAACCCGGGCGTTGCCCGGGTCATTCGTCTACAACTTCGCAGTAGTTCACTAATTCAAACCAAAATTTCCATACATAGGTAAAAGAATACTGGGAAGACTGACATTTATTAATGCAGTGATTATAATCAATGATTACAATAAAGGGCTCTATTATCTATATATATATAAATCACTTTCAATTTTTAACGTAACGTTCCATTTTCAAACCCGTAGGGCTTTAGATCGGCTAAAACATTTTTATCTTTATACGTGAATATTAACTTTACTGTACTGAATAGTTTAGTATAATGTTAATTCAACATATTACAATTTAGCCACAGCAACGCGTGGCCGGGTTCGCTAGTACACTATAATTAGTGTAGACACAGTCCAACTAGCCAGTTTGGCCATCATGTAATACACTATAATTAGTGTAACGGTTGTAGACACAGTCCAACTAGCCAGTTTGGCCATCATGTAATACACTATAATTAGTGTAACGGTTCTAGACACAGTCCAACTAGCCAGTTTGGCCATCATGTAATACACTATAATTAGTGTAACGGTTCTAGACACAGTCCAACTAGCCAGTTTGGCCATCATGTAATACACTATAATTAGTGTAACGGTTGTAGACACAGTCCAACTAGCCAGTTTGGCCATCATGTAATACACTATAATTAGTGTAACAGTTGTAGACACAGTCCAACTAGCCAGTTTGGCCATCATGTAATACAAAACGGGATAATAAAGTTTGAGTCTGCCAGAGCCCAGACAGAAAAAAAGGGTCTCCGATTACACAGTAGGACTGACTAACATAGTCGGATATCAAACAGTTCCTTTCTGGCTCTCATGTAGATCAGACCCTTCTGGACCGTCAGTGGCCTCTCTCTCTGAGGTGACATCCAACCTGCCTCGTCCTTTTGTGCTATCCATTGACCTGAAACCACTCTGACCCTTGTGGCCACCATGACTGACATCTAACCTGCCTACCACGACAATCAGGAGATAGGAAAACATACCACCTATATGGAAAGGACAACACCTAATTGCAGAGCCAAAGTGTACTTTAGGGAGAGGTGTCCTCTTACCGGAAGTAAAAATGTTAATTTTGCAAATGAAAACTGTCCTTTATAGAGAGGTGCCCTCTAGCGCGAGTGTCCTTTCATGGAGGTTCTACTGTATATATATATATATGTGATATTCGGGTTGATCCCGTCAACTCACTATAATAATTCGATTAATCCTGTCGGATCCTTGTGTTGAGTTGTGTGGTTGGGTGGATTTGATTGGATTGGTGATTGATGGTGCAGTCTTGGTCGAATGGTGGGTTTCCACAGGGGAATAACGAGCACACCTGGATGGGATAGAAACATAGACTTTGCGAAAGGGAGAGAGTGATGTGACTGGAGGAGGTACTTGGTCTTTCACATGATGGAGCGGACACTACCTTGGTTGGAGCCTAAGTTGAGCACACCTTGCTTCTAGCACGGTCACCTACCTTCTTTTACTTCTTGTCTGAGATCATCGTCATTAACTCTCTGGTGGAGATCCTTCCACGTGCTTTTCTGCTGATTCGCTATTAGTTGGTCATGCTTAAAGGTGATTGGTTGTTGATTTGTCATGCTTAATTGTGATTGGCTTAGTACCTCCATTGTCGCCATGATTGCAATCTTCCAGGAAGAAGAAGGTCTGTGAACTTATGTTTTATGGGGGTCCTGGGCAGTGACCTTTACTTCCTGGATGATGCAATCCTGTTAATTGTTATTCCCTTTTTAGCGAAGCCTAACTTTTATTAAATCTTTTGACGATACATTGCATAGATTGTGGTGGGGTTACATATTGCTATATACAGATTATCACATATACAGTAAAACCCCTCTATAGTGAACCCCAATGGGACAGAGCTTTTGGTTCACTATAGCCACGGTTCACTATAGCCACGGTTTGGCCATTTTTTTTACTTTTCAAAATTTTTAGACCGTATAATTAACCCGGCATTGTGCGCGCCGGGTGAAAATTACCCATGGCAACATTTGAATGGAGAATTAACCAATAAAAAATCGGTTGGCGGAGATGTGGTTTCGTTTAGCTTCCTGACTCATCAATTAGTCTAAAGTTTTGGTTTCACATTTTGACAGCTCCCACTGAAATTCCATCTATTGTCACTGTCGGGTAAAAATTACCCGGCGCGCGCACTCACGTAATTTTTTTGTTGCATTTTTTTTATAACATTTTTAAAAGTGAGATAAATAATTCTAATTAATAATTTAAAAAATAACTATAATAGGTTTATATATTTATCAGCCTATAATTCTATATAAAATGGAGGGAAGAAGGTCATATTTATTAGATCAAGAAGAGATTATTGTAGAAGGTGATATTGAAGAATATAATCTAAATGAACATTTTTATGGAAGTGACACTGGAATATATTCATATATAGGAATTTTGTGGAATAAGGGAATTATCCCACAAACACATTTTTATATAGGGAGAGCCTCGAAAATTAAATGGTTCAAAAATTGTCCTTCACAAACAGTAAAGCTGAGAACGCCTAATGTCATTACACATTTACTAGGCTTGAAAGGTGAAGAAGCAAAAAAATAAAATACACCTTTAGTAGCTCTTTTGAAGAAAATTCTTGAATTCATCAAAGAGCAACTAAATCAAAGAAAAATCATTTCTTCACTGCCTAAAGGACTATAAAAAAATTCCTTTTTTTTACAAATAAGTTAATTTAAATCATAAATGTATACTCTAAATATTTATTTCAATTAATTTTTAGAAGGCACTTCAAGCCATAAAGAAGGTCAGGAACCGCAAGATAAAGCTTCCTACCAGATGTAGTGTGTCCCTCCAGTAAGGACTGGAAGACCTCGACTTTGTGCCATAAATGTGCAAAGTAAATTTATAAAGGACATACAATTGCAGTTTGCAATGATTTGTCTAAAATATCCTCATGGAATTTTATATATTTAATATTGAAAAGGAGCAATAGTTTCATATTTTATATGCCATTACCAATTTTGAGGATTATTCAAGAATAGTTTTTAAAATGTTTAATCTGTGTAAAAAAATATAAATATTTTATTAATAATTGCCTTTTTGGAAAATTAAAATGTTATTACTTTAAAATAGAAAAAGTTTTGTTTTTCCTCAGATAATATTTATATTCAAAATATGTAATTTTAATATCGGGTAAATTTCACCCAGCGCGCGCAAGTACGTTACATTTTTAGCGCGCGCGCTCGAGGGTTAAAGGACAGCCATACACACTGGAAGAGGCTTCCTCTTAATAGTGGTCACTTTGTTTTAATTCCCTTAATTGATCAATTTCCTTACATTAATACTGAATAATAAAAGAAATCATTAGATGATAGGTTCTTCTTTACATTAACATACATGTACCTCTATGTCTAATTTAAAAATCAAGACAAATCCTAGGCAAAGTTTTATTAAATATATATTCAAAGATATAAAATGATTTTAAAACATCATTATCACATTATATAATACATTGTTTACTTGGAAAAATGGCTCTAACACCTTGTTGCTTCAAAGCATTCTTCAAGCATTGCACCATTCAAATAAAGTGGTGTTTTTCTTCCATTTCATTTTTCCACATATTCTTCTAGGTCTAGATTTCGTTTTTTTTTTTACCTGTCATGCAAAACCTTGCTGACTTTAAAATCACCATAGTTAATGGCATAAAAATAGTTTTTGTTTCATCACGGGACCATTTATTTGGACTTTTTTTTTTAGCCCTAAAACGTACGATCGCGATCGCGGCCAAAGTTGAGGTTGATTCCTCTTTGTAACAATTTTTAATAGCCTTATATTTTATCTTTTATGATAGAAAAGTTATATTATCTTATTTTAATATGTTCTTAACATTTTGCCTGTGTTGTTTCACTTTGAAAAGTTCTGAAAATGGCCTTTTTTTTTTTTAAAGAAATAACGCTTTTGTTTTTAAAATGCCTTTGTTTTCTTCATTTTGGAAGCCATTTGTATTTTTATATTTCAAATTTAATGGATGAAAATATATTCTATTTAATAAAAAGTATAATGTGTTAAAATTTATACAACATACAGCAAAAATAAAGTGCAAAATTCAAAACAAAGAATGCCGCTAAATTTATTGTTTTGAAATCGCGATCAGCGAGCTGAAACATGCTTAAAATTTGGTTGTTTTATTTTTTTTTTTAATTACAATTCTAAGTTCGTTATAAGCATAGTATTTTAAATAGATTTTATTATTTTGGGACCGAAAATAGGTTCGTTATAGGGGTAGTTCATTATTCTAAAAATCGCAAAGTTCGTTATAACGATGGTATTTTCAATGGAATGGAATTGGGAATCGGCGTGGGTTCGTTATAAGGGAAGGTTCGTTATATCCAGGGTTCGTATTAGCGGGGTTTTACTGTATATTGTGTTAGAGGTGATCATCTTTTCATAAAATGTAAGATACTTTAATATTTGTAAATTATATTGTTTAAATAATTTGTATTTTTAAATTTAATTGTAAAAAAAATTGTAAATTTATATATGTAAATTCTTGTGCAAAATTAATCAATAATAGAGGATTTGCATATGTCTAGTTAGTTAGAAAGAAAATAATAGTTTTTGGTTTGGGCAGAGAAGCTAGATGCTCTCAGGTTAGTTTTTTTTATCTTATTGTAAATATGTTTATATAATTTCTTAAAAGTCTCTACTTTAACTTTATTGTTAAAATAAATATAATTTCTTCATAGGGGTACATTTGTTTTTTCCTCTTTAAGGGCTTCAAGCATTAATAGAAAATATTATTAAACAAGGTACCATCCATATCCTCCTTGCACCCAACATATTGATTTTTTAAAATAAATAATTATGCCTATAGTATGAGAGAAACCACCTGAAATCTCTGTAATCTGTTAAATAATATGGCAGAGAATGTTATTTCAGAAAGACTAATATCCTGTGTGGTGTAAGGTGATGGAGACCACCAAGATCATGGTCCGCTGGCATCTGTGGGACAAGTTCCAGTCCACGCTGGACTACGAGGTGAGCCTGCTGCCCCAACAGTGGCTGTCTCCTCTGTGCCAGCAAGCCATGCGCCAGGCCCTCGCACGTCACATGTACCTCATGGACTGACGCTATATACTGCTGAGAATATATTTTTATCATTATTGTAGAATACATATATTGTGTATTATATGTAAATAGACCTCTCTCTCTATCAAACCTTTTCCTTCTTCCTCTTTTAACTTTGCACTAATCTCTTTCACACTCATCCACATGTTACTTTCTCCCTCTATTTTTATAATCTCCAACTGCTTTCCTTTCTTCTATGATACGATTATTTATTTCCTATATGTATATTTACCTGCTATGTAATTAATCTAATGCGTTTATATATATATTTATTTATGTTTGTAAACACATCTAGATTAGAAAATTTGCCAAAAAAATGATCGATTCCTATGAAACGTAACAAAAAAAGTGTTTTATTTATATGAACTTGTTTTTAAAAATTGTGTTGATATTGTCTTTTTAGACCTTAATGTGAAAATGTTCTTAATAATATTCACTGTGTCTTATTTTTGTGATTGTCAATAGTTTTTTTTTTTTTTGTGTTGTGACTGTGAGATTGTGACATTTCTTGTTTTTGTATTGAGTTTAGGTCCTATGATGTCAAGTGATACTTATTTAACAATTTCAAATTTATATATTTTTACTTATGTGACAATGTGTATATTTAGAAAAATTACTTCCAAGTATATATTTATAATACTGTAGAGATTGAGTTTAATTGAAGAATTTGAAGATGGGGTTATATAATAGTAAACTTACATTTAACTCTTAAATAAATGTATGTGAAAAATCAAAAGTTTTATAAAGAAAATAATACACAAAGTGTATCAACTTTTTTTTAATAAGGTTTTAATATATCTTTATATATTTGTGTTTGTTTGTTTGAGTTTTTAATTAATGTGGATTTTTAATTGATTAGTACTCTTTATCAGTGATTGGTTTATTTGAAGTAATTTTAGTTTTGACCACAATATATAACGTTTGTTTTCTTGTCTCTTATTAATTGTACGTTTTTTTTAAGCATGAAGTTGGGGTTTATATATATGTATCTAGAGATAAAAAATTTTAAAGCTCTTTTACCCCCTTACTTAATATCTTAATAACAGATTAGACAAAAAAAAGGATTTTTGTTTTCTTCAAACCAGTTTACCCTCTTCTCTTATCTCCAGTGTGTCAATTTTCAGTACTTTTGTGTTTATATATAAATGGCTATTTCTAAATAACTCGTCTATATATCCATTTTAAAACCTGTAAAATACTTTTGTATTGTTAGTATTTGTTTAATTTATTTGTATACGCTCTTTCTTTCCCATTGAATTTATTGCATTTAAAAAATTTTTTTTCTTTAACGTTTAGAAAAAAAGAGAAATTGTTAACTTGTAATTTCTTCTTCTAGGTTATTATTCCAATATATCGCGTTGTTTAATATTTATTATATAGATGAGATGAGTACAAAAATATTATACCCAACAAAAAATTTTCTTCCCCATCCCCCCACTCTTTATAGGTTTTTAGTTAAGAATACCATTTGTATGATGTTTTAAAGAATTCTTGAAATTTTTTTTTCTTTTTTTTTTTTTTGTCAAAAATTGTCTTTTTTTTTTACGCATTTTTACATCTCTATACTTTTCTCAACTTGTAAATATCTAAATACTGTAAATCCCAAGTCTTAGGTTTATTCCAGTTTTATTTATGATAATGGGGTTACCCATACCTTCTTTTTGTCCATTTAAAGGACACAAATGAATGTGTTTAGAGTCATTTTGAACGACCTTCATTATAAGATTTAGTTTGTCTGTATACATACACAATATCTGAAGGGACCTATTTTGATTGTGACTGCTATGAAGCGGGAATGTTTGTACAGGAATAAACAACCAACTGTGATCATCTCCTCCATATATCCTCCGATATTTATTATTATTTATATCTTTCCCTCCCAGTTACAAATTAAAGTTTCTCTTTTTTTGGTTGTCTGTCTCTCTCTCTTTGGTTTTTTCTTCTCTCCCCCCCCCCCCCCCCCCCTTTTTTTTTTTTTCATTTTACAATAAATCAACTTTAAACCTCTTTAAAAAGAGTTTTTCTTTTGTTCCACTTACAAGTTCTACAATGGCTGAGGACCACAAGAATCCTTTTAGATGTTATCCTAATGGAGTATCATTGTTTGACTGACTGAGATCACAGCAGGCTGATCTCTTGTTTTTTCCCCTAGTACATGTGGTACAGGCCATGATAATCATGGTGGGTAGAAGTAGACGACTGCTTTTACTGTAAATGCATCACATGTCTACACATGTGAAAAGCAGTTTAATTTTGCATTTATAAATATGCCAGAGCACCATTTGGTTACTTGCACTCGCTGGTGGAGTTGAACTTTAGAAAAGGGGGTCGGTGGAAGGCTTGTTAAACTGTTTGGTTTATGACCGCTACGACCTGGTTTCGATTCCCGCATTGGACACTTTTTTCTGTTTAAAAATGCTCCAAATACCCCCGATTCTTGCAAAAGTCCAACTCCACCAGCGAGTGCAAGTAACCAAACGGGGCTCTGGCACATTTGTAAGTGCAAAGTCGAACTGCTTTCACATGTGTAGACATGTGGTGCACTTACAGTAAAAAGCAGTCGCTAACTACCCACAATAATTATCATGGTCTGTACCACGTGTACTAGGGATAAGCAAAAAAAAAACAATTTTTATTATGAATGAATATCATTTAAGGTGTCCAATGGTTTTTCCATTACAGCAGAACCTCTCTCTAAGGGATATTAGTTGCAGAAGAGGGTGTCCTCTTACTGGTGAACAGCTGATTGGTTAAAATGATTTTTTGGTGATGTCCTTTATATAGAGGTGTCCTTATACTATGTACATCTATTCTGCCTATTTAATTTGTTTTTTTTTTATCAATCGGAAAATGAATACAAAGCAATAACACACCATCTATATATAACGAATGAAAACATTAAGACGTGAATGTTTCTTTTCACAAATAAATCAAATTTCTACTGCCCTTACTGCGATGAAAATATATTGGGAGGGCTTGGCTTATCAGTGATGTACCTTCCCAGCGGTTTCGCCAATTTAATCTACCAGACCGCTTCTTAGAGCTTTAATACTGTATTGGATCATTCTGCTTTTGTATGCTACACTGAAGGGTGGAATCTTAGAAATGGTATTTAAGCAAACTATGGGCATAAGCTTTTAGGACAGTGTGTGTGTGTGTGTAGAATTACATATAAATATTTTCAGAACACAGTAAGGAAAGTAGAAGTTTGATTTATTTGTGAAAGAAACACTCACGTCTTAATGTCTTCATTTATTAAAATCAGAAACTGTTCCCCATGTGGACTTTTAGAAAACATTAACATTTTTTCAGTTTCAAGTACAGGATAAACACCTATTTAGGACAATTTGTATTAATAAGACCAAATAATGTATACATGATGTAACAATACTGTCTCATATATAAATTAACCTTGTACTAGGTGCCAGGGTGGAAGGCTGGTTAAACCGTTTGGTTTTCGACCACTACGACCCGGGTTCGATTCTCGTATTGGACACTTTTTTCTGTTTTAAAAAAAATGCTCCAATGGCCCTCTGATTCTTGCAAAAGTCCAACCCCACCAGCGAGTGCAAAGTAACCAAACGGGGCTCTGGCACATTTGTAAGTGCAAAGTCGAACTGCTTTCACATGTGTAGACATGTGGTGTACTTACAGTAAAAAGCAGTCGCTAACTACCCACCATGATTATCATGGCCTGTACCACGTGTACTAGGGATAAGCAAAAAAACTAGGTGCCACATTTTAACCTTGACACAGTGCTCTCTATCTGTTTAAATATTTCTGCAGAAATTTTAACAAGTTAAACTATGAAAGTTTCTTTTACCCATAAAACAAACCTTTTAGAATTGTCCAATACAATATTAGAATTCTAAGAAGTGCTCTGGTAGATTAAATCAGCAAAACTGCTAAGAGGGTTCACCACTGTAACCCAAGCCCTCCCAATATTTTTTCATCGCAGTAAGGACAGTAGAAGTTTGTTTTTTTATATGTAAAATAAATATTTGTGTTTTATTGTTTCCATTATATAGATGGCATGTTATATTATGTTAAAATAATTAGCTTACAATTTTGAGACTAAATAATGCTCTATGTAAATTTTCACATAACTCCCAATTTAATGTATTGTTCACATGACTTTCCTCATATGGATAGAACACTTATTGTTTTAAGAGATAACAATGATAACAATGGAGACGAACTCTGCCTTTGCCGGTCCCAAGCCCAGATGAAAAAGGAGGAGGGGGAGCAGTAACAAGCTCACTAAAAAACCTGGGCTCAGCTGGCCCGGCTGATAGTACCCTGTAAGGGCTCCTAATCCAGGGATACAGGATGAGCAGCATTTGTACTCCATGTTAGGAACGGCTGCACATGGCGTCTGTTCCTCATGTCAGAGGCGGCCATTTCTTTTGGAGCTAAATCGGCCTGCCACTGAGTAGCGCTCCCAGTTTTAATGACAAAGGCAAATGCATTCTACTCCACCCAGTCATGATCTCAAGCTTGATACCCTAATATGATTGAGTGGAGATAAGAAAGAAGACAATGGAGACACCATTGGATGGTGGGCTACCTAGGCCGAAGTCTGTATGCCTGACAATGGAAGACATCCTAGGAGCAAATGGCCTCCCAGACCTTTTGGTCCATAAACCAGCTGACAGCGGAGACATCGTAGGATGGATAGATTGACTACCTATGCTAGTATTGCTTGAATGCCTGCAGCCAAAACTGCACCCCTGCCAGCGGAGACACCCTAGAAGCAGATGGCCTCCCAGACCTTTCGGTCCATAAGCCGGTTGACAGTGGAGACACTGGAAAGATGACAGAAGGAACTCTGAACCACAGACAGCATCAAACAACAATATCTAGAACAGTCCATCTCAAGCCATTGAAGATAGAAAATAACAACAAAATATACCCCACTTGCCCAAAATGTAGCTTGGCACCTGCAACTTCAGAACACATTTTGGCTTGCATTAGATGTACTAAACCGGACCTTTGGTAGAGGCTGCTGCTTATCATAAAACAGCTCGAGTAGGATAAGAAACAACAGATTTAGAACAGGCCTGAGATGGCCATTGAAGTGTAATCTTTACACAAGAGGATAAGAAACAACAGAGATGCAAGTTTTCTACCAGGATGTGCACACACTAGATGAAGTGGCTATAGCCATATTTATACCTATGATGGAGGCCAACAACCCTGGTTCACAGTTGGCCAATCTAGGTCTTCAGGAATGGTGTTTCTAATTCTAGCCTTGGGTGAAAACATTTATTTTCAGGAAGTTATTTTGGCACTTCACTTACTCCCCTCTCTTTCTGGTAAAATTTTTGTTCTTTGATTCCATATTTTTGTTTACCTTTTTCCTCCTAGTTAAAATGCACGCTACAATTGTAGAAGTAACTAGACCAAGTAAGTAAATGGAACAATGTAAGAGCATCTATAACCTTAGAGTATTCACATTAAGTACTCTGTGAAAAAATAGTACAAAAGTGTACTGGGATCAGGGGGATAAATTAAGACATCTCCTGATTGTCACCTAAAAGTTGCTGATGGCTTGCAACATCTCTCAGAATAAATATAAGCTATTTTTTTATTTTCAATTATTCCAGAATTTTGTGGCCAAATACCTATTCTTGATTAATCAAGAAAAGCTTCTTTTTTTTCACATTGTTCTCACGCACTTATGGCTACTACCTGTTTAATGATTTTTCAGAATGTCTTAATGAGCAGTTTTTTTGGGCATTGAGGTACAGCTTGCACCAAGCTGACAGGGGCTAACAGCCCAAAACGCGTAAGTGGTTAGCTTTTCTTGATTAATCAAGGATGGGTATGTGAAAGTGAAAATCCACTAAAGCGCCGAAGAAGAGAATCACCCAAACCACTTATAGATCCAGAGGCAACACCCGTTGTGGCCACAACCTCTCACTCTGGAACACAAATAGAACTCGAGATTATTTCTATTGATGCTACAACCTCTCACCCCGAAATGCAAATAGAACCTGAGACCACTCCTGCCACAATCTCTCAGTCCAGAAGTTAGCGTCAATCCAGCAGTTGAAACAACACAGCTGATGAATTATAACAATGATAACACCAGACAGACCACCACTACTCTGACCAACAAGAGAAAAATGCCTCCCATAAAAATAAGTGGAGTAACAATGTTCAGGATTGAGAGATGGACTCATAAACTGTACGAAGCAAAAGCCTGATATTTCAACATGTGGACATTAATGTCCAGGTACACTGTATAGATGATTTCCGTACAGCTACTAAATGGTTTGAGGAACGCCACTACAGTTTCCACTTCATAACCCTTGAAGATGACAAAATTTAAGGGTTGTGATAAGAGGATTTGACCAGTGCATTACAATATCCAAAATTCAAGAAGATCTTGAAAACCAAGGATTTGAACCACTGAAACTAGCTAGGCTTCGTAAGGCGGTCACTAAAGTGGAGTTACCACTAGTACAGGTAATACCATCAAAAAAAAAAACCTCACAGAACAGACAAATATTTAATGTAACTCACATATGCGACATGATCTACAAAATTGAGGGATATAGGGCGCCAAAAGGTCCTGGACAAGGCCATAGATGTCAAAATTATGGCCACTCACAATACGAATGTCAAGAATTACCACGTTGTGTAAAATGTGAAAACCACTTTACATCAGCATGAGCAAGGAAAGTGGATTCGAGAAGGGAAAGACTCGGTGGATGTTATGACCCAACATCAAGATGGTGGTTTGTTTTCTTATTTATTTATTGATACCATTGTTGGTTTTTCGTCTACGGGTCGGATATATATGTATAAGACAAGAGGTTCATAAAATTTATTCCTGTAGAAGGGTCGTTTAAAACCGAAAGCTTATAAACTCGTTAAAAGTGTAATATAGAAACTTATCCTCGGAGATTTATATTTGATTGATCTAATTGATAAAGAGGATTATAATTCTAATAATAAGACAAGAGGTCTTAAAAAAAAAAGAAATTGTTGTTGTATTTATATGTGAAATGAAATTCTACGCTACAATATTTTATTATAAATCGGGTAAAACAAACCATATGTACGTTTCGGGCTGTTGCCCGCGTGGCTGTACCTCACCGACTAAACATGGTGGTCAATAGAGGCATCTTGATAACCCAGGGATGTTTGGCCCATGCACTCACGGTTAGGAAATACACTGTGGTATTTTCCATTATCTTACCAAACAGCCTGACTAGAGAGAGAGAGCAATTCTAACTATAGTACATTGGCCTGGCAGCTTATTGTTTGATAACAATGGTAATACACTCTGTGCTAGAAAAAGAAACCGATCAGTTAGCCTATTTGTCAGGTCGCCATGTTTTTTGGATCGTCTGGCATCGGTCCAGTCTTTTGGTGTGATGGAGAGAGTGACTGGAGTCATTTCTGTACACAACGGCCTCTGTGAGGTGACTACCGGTTTTACTCTGGGAGTCATTTCTGTGTATAACGGCCTCTGTGACTACCGGTTTTACTCTGTGAGTCCTTTCTGTGTATAACGGCCTCTGTGAGGTGACTACCGGTTTTACTCTGTGAGTCCTTTCTGTGTATAACGGCCTCTGTGACTACCGGTTTTACTCTGTGAGTCCTTTCTGTGTATAACGGCCTCTGTGACTACCGGTTTTACTCTGTGAGTCCTTTCTGTGTATAACGGCCTCTGTGACTACCGGTTTTACTCTGTGAGTCCTTTCTGTGTATAACGGCCTCTGTGACTACCGGTTTTACTCTGTGAGTCCTTTCTGTGTATAACGGCCTCTGTGACTACCGGTTTTACTCTGGGAGTCATTTCTGTGTATAACGTCCTCTGTGAGGTGACTAACGGTTTTACTCTGTGAGTCCTTTCTGTGTATAACGGCCTTTGTGACTACCGGTTTTACTCTGGGAGTCATTTCTGTGTATAACGGCCTCTGTGACTACCGGTTTTACTCTGGGAGTCCTTTCTGTGTATAACGGCCTCTGTGACTACCGGTTTTACTCTGTGAGTCCTTTCTGTGTATAACGGCCTCTGTGACTACCGGTTTTACTCTGTGAGTCCTTTCTGTGTATAACGGCCTCTGTGACTACCGTTTTTACTCTGGGAGTCCTTTCTGTGTATAACGGCCTCTGTGAGGTGACTACCGGTTTTACTCTGGGAGTCCTTTCTGTGTATAACGGCCTCTGTGAGGTGACTACCGGTTTTACTCTGGGAGTCCTTTCTGTGTATAACGGCCTCTGTGAGGTGACTACCGGTTTTACTCTGGGAGTCTTTTCTGTGTATAACGGCCTCTGTGAGGTGACTACCGGTTTTACTCTGGGAGTCATTTCTGTGTATAACGGCCTCTGTGAGGTGACTACCGGTTTTACTCTGTGAGTCCTTTCTGTACAAAACGGCCTGTGAGGTGACTACCGGTTTTACTCTGGGAGTCTTTTCTGTGTATAACGGCCTCTGTGAGGTGACTACCGGTTTTACTCTGGGAGTCTTTTCTGTGTATAACGGCCTCTGTGAGGTGACTACCGGTTTTACTCTGGGAGTCCTTTCTGTACAAAACGGCCTCTGTGAGGTGACTACCGGTTTTACTCTGGGAGTCCTTTCTGTGTATAACGGCCTCTGTGAGGTGACTACCGGTTTTACTCTGGGAGTCATTAATGTGTATAACGGCCTCTGTGAGGTGACTACCGGTTTTACTCTGGGAGTCCTTTCTGTGTATAACGGCCTCTGTGAGGTGACTACCGGTTTTACTCTGGGAGTCATTAATGTGTATAACGGCCTCTGTGAGGTGACTACCGGTTTTACTCTGGGAGTCCTTTCTGTACAAAACGGCCTCTGTGAGGTGACTACCGGTTTTACTCTGGGAGTCCTTTCTGTGTATAACGGCCTCTGTGAGGTGACTACCGGTTTTACTCTGGGAGTCCTTTCTGTGTATAACGGCCTCTGTGAGGTGACTACCGGTTTTACTCTGGGAGTCTTTTCTGTGTATAACGGCCTCTGTGAGGTGACTACCGGTTTTACTCTGGGAGTCATTTCTGTGTATAACGGCCTCTGTGAGGTGACTAACGGTTTTACTCTGTAAGTCCTTTCTGTGTATAACGACCTCTGTGAGGTGACTACCGGTTTTACTCTGGGAGTCATTAATGTGTATAACGGCCTCTGTGAGGTGACTAACGGTTTTACTCTGGGAGTCATTTCTGTGTATAACGGCCTCTGTGAGGTGACTAACGGTTTTACTCTGTAAGTCCTTTCTGTGTATAACGACCTCTGTGAGGTGACTACCGGTTTTACTCTGGGAGTCTTTTCTGTGTATAACGGCCTCTGTGAGGTGACTAACGGTTTTACTCTGGGAGTCATTTCTGTGTATAACGGCCTCTGTGAGGTGACTAACGGTTTTACTCTGTAAGTCCTTTCTGTGTATAACGACCTCTGTGAGGTGACTACCGGTTTTACTCTGGGAGTCCTTTCTGTGTATAACGGCCTCTGTGAGGTGACTAACGGTTTTACTCTGGGAGTCCTTTCTGTACAAAACGGCCTCTGTGAGGTGACTAACGGTTTTACTCTGTAAGTCCTTTCTGTGTATAACGACCTCTGTGAGGTGACTACCGGTTTTACTCTGGGAGTCCTTTCTGTGTATAACGGCCTCTGTGAGGTGACTAACGGTTTTACTCTGGGAGTCATTAATGTGTATAACGACCTCTGTGAGGTGACTACCGGTTTTACTCTGGGAGTCCTTTCTGTGTATAACGGCCTCTGTGAGGTGACTAACGGTTTTACTCTGGGAGTCATTTCTGTGTATAACGACCTCTGTGAGGTGACTACCGGTTTTACTCTGGGAGTCCTTTCTGTGTATAACGGCCTCTGTGACTACCGGTTTTACTCTGGGAGTCCTTTCTGTGTATAACGGCCTCTGTGAGGTGACTAACGGTTTTACTCTGTAAGTCCTTTCTGTGTATAACGACCTCTGTGAGGTGACTACCGGTTTTACTCTGGGAGTCCTTTCTGTGTATAACGGCCTCTGTGAGGTGACTAACGGTTTTACTCTGGGAGTCATTAATGTGTATAACGACCTCTGTGAGGTGACTACCGGTTTTACTCTGGGAGTCCTTTCTGTGTATAACGGCCTCTGTGAGGTGACTAACGGTTTTACTCTGGGAGTCATTCATGTGTATAACGGCCTCTGTGAGGTGACTAACGGTTTTACTCTGGGAGTCCTTTCTGTACAAAACGGCCTCTGTGAGGTGACTAACGGTTTTACTCTGGGAGTCATTAATGTGTATAACGGCCTCTGTGAGGTGACTAACGGTTTTACTCTGGGAGTCATTTCTGTGGAACCAACTGCAGTCATTTCTGTGTATAACCAGTTTCTGAACAACTTCACAGTCTATACCAGGGGTCGGCAAACTGCGGCTCGCGAGCCACATGCGGCTCTTTGGATGTGAAGCTGCGGCTCTTTATATAGTTCCATATGCAAATATTATTTAGGAGAGTACTATTTATTTTTGGCGAGAAAAAAATGTGTGGCTCTTTAAAAACTTTGTAAATTGCAATTTTTGACTCTTCCGACTCAAAGGTTAACCAACTCCTGGTCTATACGGATAACTCCTGTTGTGAAGTCACCCAAAGAGGTTTGAAAGACTATAGTTTGCCAGTTGAACTAAAGGGATTTATGATTGTGTCGATATAACAATCTCGGGGTGTTTGTGGGTCTTCTCGCAGGATATGCCTGCCGTCACGAGAATTCAAATTTAGAGCAAAGTAAAATTTTGCTTTTATTATAAAATTTAATAAATATATTATTTATAATACAATATAATGCGATTTATGATTGTAGAACGAAGTTTTACAATTATACCGCAAATGTTTCTTTTGAACGAAAAATCGAAATTTATTTTAAGGAGAAATAACAATTATTTCTAACCTTAGGGATGAAGTATGATAGGATGAATTGTGAAGAGTAATGATAAACGGAAAAATAAAGTGTCCAGGGATGGGAATCGAACCCACAGTGTTCCGCTTACCGGGTAGATGCCATGTCCAATATATTATTTGCTTGTGTTTTAATTCAAGAGTATTCTGATAATTGTTACAAATGGCTTTTCAATGATCCATATAGCTGAAACATAAGAGATAGAAAAATTACTGACGAACAATCTTTATTAGGATCTATATAAAAGGTCGGTAGACGAGAGGGTAACACCCTCGATTCCTGATAGCCATTAACCGGGATTGAATTTCGCGTTAACATTTTGTTTAATATACGAATAACCTTCACATATTATTCATTGTTGCAAATTTCATAAAATAGGTTGCTCTTGTTGAGCGGTACCTAATAAAGTGATTTTGGAACAAGAACAAGAAGATCTATATAAGAATGTAAACAAAAAAGGAATGATGATGATGGTATCTTGTTGTTGAAGGTTAGTATTATTCTGTGGCATAAAATATTATTAATTAATATTTATATACACGCACATGTGTATATCACAACATGTTTCCTCTTCATTTCTTCTAGATATCAAGTCTTTTTGGTTTTATTATCTTCCTCCCAAAGCTGGAATATTTTCCCTGTTTCTACCAATATGCTCACGGCCTCAGCTATCTCAAACACCTTTACTCCAACACGATATTATGAAAAATTTTCGATATTTTTCAGTGTGGTTTTGTCCGTCCTTCACGTGGGTCATCTTCGAGCGACGTTGCGATCACGTTTAAATTCAGCTGCCCACTTTTTAACGGTTGATATTTTGTTTCAGCTTTGCAGGGTCGTCGACCTTGGTTTCCTCCTTCTGGGTGTTATACACCGAGAGGGTTTCCATACTTAAAGCAAATAAAGAAAAGTAAATAAAGTAAATTACCTTTTAAAGTTATTGTGTTTATTTATTCTTTGTCTTCCTCGTAGGTCGTGATCCGCAGTCTTCGTCTAGGTCCTCTCTCGCTCCAATAACCAATCAAGGTATATGTAACAACAAAATATTACAAAAGGAATGAAACTATAAAAAGGAATGATGATAATCTAAATCTGTTTAAAAAAAAATTAAATAGCAGATAATATTTTGAATAAATGTAGGGCGCATTAAAATTGATGCAACAATATTGATGAGCCCTGAAGATGGCTAACAGCCTGATTTGTTAATGTAAAGTCGAATTGTTTACACACGTGAAGACATTTGTAATATAGGCATTCCTAACCTCTTATCTACCATTGGAACTCACTGGCTTGACGATGACCGAGATGGTACAACGTGCTCAAGAAAGAGGCAATGGTTTACTTATCTACCATGATTATACCCCAGTAGACTTGGGATAAGTTAGAGGGTTCCTCCTTAGCCAATCTGCGAGGTCACAGGTCACAGTCTGGTGAAGGGGATGGTCGACGGCACACGGTCTAAAGAAGGAAGGACGTCACAGTACCTCTCTCATCTCCGCTCGTAGACTTTACAAATAAAAATATCTTTTCCTAATTGTTATGAATTTATTATCGCGTAATTCAGAATAAAAATATATATCTTTAACTATGAAAAAACGAAAGAAAATCTTTAACTAGATGGAAATTTTTTCAGAAAGGATAGACGTCAAAGCTAGACATCATCTATTTGACCGTTGCCCAAAACTAGCGACCTCGGGTCGGTGACAAAGATGCAACACCAGCTTTGGCAAACTGATAAGCGCCCACCTGGATGCCATAGTTTCAAGCTATGGCCAGAGCGGGCTTTATTTCATGATATCCAATTGGAATCAAGGTAAATCATTACATATAAAATACAAGGATTTAAAAGAACGAATGTTTCTTTTATATATAATACAAACTTCTACTGTCCTTACTGCGATGAAAAAATATATTGGTAGGGCTTGGCTCATCAGTGGTGAACTCTCCCAGCGGTTTCGCCAATTTAATCCACCAGACCGCCTCTCAGAGCTCTAATACTGTATTTGACGATTCTGCTTATATACGCAGCACTGAAGGGTGGAATCTCAGAAATGGTTTTCAAGAAAACTATGGACATAAGCTTACAGGACAGTAGAATTGCATTCAAATATATATAAGCTTATGTCCATAGTTTTCTTGAAAACCATTTCTGAGTTCCACCCTTCAGTGCTGCGTATATAAGCAGAATCGTCAAATACAGTATTAAAGCTCTGAGAGGCGGTCTGGTGGATTAAATTGGCGAAACCGCTGGGAGGGTTCACCACTGATGAGCCAAGCCCTCCCAATATATATTTTCATCGCAGTAAGGACAGTAGAAGTTTGTTTTATATATAAAAGAAACATTCGTTCTTTTAAATCCTTTCATTTTATATGTATGGATGGTGCGTTATTGCTTTCTGTTAAGGTAAATCATTATCTTCCTGGCAAAATTTCCATCTATATTTTGGCTATAGATTTGAACTAGCCACTTTGACAGCTAAATATCTCTTTGGAAGATTGTGAATATTTTATTTGATTCCATGTGGATCTCATGGAATAAAGCCCGCCCTGGACTGACGAGGGCCATTAGCCCGAAACCATGGTCTCCAGGTGGGTGCTTCTCAGTTTGCCAAAGCTGGTGTTGTGGCTTTGTCACCGACCCGAGGCCGATAGTTTGTGGCAACGGTCAATTAAATGGCGTCTAGCTTAGACGTTTATTTTGACGGGAGAGGCGACCTTTATTTTTATAATAGCCGAATGACCCGGGCAACGCCCGGGTTTTACCCAATTAAATGTTTTTATTCAAATACTATTCGGTACAATTATAAATTGGCGCCGTGGATGTCACTCTTGTGAAACGTCCGCTCCAAACTTTGTGTCAGAGAAGCGATATTTTTATAAAGAGATGATCTGGCTTTGTGTCTTCTGCTCGAATGAATGTTTTTCTGTTAGAATTTTGTTCCTGCACACTAAAAATGAACTGGCTTCACCCGTGGTCTCAGCTTTTTGGAATTTTTCCCGATATAATTTTGTATCTGATAATCAAACATGATACAGCAATATTGTCATAATCATTTTCTGACTAAAAAAACAACTATTTTTGCCCAGAACCTGTCAATTTTATTTTTTATTGGCTAAAAATCCGATAAATATATTTTCCAGATTTTTCTCTATGTCCTGTCAAAACACGTTTTACATGTACATTAGGTCAGCTGATATTACCTACCATCTTCACCGCTAGAGGCGCTGCTTGCGAGCGAAAAGGCAAATTTGCAACGCAATTTGCAAATAACTCGAAGAATATTCGGGATAGAGACCTGAAATTTTCACTCTAAGTTTTTCCAGATTCTACTCTATATACTGTTAAAATTTCAGTCAGATTAGTTACGTATTGTGGACGTGTATAGCCGACATAGATACCCACATACATACATACATACATACGCTGACTTTTATATATATAGGGATTAAACTCCTCCCTATTTTAACCTTATATATATATTTTAATTCTTTTTAAAAATCTTATATATGTGCGCGATCCTATTTAAGTATTTTTTCTTTGTTTTTAATAAATATTTCTGATGTACATTGAAAGATTATTTTATTGGTCTAAAATAATATATGTTTAGCAGTTAATTTCGTTTTTCACACAAAATTTGATACAGGTTCTTTGATCCATTTTTTTAATAGGTAAAAATCGAAGACGATCCAAAACACCTGCAAGCAAAGCAGCTGTCAACAATTAAGTGAACATTCAAAATGGCCGAGCTTGTCGGCATAAGTGAGAGACATGAGTACCAACATAAAGCCACAAAAAGATCGAAATTCGTATATACGTAACCCGCGAAAATTCAAAAGTCGCGATACTCTTTGAACCCACCTCGTAAATACATACACTGACTTTTATATATATAGGGATGTAGAAGTTTTTTTTATTATTATTAAAGAAGTAAGTTATCTCTCTCTCTCAGCGCGCGAGCTCCGTGTTTATAGCGATGGAGAGTGGTGATATTAAAATTTATAATCCCTTCCAGGTATGTCCATTCCTGCCAATGAGGCAGATGTTATGGTTTTTAATAGAAAATACTCTGTGTTCGAGGTTTCAATGTGTGAAAATTTCAAATTTTCTTTATAAACAATCGATGCATAAATAGGCAAGTATAAATTGGGTGGACCAAGTAAAAGTTGACGAGAAGGAATCGATGTCACAAGACTTGCAAAATAACATAAAAATAAAAAATAAAATGTCAAGAGTCTCCAATACAACCAGCAAAACTTGCGATGGCTGAATCCATTGCAGCCAGGCCAGCTCAGCAAATGAACAGGGGAGAAAGAGATCCTGTAACGGCGATTAAGAGCATCAGACATAAGCAAGACATCGTCAGGGATAGGTCGGAAGCTGCGACCTTTGACCGATGCTACTTCATCGAGTGGAGCGCGGACTTTCATCCAGTCCAATACATGATGGCGCTGGGAAAGTCATCAGTGTGCCAGCTGATGAAGATGTCCGGCCAGGTATTGGTCGGGTTGGCCAGCGTTGACTTGGCGGAGCGCCTGGTTGAGGAGGGCCTCACCATTAGAACCACCCTCCTGAAAAGGATTCCCATATGGGAAAAGAGTAGAAAAGATAGCAATTGGTGATCCCCAACTTGTCATCAAGGACAAAAATGTTGTCGTAGCTCTGCGGCCTTACTGCAGGGTTTATCTCCCTGACACACGAAATTGACTCCAGCGGCGGCTACACGTGGACCACCGGCAACAAGGAGGCCTTTGTCCTTCTGAGAATGAAGGACGGATACACACACAGCGTTATTATGACCACCGGGCTTACAGATTCACCACAGGGAGAAAGGAAGCATAGATGGAGCTCCTGTACTCCAGGCAGCGCAGAACCCAACAAGAGCCTACAGGTCCGATGCATGTCTAGTGGCCACACCGCGCATACGTCAAGGTTAACGTATAAAGACGGAACTCTACCAGCTCCCTGCCAAGCTGGTGGTCATCTCAAAAGGAGAATCCACACCCGCCTACATCACCTACGGTGTTAGGTGTGGTAGATGTCACCGCCAGGGACATCGGCGAGCCACCTGCCCATTGGGAACCCTCGGAACTCATCCTTCTCATCTTCAGGACACCCGGAGTGAACTGGTGTCGACGTCTCCCAGCTAACGCCCTCCCATAAATCCACAGTGCCTACATCGGCTGCGGAAGATTCTGACGCTATCAAGCAGACCTCCTTGACACCTTTCAGTCCTGCCGTGTCTTTGCCGGCGGCGTACCGTTCCGCTCCTCCCCAGGAGACTCCAGCTACCGAGCCTTCTGCAGCGCCAGGAAGTTGAAATCACTACCAATGCCCTCCGCGGCCGACGCTGTGCCAACAGAGGCTCCTGCCATGGAGTTCCAAGACAAGAGTTCCAGTCTCTAACTCCCAAAGCGGAAACCAAACAGCATCTTCAGACTGCTAACGATCAGGTAAAGAAGTCATTTGACAAACTTGCCGCCGACACATATGAGAATGTTGACAGATACGACAAAAAATTGGGGGTTTGTACCGCCATGAAAGGGAGGATATCCTTGGGTTGGCTTACCCCTGGGCAGAAGGTTGTTCTGGGTGAATTCATCGGCCGCGCAATTGCGAGTGTTGGGGAAGCTGTTCGAATTCAAGACTGATGAATTCTAGACATCCCTTCAGTGAGGGATCAGTCAGAAGTATAAATAATTATATATTAATTTAAATGTATGTGGTGAGGTCTGGTAGCCTCTTGTAGAATCCTGTCGACTAAATATGTGATGAAGTTTCCAGTCGACTTAAACTATGGTGTGAGTCCCTGTCAACTCTCGCTTACTGTGTTGACCGAGAGGGACAGTCAGGATGGGGAGTTTTCCAGTACCTCTCTGCACCTTGGAAGACCTTTTACAGTTCTCACAAAGTACAGGCAGTCGTGGTCGAGGCAGAGTGGAAAGCTTGGGGATGTCCATACACAAAAAACGAAGACACAGTTGCACTAAGAAAGTTCCGTGAACAGATAAAAGTTGAACTAGGAGCGAAAGATGGAGAGATAGAAGATTTCTTACTGGTCTACATGATGGATGAGATGGACCTGGGGTACAACCGACGAGAGTTCACGCAGATGGTGAAGTGACTGTATTTTTGGCTAAAGACGGGGGCCTTTATATACCTTTTCTGAGAAAGGGGGTATTGCATTTCAGCACATGCGAGAGGGGCGTGGATCGTCTGGCGAAACTGTACACTGGCGCCGTGGCCGTTTCCATCTTTAGACTTTGTTGTTTTGGGAATATTATATGCTCGATCTCTGCTTTAGCTCAACTCTTAATCTATTACAGAGTTTTATTTATTTATCCTCAGTTTGTACAAAGTACATTTCATATGATGAGGTAATGACACATGTCAATCATGCGTATAATCATTTACAGATGTTATTCTATTATACAACATGAAAATCTTTTTATAAGTTACTAGACGAATGACCCGGGCAACGCCCGGGTTTACCCGATTAAATGTTTTATCCAAACACTATTCGTTACAATTATAAATTGGCGCCGTGGATGTCACTCTTGTGAAACGTCCCGCTCCAAACTTTACAGTCAGATTAGTTACGATATAAATCTTCAAATCGAGCGAGCGTCTATAAATATTTCGATTTAGATCAAGTATTCTAATTATTAAGCGAACTATTATTAATAAAATTTTGAGAAGATTTCGATTTTAAACGTATTTATAACCTTGATAGAGGGCGCTGTTCGTGAGCTAAGTAGAATAATTTGAATATATAAATATAATTAAAAATAGCCTATCGTTTTCCTCGTATTTTTTTTACCTATGTATGGAAATTTTGGTTTGAATTAGTGAACTACTGCGAATTTGTATACCGGACATACAAACCAACAAACAAACAAACAAACATACAAACATTCATTTTTATATATATATAAGATATAATATAAATAAGTTTTAAAAATTGTTAAAAAAAATGCATCGGCCGGGAATCGAACCCGAGCCGCCCGCGTGGCAGGCGAGCATTCTACCACTGAGCCACCGATGCGTATACAAAATGGCCATATTTGGGTATTCATTCCATTCCGGATTACTCCGCGTAAAAAAAAGTTATTCAAATGAAAAAAAGAAATAGCCAAAAATACTAAGCAAATTGTATCCAAAAATTTTCCTCAGGTTTATAAAAAGCGACATGCAAAATTTGGAACCAATTGGTTCAGTAGTTTTTGAGTTTATCGCGAAACAGACAGACAGACAGGAATTGACTTTTATATATATAGAGATGTACAATATGGGGTTGTTGGTTTAAATTACCTTAGATGGGCCCCGGGAGTGAAAGGGTTTATCCGGGTTTAAGCGGGTAAAGCCTCTCTAACACAGGTAAGTAATTAAAATTTCTTTTGATTAATTTAAACTGTGGGGGTTAAAAAGGGCTATAACAAGATGATTTGTTGGATATATAAAAGTGAAATAAAATGACATTTTTGTTTGATTTAAAAAAAAAATGATGATTAAAATAAAAGGATGACATAAAAATTCACATTCTAAGAAAATATTGACGGGCGTTGGAATGGGTTAGTAGTTGAAGAATATGCAATTGTAAGCATTACACATGTAAACCAAATAATCAGACCCAGGTGCAAAGCGAGGATATAGACTTGAGCGTCTTCCTTGGCAATGTTTCACTTGCGATCCTATATAAGGGTTACAGTGCTTTGTCACAATTTTAGGATTATTGGGTTAAAAGTTGTTGAAGAAAAGTTGCTTATTAATATGATTGAAAGGGGTGGTAGAGCCATGCGATAAGTAGAATTGTAGCGACAGTAGGTGATCTGACTTGACTCGAAATCAAAGGTTGATTGTGGTCCGCTAGAGCTGAAAAAAAAAGTTGAAAGTTGAAAAAATTGAATGCTTTATGAATGCGTTGGTGATTGTGCTCCGCGGTTGATTGAAATAAACTCTTGAAGCGTGTTCAGGCCAGAAGTTGGGATTTTTAAATCTGGGGAACTGTATTCAAGAGTTTGTTGAAATACGAAATCAAAAAAAAAAATTGTCAAGCAGTGCTGTCGTTTTTCTACAATGAAGTGAAGCAATGATTGAAAAGATAGTGATGAAAAATATAGGAAATTGGTTAAAGAATATGATTGTTGAAAACGATTGTTGTAGATGCCCGATACTTGATGATAAACAATTTCATATAATAAAGCTATTCAAACAAATATAAATAAAATATAGTGAATAAAAATATAGAAATATGATTGCGGGTAAAATGAAGTGTAAGTGGACAAAATCAAACATGTAATATATAAAAATATATAATAATGAATTGAAAATGATTTTTGAAACAATTAAATGTTTTGCAATTATAAAATAATATCATGAAAAATAAAAGTAAATTTGATTAAAGTTTTTTTATTTGTAAATAATGTTGGACTAAAAATTTGATTATATAATTGGAAGGTAAAAAATAAAAATTATTATTCAAGATTTTATACAAAATTATAATATAATTAAAGGTTATTAATGATTGGATAAATGTTTAGTAGTGGAAAATTGAACAAAAAGTATTTCTCTTGAAAAGAAGTTACAATTGTGGTGTGTAGATCATATCCCATTGGTAAACATCGGTGTTTCTATGACTCTCTGAAACTGGGAATACTTGAAATGACATTTTCATTTGTCCAAAAGGGTGATATGTAGAGAATGATTTCTCTTTTGCGTCATAAAGTCTATATAAGACTTAACCAAATTGTTTTAATTGGTGATATCAATTAACAAGTAAAATCTTTAATGTATGTTGTGTTGTAATTAAGGCGTTGGTGAGATGTGTAAGAAAACCTAAATGGTTAGTGTGAAACATGTGTTTAAAAAAAATGGCGATCATGATCATGGCGGTCAAATTGATAGCTTTGTGAGGGATGGAGGACGTTGAATGGGGGATATGTAACTGAAATAGATTCGGGGATCCTCTTACTGGCGGTCACTCTTGAGGGGTGTTTGCTATTTTTGTCATGTACTTGAAACTGAATTTCTCTCTCTTGTTTTGTTTAGATTGGCATATTTCTTGCCTATTTGAAAATATAGTTTTCTCCATGTTCTTAAGTGGTTGTGTTTTCGAAGTTGTTTAGACTTAGATAAAATGTTATTCTGTGATGTCAGGTTTAGATGTGTGGTGAAAGTGCGACTTTCGACGTGGACACGCTTTGGGTTGAGATGTGTCACAGGCATGAAGGCGTCTTTGGCCTGAAAAGTGAAAAGGTTTTGTGGTGTGGCACTGTGACACGAAGTGAAAAATTGTGATTTGGAAAGGTGCCACGTGAAGTCGTTGTTTTTGCACAAATTCTAACCTGTTTCACTATGAATAACAAATTTACTAAAGTCATGGGTGGTGGTTGTACGAACGTGTATCGAGAATTTTTATATTGTTAGTGGATATGATACGTTTAATGTGAAAATTTTTGAGTGTTTAGTGGGGCAACGTTATGGAGCTTGTGTGGCTCGAAATGGGTTTTGTTGCTAAGTCGCGCGTTATTAATTGTTGCCAATTGGAGAGAGTGATGTGAGGGTGTTGTAACGTTTGTTGAGAGAGATTTGTTGATGATGCATGTAAAAGGAAGGGATGAGGGAGTGTAGTTATGTTGGAATTTAACGATTGTAATAGTTTTGGAAGGCTGTGACTTAATTTAGCTACTGGCGTGGTAGTTGATGGGATTTTTATTTTTAACTTGTTTTGGGAAAGATAGTTGTTTTTTCTAGTTGTGAATTTGAAGATATTGTCTCTCAGGAGAGAAATCACAAAATATTTCTGAAATTAAAAAATGTGTTACACCTATGTTGATTTATATTTAAAAATTGATTTTTTTATCGTTGAATATGGTAGCTAAAATGATTCTTGTAAAAGGGCAATGGTGACAAGAATATTTTGAATTGGGGCATTTAGTTGAAATGGTGAATATGACAATGATTTTTTTCAAAATGTTAAGTATTTGATTATGAAATTGGTATATTTGGTATGAAAATGATATTAAGAAAAACAAAAATAAGTTTAGAAAATTATGAGAGTAATTTAAAAAATAAAAATATGATTTTTTTTAAGTAAAATTGAAAGTAATGAGTTGAAATTTTATATTTGATTATAATTAAAGTAAATTTGATAAATGAAGGTGTGAAAGTTTTAAAAATTGAATAAAAAATGATATAAAAAAGGAAAAAATTGATTTTAAAATGCTTAAAGTGAAAATATAAATACAAAATTTATGGGGAATCAAGTTGTAAACTTGAGGATAATGTTAACGTAGGTTTTTAAAAACTTACAATTGTGTGATGATTGTTCAGTCAGGAGACTTGGTCTTTGGTGGTCGTCCTGCTGGCGTGGAAGTCGCTCCATGTAAAGCTTGTAGAAGCTTGTAACTTCTGTAAAGTTGTTTGTGGCTTGTTGCCTTGAGTATTGTCTCGACGATGTCAGATCGAAGGTGTGGAATTTGTCACAGGGTTTGGGCCACATCGCTGCTCGGTTTCCATGTCTTGTGGGATTTTCGGCTGTGTCGTTGGGGGGGGTCAGAAAGCTTCATCCCGGCGTTGGCGATCTGTTAGCGGGTCTGAGTAGGTCCCTTGGGGCGGCGTGTCTTCCGTAAATATATCTTGTTGGGGGAGAGATTGCTTGGTCGTTTCGTTGGTATGGCCGGTTTGTTCCTCCATATCTTTGCTCTTTCTCTCTTCTATTTGGACAGGCTTCTTACCTTCTTCGTTGTGTCATCCTTCGTTTTGGTTATCCTGTCGGCTAGAAAATGTGGTGAGGTCTGGTAGTCTCTTGTAGAATCCTGTCGACTAAATATGTGATGAAGTTTCCAGTCGACTTAAACTATGGTGTGAGTCCCTGTCAACTCTCGCTTACTGTGTTGACCGAGAGGGACAGTCAGGATGGGGAGTTTTCCAGTACCTCTCTGCATCTTGGAAGACCTTTTACAGTTCTCACAAAGTACAGGCAGTCGTGGTCGAGGCAGAGTGGAAAGCTTGGGGATGTCCATACACAAAAAAACGAAGACACAGTTGCACTAAGAAAGTTCCGTGAACAGATAAAAGTTGAACTAGGAGCGAAAGATGGAGAGATAGAAGATTTCTTACTGGTCTACATGATGGATGAGATGGACCTGGGGTACAACCGACGAGAGCTCACGCAGATGGTGAAGTGACTGTATTTTTGGCTAAAGACGGGGGCCTTTATATACCTTTTTTGAGAAAGGGGTATTGCATTTCAGCACATGAGAGAGGGGCGTGGATCGTCTGGCGAAACTGTACACTGGCGCCGTGGCCGTTTCCATCTTTAGACTTTGTTGTTTTGGGAATACTATATGCTCGATCTCTGCTTTAGCTCAACTCTTAATCTATTACAGAGTTTTATTTATTTATCCTCAGTTTGTACAAAGTACATTTCATATGATGAGGTAATGACACATGTCAATCATGCGTATAATCATTTACAGATGTGATTCTATTATACAACATGAAAATCTTGTTATAAATTATGTACAACTAGACGAATGGCCCGGGCAACGCCCGGGGTTTATCCGAGTGCGAATATATTTTAAAACCGTTGTCTTGGGTGGTCGCTATTGACAGGGTGGTCTGTATTGACAGGTGGATGTATCACACAGCTGATAACAGGGTTGTCTAGAGTGGTCGCTTTAGACAGGGTGGTCTGTATAGACAGGTGGATGTATCACACTGCTGCTAACAGGGTTGCCTAAGGTGACCGCTATAGACAGGGTGGTCTGTATAGACAGGTGAATGTAACACACTGATGATAACAGGGTTGCCTAAGGTGACCGCTATAGACAGGGTGGTCTGTATAGACAGGCAGCTGATAACAGGGTTGTCTAGAGTGGTCGCTATAGTCAGGGTGGTCTGTATAGACAGGTGGATGTATCACACAGCTGATAACAGGGTTGTCTAGAGGTGCCGCTATAGACAGAGTGGTCTGTTTAGACAGGTGGATGTAGCACACTGCTGATAACAGGGTTGTCTAGAGTGGCCGCTATAGACAGGTGTATGTATCGCACAGCTGATAACAGGGTTGTCTAGAGGTGCCGCTATAGACAGAGTGGTCTGTTTAGACAGGTGGATGTAGCACACTGCTGATAACAGGGTTGTCTAGAGTGGCCGCTATAGACAGGTGTATGTATCGCACAGCTGATAACAGGGTTGTCTAGAGGGGGGCAGGGAGGCCACGTGTTCGCTGGCGCCAATGGGCGCGCATTCTATCCGTGAGCTTCAGACATACAGACAAACAGACAGAATAAGGCAAATATATAGGTAGATATGGGGTTGTTGGTTTAAATTACCATATGTATATATATATTTTTTGTAATTTGTTTTGCTTTTGTTTTAAAATTGTTAACTCAATGTCAATAAAATTAATTTTTGTCTCTCTAAGGCGTGTGGCGCGCGAGCTTCGCGAATTTTCGACCTAGAAATATAGTTTATGGAGCTCAACAATCAGGTATTGTCGGAGAGCTTCACGATGGTGATATTCCCATCGAGATATCCCATATGAAAGTTAACCTTGGATCCAAATGAAACAAAAAATTGTTTCAATTTGGAAACAAAGGAAGAGAACATGCTAATTTGTCCTCAGAAAAGAGCGTATATGCAAATCAGGCTGAGAAAAAGCTTAAGTAAATACAAAGTGGACAAACAGAGTGAAGGCTTCCGAAAAGAAATCGAACTCTCAAAATTTATATAAGACCCCCCCCCTAAAGCACCCAAAAGAAAAGGCCGGGAATCTGGAGATCAGTCGGCAAAAATTCCAAAAGCTGAATCCAGCGCTGCCAGGCCAACTCTGCAGCAGACAGCAGCAGAATCTGGGTCAGCAGCGGCGACATTCGACCAGTGCTGTTTGTCGAGTGAAACGCAGACTTCCATCCAGTCCTATAGATGAAGGCGCTGGAACAGATACTGGGCAACTCTTCAGTTTACCAGTTCATGAAGATGTTCTTGTTGGACTATCCAGTATTAAGAAGGCGAAACGCCTGGTCGAGGAGGGCCTCACCATCGGCAGCACCCTCCTGAAAGCCTTTTCATACCGGAATAGGGCCGAGAATATCACTGCGGCGCTACGGCCTTTTTGCAAAGTGCCCTCAACGGCCTGTGATGTGGTAACTTTCGAAGGTCACTCCTGGACCACAGGAAGCAGGGAGGTTTTTATCTTCACGAATGAAGGCCTGAAGATCCACCAGCTTCCGGTGAAATTGGAAAACGATTCCAGGGTTGAAATGATGCCAACATAGCCTGCTATGGCGTAAATGTAGCAATTGTCACCGCCTAGGACATCGTCGTGCCAGCTGGAGGGACATTACCTCCCAGCATGGATCTCTTTCTTCTTCCGTCCAGATATCGCCCTCGTCAGGGACATGTCGCAGCGGAAGCCGTGGAAGTATCCAGAACCGGACCACCCTCGTCAACAACGCCTCCATCTTCAATGCCGCGCACCTGCCTACGAGGGTTACCAGTTACGGAAGCCGGTTAGACGCCGCCCGTCTGGATCGAGTTCTAATACCATAAAAACTCTCCAGACGCCTCACTTGTTACTGGACCCTCAAAAATCGCTGTTCGGACCACAGTGCCATCCTTCTCCCTGTGAGGATCTTCCTTCACCATCTTCTCCATCCACCCCCCGCGTGCTTCGATCAACGCCAGTAATCGAGAGAGTTGAGGCGCTTCTTGGCGAAGTCTAACTGAAGATCGGAGACATCCCCCCTGGAGATCTATGGAGAGAATAGGGGAAACTGAAGCTGGACCTGGATGAAGACATAAAGTACCTCTCCATTCTCCGTGCTGAAGACGAAGACTACGTCGCCAGAACAAGCCGGTTCCTGCGTTCCAGGCTCAAGGCCGTTGACGCCGATTACCCCTCGCTGCCTGAGTTTAGGCGCGCTTTGCACGTCCGACAACATCGATCAGGACCGACGACCATCTTCAACGCCCAGGGGAACCCCGTCGAGGAAGAGAGCCTGAGGCGCGCCGTCCTCAACTTCCCCAGAGGGCGCTTCGACAGCTCTGCCTGCAACCTGGAGGCCATCGTTGGGTTCTTTAAGGGAACTACGGAGTGCACCACTATAAAGAACGGTGAACCGCTTCATCGAGCAGATATCTCTCTGCGTGAGGTGGAAGCTGCCATCAGAGCCTTCTGCCTCAAAGAAAAGTGACTGGTTGGGATAACGTGCCCTGCGAGCTCGTTAAGGCTTCGATGACATCTTCACGGGAGCAATTCACCGAGTTCTCGCTGAATACAAGATTCGTTCCTCCGGCCTGCCTCCGCCCTCCGTGGAATGGCTCCATCTGCTCTACGTGGAGACCGACGCTATCATCAAGCTTTCCACCGCCCATTCAGAATCTCCATCTTCATTGGTCCACTCCTGCGCCAACTAGAGGGAGTGTTCGAAAGAGGGAACGTTCTGGCGTACGCCGATGATATTCTTCTGCTTATCCGCGATGATTGGCAGTTCGAGAAAGTCAAGACCATCTTTAACGAATTCCGGCGTGCGTCAGGAGTATGCGTGAACTTCTCTACAAGTAAGATACTGTGGTATGGCGCCTGGAGAGACCACGCTGACTCTCCGCATGTCATCTCGTGGTCCGCATCTCCCATCACGGTGCTAGGGCTGCGAAATTTAATCAAGCCAAGGAACATCGGTCTAGGAAAATCACCTGCGGGTCATCCTGGAGAGAGCAATCTCTAGGTGGTCCCCATACGTCCGTGGCTTCTCCCTGGTCGAGCGAGCGAGAGCGGCCAACTCGCTGGTACTGGCAGCGGTGCACGAAACGCGTTCGTGGTTTGCTTTTTTCGATGTGTCGAGAAAATAGGTTGGTCAAATATTGTGGAACAAGCCTAAATGAACGTTTAGTTGATTTTTAATCCACTAGATGGCGCTCTGCCACTGTTCATGCCGATCAGGATAGGCCTTTTTAATTAAAAAAAAAATATATATAACAAATAAAAAGGTCTATTCTGACCACTCACATGAGCATTTGTGGCTAGGCCAAATCTCTTTGTCAGAATGTGGAATTTTCATTTGACTCCTTATGGATCTCATGAAATAAAGATTGCTCTGGGTTGAAGAGGACCATTAGCCCGACCATGATCTCCAGGTGGATGATTCTCTGTTTACCAAAGCTGGTGTTGTGGTTTTGTCACCAACCTGTGTCCCCTAGTTTTTGGAGTCAGTCAATGGAAAGTGCTTAGTTTTAGCGTCTATTTTGACAGGAGAGACGAGCTTTATATATATATATAATGCATGATATTGTATTCGAAATCTGAATACTTGTCTATGAAAATGGAATAATATGTAATTTTTTAATACGTTAATATATGTAGATAGGAAAAATAATAAAAATCATCCATTCTTAATTATAGTGTGCTGGTTTAAGAAAAAAAGAAATACACGAAACCGCGTGTATCTTGTATGCTAGTGATTGTACGATGGCGGGGGATGCTTATGGGAGGTTTTACTGCAGACTGTATAGCAGAGTAATTTGTTTATGTTGTAGGCTCTTGTACTGGAAGTAGGTCTACACATGTTGGACATGTGAAGTAACTTATTATACTGCAAGTATGTCTACACGTGTGGGACATGTGGAGTGACTGCTTGTACTGTAAGTTAGTTTACACGTGTGGGACATGTGAAGTAACTTATTATACTGCAAGTTTGTCTACACGTGTTTGACATGTGAAGTGACTGCTTGTACTGCAAGTATGTCTACACGTGTTTGACATGTGAAGTGACGGCTTGTAATGCAAGTTTGTCTACACGTGTAGGACATGTGAAGTGACGGCTTGTAATGCAAGTTTGTCTACACGTGTAGGACATGTGAAGTAACTGCTTGTACTGCAATTATGTCTACACGTGTGGGACATGTGAAGTGACTGCTTGTACTGCAATTATGTCTACACGTGTGGGACATGTGAAGTAACTGCTTGTACTGCAATTATGTCTACACGTGTAGGACATGTGAAGTAACTGCTTGTACTGCAATTATGTCTACACGTGTGGGACATGTGAAGTAACTGCTTGTACTGCAATTATGTCTACACGCGTAGGACATGTGAAGTGACTGCTTGTACTGCAATTATGTCTACACGTGTGGGACATGTGAAGTAACTGCTTGTACTGCAATTATGTCTACACGTGTGGGACATGTGAAGTGACTGCTTGTACTGCAAGTTTGTCTACACGTGTAGGACATGTGAAGTAACTGCTTGTACTGCAATTATGTCTACACGTGTGGGACATGTGAAGTAACTGCTTGTACTGCAATTATGTCTACACGTGTAGGACATGTGAAGTGACTGCTTGTACTGCAATTATGTCTACACGTGTGGGACATGTGAAGTGACTGCTTGTACTGCAATTATGTCTACACGTGTAGGACATGTGAAGTGACTGCTTGTACTGCAAGTTTGTCTACACGTGTAGGACATGTGAAGTGACAGTTTGTACTGCAAGTTTGTCTACACGTGTAGGACATGTGAAGTGACAGTTTGTACTGCAAGTTTGTCTACACGTGTAGGACATGTGAAGTGACAGTTTGTACTGCAAGTTTGTCTACACGTGTAGGACATGTGAAGTGACTGCTTGTACTGCATGTGTGTCTACACGTGTAGGATATGTGAAGTGACTGCCAGTTCACTACGTAGCTACACGTTCAGACAGAAGAATTAAGACCTAAGGAGTATCTCCGGAGAATGATGGGACCTACAAGGTTGGAAAGACGGTGTACCCAACCAACTAAAGGCGCGATACGTTTCATACAATTGGTGCTGAGACCCAGGTGTTCCTCAAGCTGAATAATGGATGACCTCCCATCTGTCCGCGCCATCTGTTGGCTGTTTACTTAACTAATTCCTGTAACCCCCCTCTCTACACACATTTTTTAAAGTTTAATTCTATAGGTGTTCCATCAAAAGGTACAACAAGGAGTCCTTAAAAACATCATAGTTGAAATACTAGAATTGTAACTTAAACCTCTGACCCTTCTGGAGTCCAGTGGTCTAGACGCCTGTAGAGGTCAGCCGCTTGTAAACAATAATTTATTTCTTGAGTGAAGATGAAGTTTCATTACTTGGATTTCACAGGTTTGAAGGAATTTTCATTGGTGTAGAAATTAGTCTCTAATAGAATATTTTCTTCCGCTTAGATTTGATGACAATGGAAACAAATATTTAATTAAAATTCTAATTCAATCTTTTCTTGTGTGTGTTTCCGAGTTACTCTCTGTTATCCCCTTTATTTATATGTATCATTTATAGAGTGCCAATTCAAATTGAAATCCTATATTTTCGTATTTTTCTTCTTACATTTATATTTAGGGGAAGTATTTCTCCAATTTTAAGGAATATGAAAAACGTAGAAGTACTTTAGTGGTGAAGAGGTTTCGCCAACTAAAGTTTCTTGACCAGTATTAGCTACCCTGTTCTTGGAAAGAAATATTCAAATGCGGTCAATATAAGAAGATAACACAAAGCAATAACGCGCCATCTATACATATAAAATGAAAGGATTTAAAAGCACGAATGTTTTTTTTATACATAATACAAATTTCTACTTCTCTTACTGCGATGAAAAAATATATTGGGAGGGCTTGGCTCATCAGTAAGGGCAGTAGAAGTTTGTATTATTTATATATAAAAGAAACATTCGTGCTTTTAAATTCTTTCATTTTATATGTATAGATGGCGCTTTATTGCTTTGTGTTAATTTATGCCTAACTGGCCTTGTCTTTATTGTTTGCGGAGGAGCATTGCTCGATGCAAATATTTGTATGTAATTCTACTGTCCTATAAGCTTATGTTCATAGTTTTCTTGGAAACCATTTCTGAGATTCCACCCTTCAGTGCTGCGTATATAAGCAGAATCTGTCCAATACAGTATTAGAGCTCTGAGAAGCGGTCTGGTGGATTAAATTGGCGAAACCGCTGGGAGGGTTCACCACTGATGAGCCAAGCCCTCCCAATATATTTTTTCATCGCAGTAAGGGCAGTAGAAATTTGTATTATGTATAAAAGAAACATTCGTGCTTTTAAATCCTTTCATTTTATATAAGAAGATAAGCTGATTCAGTAGTTGTCGTGTAGAAATGCCGTCATGCCTAAATAAATAAAAAAGCGCTAAACTACCCTCTACACAAGACGACGTGGGTCAAGGAAGTATCACCGGGGGACGACGGGATCAAAGAAGGGGCCAGCTGACGAAGAGACAGGATAGTCTGGTGACAGCAGTTCGAGGAGTCCTGAAGAAGACGCGGTGAGAGAAAATCCAGTGGATAGCAGCTGCTGACGGGAGGTGTTCTGAAGCTGTCTGCTCTGTGGAAGTGGACACCGAGTGTGACACTTGCTTCTGAGACCTCGTCTGTATATATTTTTTCCTATCTCCTTAAACGGTTGTATTTCATCAATTAGACGTCAATAAAATGTTTTTAGTTTGTAATGAGAGTACATTAAGAAATGGCAAGTTGTCTTAGGGAGTGTAGCCGTGTGGATGATCCTGCAAGACGGTGCCAGAGAAGCTTGCCCGACCTGGATGGGAGCCGGTCGTTGACGAGGAGGGTCATTCTGATGGAGGACATGGAGA
>CP092866.1:105691262-105714513 GCA_030710605.1 Cordylochernes scorpioides | reverse complement strand
CAGGCAGTCTTTCGATGATGTTGAAGGCCTCCCGGACTGATGTTATGGCAGCATCCCCAATATCGGTGGTCCAGGGAGCCGTCGTCGGACCCGCAGGCAGGGCAGGACGGACCGGCTGATGCTGGATGGTCTGGGTGCGGCAGGGCATGGAGGGCCAATCTGAGGGTGACGTCTGCATTATGAACCGAGAAGGCGCAGCTCTGTGGCGAGAGCCAGTCAACATGACCGGCACGTGACGACAGACATCCATCTCTCAATGAACCAGGTGATCGGCAGGGCCGCAAGGCGCGGACGTTCTAGAGCGCAACGAGCTGAGCGGATGGTGATTCGGACAACGGCATAGCTGTCCCGCCCAGGACAACGGCCTCGACCAGACTGAGCTTCCGGAAGCTCACCTGGAGGTTTTCTGCTGCCACCCTCTGGAAGAAGGCGGTGGGGGCCGCGGCGTCAGCGAGAAGGAATCGCGTAGGGCGGAAGATGGAGATGTTGCTCAGGTCCCGAACTCGGGCGCCGATCCAGCGCGAGGGGGCCAGGAGGTTAGGAAGACGGAAGAACCGGCAGCCGCCAATAATGGGAAGATCCAGCAGCTGTGTCGCGGGAACCACCCGGTGCACCCGGAAGCAGCCGGAGGTGCCGGGGCTGGAGTCTGGTGCCTTTGGGTGGAGGTTGCAACCAGGCATCGCTCGTCACTAGCCAGGAGAAGCCACCTCCGCGAAGCGCGACCTGGACACCCTTGAGGCATGCAATGTGGAGCTGAGTGCCAATGTTCATAAGGCCGAGGACCCCCGTGACCACGGGTCGCGAGGACGCCAGCAGGAAGCCACGCCGTGTGGTCAGGCCCCATATAAATCTCGCCAGACGGGCCTGCTGCTTGGAGAAGGTCACAGCTTCGGGCAGGTAAGCGTGTAGAAAGTGCTGGATGGTCTAAAGCACCAGGGAGTTGGCGACCCTAGCTCGCCCGACAAGGGAGAGGCCGCGCGTGAAGGGTGTCCACTTTCGGCAGGCAGATTCCAGGAGATGTTGTTCCCGGTGGAGCTCTTGGAGGCGATACTTATCCCTAGTACTTTGATCGAAGAATTCGACCAGGAGGCACCGAGGGGATAGTCGCCGCTTGCGCGCTAAGCGCCGCACCAGAGACCCGCGCTCTTCCTGTAGTTCACGGCGATGCCAGAGGCTCAGTGGAAGTCTTCGAAGACGACCGCCGCCCTCGCGAACTGCTCGTCGCGATGTACTAGGAGGACGATGTCGTCTGCGTAAGCGATGAGATTGCCCACGCCGAGGGTCCACTCCAGGCGACGTAGCAGTGGCCCCGTTGCGATGCTGAAGAGCGCTGCGCTTACAGCACATCCCTGTCTTACGCCTTTCAGGAGATGGAAAGCAGCGGTTTGGAATTCTCTAGCACGTATCGTTGCATCTGCGCCGGCGTAAAGGAGCAGTATCCACCCTACAAAGGCCGGTGGGAGGCGTAGGGACACCATGAGTGACACGAGGAGACCGTGATCCAAGGAGTCGAAGGCGGATTCGAGGTTGGCGCAGACGACAGCCAGTGGCGAGTCTCCAGCAGTAGCTTCCTCGACGGTATCGGTATTCTGGACGATATTCCAGGCGGGGGACCTCCCGGGGACGGCGTAGGTCTGAGACTCCGGCACCAGTTCTGGTACGTGGGTTTTGTGGCGCCTGAGGAGGATGAATGAAAGCATCCTGTAGTTGGCTGACGGCAGAGAAATTGGCCTAAAGCCATCGAGACCGCGATCGCTGCTGGCCTTGGGGATCAGGCATATTGAACTTCGCCACAAGGATGGAGACAGGGCACCGCGGAGCTGAGAGGCCGCGAACACACGCCGCAGGGCATCCGTGAAGAAGTCTTCGTAGGCGGCGAGTAGTTCGCAGGGCAGGCCGTCCAAGCCGGGAGCCCTTCCGCGGCGGATGACTGCGGCTATCTCAGGCGCGGTGATATTAACCCGATGGAGTGGGTCGTCCTCGTCAAATTCGATAGGGGTGGTAGTCCCTTCGATGAAGGCCTTGTCTGCAGTTGGATCACAGGTCGGGCGGGCGAAGCAGGGCCTGAAGATTTCAAAGGCCTTCCGCCGCAGCTCTGGGCTTTCCTTGACGCGGCGGCCGTCGTCGTTTATATCGATAATGACATGGCGGCGAAAATGCATTACCCTTTCAATGTCTGGCAAGGACTGGTAGTCAGCCTGGACTGACAAGTCTTCCAGCTGCGCCGGGATGTATCGGCTAGGTGTTCTTGGACCAGCCCAGAACGAAGAAGCGCGGCTATGCAAGGATGGGGAGATGCGGCGGGCGGGCCCACCTGGAGCAGCACGGCGCGGTGGTCGGATATATGGTAGTAGGTGATCGTGTAGGTGTTCACACGATCCAGGAAGCCCGCAGGTACGAGAATATTGTCCAGTCGGCTGCTCTCGATGTGGCCGCCGGGGCTAGCGACCCTGGTGGGCGGCGTCGAACTGGGTGGCAACGTCTACCAGCGCAGCCAGAAGAGTGCTAAGGGCATCCACGGAAGCCGATGAGTAGTTCCTGTCCTCCCTGATTTTAAAATCTCCGAGGACCAAGGCTTCCTCTTGAATAGCAACTTCCGCTATTAGTTCCGGTTGCTCCAGCCGCTCGTGAGGATTATGGGAGAGATGGACGTTGATGAAAGCCAACTCCCCTCCGTGGACATCGAGGACAGCCAAGGCAATGTGGCCCGGCCACAGGACACGTTGTCGCAGAACGGCGACACCTGGCGCGAAGACACAGGCGAGTCCCGAACCCGAGATGGCTGCGGGTGGCGTGACATCGGCTCTGTAGCCGAGTCAGTACAGATAAGAACTGTTCGTTTCCTGGAAAAAACGCGATGTCCACTTGGTGTTGCCTCAGAAAATGGCATAGTACCAGGCTCCTCCCACGATTGGCGAGCCCGCGCGCTTTGATGGTGGCGACGCGGAAGCTCGTGGAGTTTATCTGCTCAATAGGCCTCGAGCTACAACGAGGCACTTGTAGATTGAGGATGCAGAGTTAAGTCGCATCTGCATGATGGTGCGGACCAGCTGAAGCAAAACGGTCTTCTGAGCGGCTGTGAGGTTTGTCATCAGGGTCTTAAGGTTGGCTGTAGAGGCACGTAGGACCTCTTCCCTGTGAAGGCCATGCTGGTCAGTCTCGTCAAACAGGGAGCTGGCGACTTTCTCGAGAATTGCGTCGAGAATTTGAGTAGTCTTGGGACCTGACTATGGTCCTGGCTTCAATTGCAGATAATTATGCGCAGCTTCGGTCTAGGCTTCCAGGTAAGATGGAATAGGAGGAATCACAGATTAGAGGCTACTGTAGACTTTACTGCCTGATCCGCCATTTCATCATCTGAAACTCTGTTGTGGCCTCCTGACACAACAATGGTTGACCTGTAGTGCTTGGTCTGAAGCCAGGATTACCTAGAGCAGGAGTAAATATCATTTCCAGAGCAGATGCTCAATTAGAAGCAATTGTCACTTCAGCATAGGCAGGCATATTTCCACTAGACTGGTTGCCTAGGCAATATATAATAGTTCAGATTGAAAAGATTGAAAAATCAAAGTAGAGGATGAGAAATTTTGGTTGTTCTTAAAATGGAAGAATTATTGAGGCTGCAATCCCTGTTCTTAATTTGGACCCATTGAGTGCTCGTATTATAAGGGTTGTAATCTTATACTCTAGGTTGAAGGATACTGAGTTTCAGATAAAGAGGGTTAGTATTGAAAAGCTACTGGACCAAGCCAAGATTTAAAAAATGACCCTCATTTACCTACATGAAGTATGTCTTTTGATCATTTATGTTGTTGAGTGGTAAATTGATAGAAATGGCGTGATAGCGACGCTGTTCAAGTTATTTACAAAGTAGCCAGCGATTTCCCCCCTTCTTTTATTCTTTTAAATGTAAGGCGAATTTTAGATCAAATGTTATGTTATATAGAAGAATGATCACTTCATCAAATAGTTAGGTGTGACATCGTTGTGAAGATTCTTGGTCATCCATTCTTGGGTTTTTATGGCTGTATGAGATGATGTCTTGTTGAAAAACATATGGCCTCCTACTCGCTGCAGTAGCTTTCCAAAGCTTGACAACTGCGGCTAACACCTCAATATAAGCAACAGCATTTATTCTGGCACCTGGAGTAAAAAATATGTGGAGGCATCACATTACCTTTGCTACTAACAACACCAAGAACCATCAATGATGCTGGAAATTTGGTGTGCATGACCAAATTTTTGCGGTTCACCTTCTGGTCATGAACAAAGTTCTCATCTGGGAAAACCAGATCATTCCTGGCTCCTCAGAATGTTTGAGCTTGTTCAGAAGGCGCTTGGCTCTGGTCAAGCTGTTTACCTTGTTTATTTCTACATGAACTGTCCTCCCTGCATCACTATGATTTGTAATGAAGGTCTTCATGAACCGCACGTCAGATGGTAGCCTCATCAACCTGCATCTCTGTGGCGAGTGCCTTCATCGACTTCCTAGGGTCCTCATTGATAGCAGTTTGAGCACAGCTTATAAAGTCTGGAGTTTTTATACTGTCAGAACGTTGACAATGTCATTTCCTTTAGGAAACTTCTGCACCTCACCCTTTGCAGCTCCCAATTCTTTCCAAACTTTGAAAACATCGGGCGACTTTCAAGAATCCAGAAGTTTCTGAATCGATGTATCTTGCAGCCAAGGAGACAACACATGCATGCCTATTCATTTTTTTTGCGTAGGAGTAGGTTCTGCCATGCATTCCTGCAACAACAACAACAAAAAATGTTGCTATAACACACAGGAAAGTATGACATCTATATAGTACGTTCTTGAATAACCGCCGCACCCTGTATATAAATATACATTGACTTTTATATATAGAGAGATATTATGATTAGGGCTTCCAATCCCGGTACATATTTTCAATCCCGGGATTCGGGATTGCTTTTTTCTCAATCCCGGGATCCCGGGATATCCCGGGATTGAAAAAACATTTTCGTCTTTCTACACCAAGAGGTATATCGTTTCGTTCGTTATATTTTTATTTTTTTCTTTTATATATGTTGAGTTCCCGGTTTGGATAGTTGAAAAGGGAGGATACACGATGTGACTTATTAAAGTTTCCTTACTTAAGTATATATATATATAGCAATTTAGGCCAACGACCTCATGTATATAACCCGCAGCAAGACCTTAATGTTGTATAATAGCAGCACAGCTGTCAGTGATGCACTATCGGCATATGTCTTTACATCATCACATGTAATGCAATTTGTGCAAACAGGATAAATAAAATAAATAAAAAAGAAAAGGGAGGAAAAACTCTGTAATTGATTAAGAGTTGAGCTAAAGCAAGGATCGAGCATATAATATTGTCAGAACAATGGTCTAAAGATGGAAACAGCCGCGACACTATTATACAATTTCATCAGACAACCCATGAAATCGTTATTAAATTGGGCAATCTATAAAACACTGAAACACAGACACTCGCGGCAATGTATGTGGCCGGTAATTTATGGGAGACTTGATTATTAGTAACATTCCCTTCAAATAGGTAAGAAACATACAACATTTCATTTAAACAGTGGGAATAGCACCATAAGGCAAATTATGTATGAAATAGGTAACAGAGGAAACAAGAAAATTTCTCTAGATATTTATTTAAATATCTTAAAATTTGGGAACATGTCTATACTGACGAGATATGCTATTTACATAGTAAAATTTAGATAGAGGTGACCTGAAGTTACTTTATAGCCCTTTAGGGCCCATGCGAAATCTAGGTTGGCTACTACACAAAAGGGGGGGGGGGAAGGCGCTAAGTCATAATGACAAATGGCTTACCTTTTCTCGAAAGTGCCGGCAAAGGTCTGGTCTCCTGTCTGCAGACTGTCCTTTCACTGAGCGACTCCGATCGAATCCCGCCTTTTGGCAAAGAACCTTCTTTTATTCATCTCTCTCTCCATTTTCATTCGCCGAAAGAACACCAATCAAAATGGCCAACGGCTCCAGTATCAATTTCATAGACGCCCCAGGCCTCATCAAAATAGAACATATAGTATTACCAAAACAAAAAATCTAAAGAGAGAAACAGCCACGGCACTAGTGTAAGATTTCAGACTCCAGGCCTCTTCCATCAAATTAGAACATATAGTATTACCAAAACAAAAAAAATCTAAAGAGAGCAACAGCTACGGCGATAGTGTAAAATTTCAGACGCCAGCCCCCCCCTTCCACATGGATTGAAAAACCATCCTCCCTTTTTCTCGGGACGATATATATATATATCGCCCCCCTCCGTCTTAGCTATAAATCGACACAGGCCCCTTTTCACTTGAACTGTAATATAACGCTTTCCTTTCTCGGGAAGGATATTTTATAAGGTTCAGTCCTTTAGAGATCTTCCTTCTCCATTTTTTTTTTCTGGTCACCTTTACCTAAATTTTTGGTGAGGGGAATATATGTACATATGAAACAACAGTTTCCAGCTCGGATGTCTCTGGATGTCTTCTTCTTTACCAGGCATCAGCTTTCGGCATGGAAGTCTGGTGTCACCAAGTGTCTAAGTTTCTGGGCAAAAAAAATGGTCTGTAAGTCTATGTGGGAGGGAAGCCATGTATCCATTTGATTTGATTATACATACGCCTTCTGTTGGGGTATGGTTACAAAAACGTGCCCCAACAATCCTCCCCCTGCCAAGTAATGGACAAATGCGTTTGTGCTATTCATTATTCATCTGCCTTTCATCAGTTACTATGAAAGCAGGCCCATTTCTAGCAAAATGCATTTTCCATTACTAGGTGAAGCCAGGTGTACCGAAACCTATAGGGAAGATAAGGCTAATCAAAATGATGGTATGCTATTCTAGATGTTTATTATTCCGAACATTAGTGGGCATTGTGCATCCTGGCAAAGGGGTTTTTATGTGTTATTATTCTGTCAGCACACTGTTGTCAACATAGGTCATGGGGGACAGTCATATCATATGTATGGAAGTAAGCAAGGTCATCTGTCTTACCATTCATGGGTATATATACCACCCTTCCACTTTCTTCTTTGGCCTTGAGGAGTAGGCCCTCCTTGTGGTAAGTCCTCTCAACCCCATCCTTGCCTCTTGTGGTGCTGGATTCATTGCTACCTTCTTTCTGCTAACAATACAGTTAGAACATTTCCCTATTACATATTATATATAAAAATTTGGGCGCCAAGAAGTCGTTTAGAAATAACTGACTAGTCCAACTCCTAAAACATGCCAGCATCTTTATTTAAGTACCAATCAAGACATTCGTGTGGTATAGTTATACATATACAATCAAAGGAAAGGATAATTATAGTTAGCTGAAAGAAATATCTTGATACATAATGATTAGCCTATGACATGATGACTTTTGCTAAATAAAAAAAAAAGGTTACAGAAAACAAATTGTGAAAGTAATTATTAAATAAGGCACGAAATATGTAATGATAAAATGAATCCTTCCATGTTATATGATGGGTATAATATATATATTGAAGAAAACACGTATCATGCAGATAGTGATTAAATATGATAAAAATCATCCCATGATAGATGATAAAGAAAACTACTACAAAATTATATATGATGACAAAATATATATACTTATACAAGTAAGGCGGATAAAAGACAATAAGGATAAAATAGATCATGCCTTGAGGGAAGAATAAGCCATGACAACATGTTAAAAAAAAATCGCAACATGGCCGGTAAATATTACTAATATCATGAATATCAAAGGAAATAAAATTGTTGAAATGAATAGCATATGATTATAATATAATATATATGATATAAAATAATAACATATTCAATAAGAAAATGAAAACACATTATATATATTTGTGCGCTGAAGGTTCAAGGTTTAGTATCTCAGTTAAGTTTTTCAATCTTATTCAGTCTGGAATCACGAGTTGGTCACTGGGTAATATTCGTCTATCCCGATCCTACTGGAGGGTGTGTTTTCTCTTATGTGTTAGATTCCTCTGTTACAATACTCTCAACTCAGATGGGTACGTCATTTAGATTCTTGGTCAAATGGAACATAGCCCAGACCTCTATTAAACTACACAGTCCATTTAAATCTAGGGTGACAACCGTATGAAGAAAGCTCTCTGTTTGACAGAGAAACTAATCAACTTCTCCCATTTTGTTTGTGACTCCGTTTACCTTGTCTCTGGGGTGTGTACAGTTCAGCTACCTCCCCCTTCCAAGAAATTCATATTACTTTCATCTACTAATATACCCTCTATTCATTGACCTGAATCCTACAAATCTACATCTTATAAATTTGAATTTTATCAATCTGAAATTTTGGTTCTTTTACAAATTCCTTCAGAATTCTACTCCCTGTATAACTGCTCTTAATTCTACTGTCCTCAATACAACACTTCTAAAACTTTGACTCATTGGCTCGTTCTGGCGTCTCGTTCGCGGTCCTTATAGTTAACTAATACTTTAAAATCTTATCCTATCATGAAACGAGTTTAAACTCGTTGAAGGTCCTAATAATTACTTATTCTGCCTCTCGAATCGGTCTTATACTCGAATTCATTCCAACAAAACGTATGGCAGGGCGAATCCTTTATTAGAAGAAACTTCCGCTAGCTATGGGGGATCAAACTGGTACCAAAAAAAAAATTCAATAGACGGAAACTACTTCGTCTAGAATAACTGGGCAATCTCTGCCTACATGCTATTCTTACAGGACCTCCCGTCTGAAACACCCTTGCTCCAGCCACGCTAAAAGCGTCGAAACTACGGTGTCAGATCGGTTACCCAAGGTCGCGCCGTTATACCCCAGGCTATACGGCATGGCTAAAACAAATCCCCCATCCTGCATAAAATTCAATCTATACCTCTTCGTTCCCTCTAATGAGGGGAAGTTTGGTGGGGTTTCTGGTCTGATCATAACCTCCCACAACCTTCCAGTCTGAGAATCGAGATATGATCATTATCTACGACTCTTAAAATTCAAGTTGATATAAATAACAAGGAGTACTTGATTACCCTAGTAATAGAAATTAAAATTTTATACTCCCGTAAAGGGGAGACCTAACAAAATGGAGCGAATACCTTTCTTAACAATAGAGTTGTACAGCCCTGTGAGGCTATCGTTCCTAACAAAATAAGAAATCAAAATAAATAAAATAAATCGAACCTATTGAAATCCTTAACCCTATTCTAATGTATTTTTGGATTAACAGTATGTTAGACTTTAACTTTGTGGTCGCATTCATTGATCATTACATTCACTCTCTCATTCACGATCGCATTCAAACTAGAGTTAGACTCTATCATAAAAACCAAAATACTATAATATCATTATTAATAGGCCTTAACAATAATGAAAATCTTCCAGGACAAAATGTGAAATCAAATAAAATAATAAAATTAAAACAAATTGGGAACTAAAGCCCTAAGGTTACTCAAAAGAAAATGCCTCTGTACAAGCTCTATATATACTAATACTTTATACTCGATAAATGATTGTTAACAATAATTGTTAACAATTCTAAGTAATCTGGAAGCTAACCTACTAAAAAAAAAATCAGTGTAACTTCAAAAACTGCCCTTGCCTTGACACCAAGCGACTTTTCACGACAATTCTATAAAGACACACACAAATTATAATGGCGAATAAAGGACCATTAAACGTGACACCTCATAAAAGCGGATTGAGTCACTCCCCTAGCCACCGTGGGTGAAGTCACTTCTCTACTTCCTCGTGCGTCTGCCCCCTTTGCAGTAGTCCGACCTCAGCACTCTATTGAAAGATGGATTTATAGGGTTTACGATTCACTACCCAACACTAACATTCTCAAGTGCTTTCCAAGGATCGACTACGGTCTGGGCCTACTTAACTTCTACCCCTGGCTTAGGGTCCCTATACTTCACAACTTTACTCTGAAAGATTGACCTTTCATGTCCTCATTAGAAACCTATTTCAAAGCTACTACCTGAAGGCCAGGGATTATAGGGTTTCTGAATTACCCAACACAAGCCATAGGATGCCTATTAGGTTCGTTGTTTTAGACATAGCCCCCCTCTAAGTTGTGATTTCCTACACCTTCCTTCACCTATTACTCCTGATAATAACTAAAATTTCAGATTTACACTAAATAGTTAATTCACAATGGTATACATTATTCTCATTGGTCTTTGAAACTCGGGTTTTAACAAGAAATAGTTTGTATAAAAAAAAAGGAATCCTAATGAAGTTCTACTTTAAAAAAAAAAAAGGTTTTTAAATGAAAAAAAAAAGGTTGAAATCTCTAAACTTCTCATTCTATCGAGCTGATTCTCCGTACACACTCCAAAATCCTAGTTAGTGGCGACAGTCTAAGCAGAATTTACACTGTGTGGGCCTTTTCACCCTTGTAGACCTGCGTAAAGTTAAACTGTTCACACTAACTCTGTCAACTTCCCCTCGTCTCATTACTTCTGAGTTCGCTCTGGTTCTATTGTTGGATAAAATTGTAACATAACAATAAAAAGAAACTAAAATTTTCCTAAATCATATCCTGACAGGTTGTACAAGCTCTTCAGAACGGTGTGTCATATTAAAACAAGGTTGTGAGACGACTCTTAATTATATACTATACTAAAAATGAGGCTGAGCCAATTCTACACTAGGAGAACACGAAAACCCAAGATGTCGTCCTTGTAGCGAGCATGGAGCCCTATCACAAACCCGAAGTGCAAGAACAGACTGCCTAAGGTCTTGTGACCGACTAGTAAGCAGCGGGATGACGTTCCTCGTGTTGAGGGAGCGATGTCAGGAGGACAGAGTTTCCTGGTATTCCCTCTTATCTGGCACGACCGGTCGGGGTGAACAGTCGCGTCTCGTGAAAGGAGGAAATATCTGAGTTCCCCCCTCTTGCTCTAACTGTTGGGTCGATTTGGCTCATGTAAATAGTAACTCTTATACTATATCTAAAATCTCTCATATAACTTATTAAATAAAACGGTGTAAAAACGGTGTTCTATACAAGGATAAGGTTGTGACAATTTTCTCTAAATGACACACTAATATTAAAACAAATTGTGAAGATCTTTAAAGATGGCAACAAACACTACAGTAAGGTTGTGAGACGGTATTCTGCACAAAGACAAGGTTGAGACAAATAACACACAAACCCTGAAACATGGTGTTAAAGCTCCTTTCAACACTTAGCACTAGAACACATGTTTAAAAAAAAAAACTGCAAACTGTTTAAAGTTCACCATAACACTAAGACATATTTGCTATTTAATATATAACCTAATATTGTAATTAATAAAGACCTATCTATATTAAATAGTGTATACTGTTGCCGAAACTTATGTAAATCAGCTTACACAAACCCCCAGTGCATAATATGTCTTATTTTAAAAGAAATAGTTCTATCGAGGCGATATTGCGGTCGACAGCTACGCTTTATACATTAAATGTACTTTCTTCCATCAATCTTTATCTACTATTTACAAAACCCTTTATCCAACTTTTTTCAATTCTTTCTCTTTCAACATCTTTCTGCATCTTTCTATCTCTTCCTCATCAACATTCAACGCTTTCTCACTCTTTCATCATCCTTCATCATCCTCAACGCCTTTCAACTTACTTCCATCGCATCTCTCTTCAACGCCTTCAACACATTTCATCTCTTATTCATCACCTTATAACACAGTTCAACGCCTTTTTCATCATATTTCATCGCCCTTCCATCACTTTCAACACCTCTTTCATCCCTCTGAAGTCTCTTCGAAACCCGTCATCGGGATCTGGATCCCGATCTATTATCACTCTTAATTTTGAACTATTAATTATTACTAGTGTAATATTATTCCAACAGCCTATGACCTTTAAGCTTTATAACTCCATATACACTCGGCGGGGTAGTTACCTTGTTAAGAAAACCTATAATGTCATAGATCATTTAGAGAGAGAACATAACAAATTTGTGCGAATAGTTTGCTTCAACTATTGATTGTAAGCCTATTAAACTCGTTCTCTCTAGGTTGGCTCGCTCATTAGTCTTCGATTTTTTTTATGCAATGGTCATATTGAGTCCACATGGGTGCTAAACGTAAACTGTATCAAAATGGTGTAGTTTTCTAGTTTTCGAATTATATGACAGTTAGAAAAAAAACATTCTGGAAATATCTCGCACTGGCTACTATTAAAAAAATTGAATGGGGTACAACTCCGATCTTACAGGATACCTCATGGCTCATAGAATTGAATCGCTCATTTCTCACTAAAATATTCACACAGGTATGGAGGTCTCCAGCGGTTCTATAGCTATTGGTCAACTAAATTAATTAATGGCAGGAATTGAAGTTAGTTTAAATGCTCATGTGCTGTTTTGTCATGCGTCTTTATGTCATCTGCAAAGGAAAGTGTCGCCTCAAAGGACCTAATTCTGGGACTAACATCCGCTGCACATTTCAGGAAGGAGTGGTCGTCCATACAATAGCAAGATATCATTTTGCTGCCAATGTACAATGTTGAGCATTTTCCATGTCGTCATTTTGTCGATCCCCAATCTTCTAGGGTGTTTCTTTAAGCATTTCTCGATGTCATTTAATGCTCCATGCGATCCCGCCCGGCATTCAATAAGTAAGTATTTGATCGTACCACCTCCAGGAGACCATCCCATTGCGGCCGAATCATTTCCACCCAACTTATAACGCCGTCCATATCGCGTAATTGAAATTAGTGTAAAACTCAAAGAATAAGACCTTAATCTCTTAATTCTTTACTAATTTCAGTTGGCTCAACATAAATCTTCTCAATTATTAATTTAGTACAGTGGCGTGACATGTCACACTTCTTCTAGTTCTTTCGCAAGCTCGATTAATCCCAGTGAAAGCCAGTTCAGGCGTCAATCCCGTGCTAACCCGTCATGCATGACTTCAAATTTGGAAATTATTAGACCTGAATATTTGCAGTGGCATCTGCTTCCACTGAAAGTATTTAAGACACAAGGCTGCCTCTTTAAATCACTGTCTTTACTCCCACATGCCTGTGTAAACTTTAACCATGACCTTATCAATTCTCAAAATTCTGCCTATCGAGTATCCTGAGAATCAATGTTCTTCTTGTCTACGGCGGATTAACACAATAATTGTTCCCTAGAGTTATCTGCGTCGAGTGGTCAGTCTGTACTACTAATTCTCCACTCTAACTCCAGGATTCCTTTATCTACTCAGGCTGTTCAAAATTTTTCAAGACAGTTGTTCAAATCCCCAATGATAATCTGCTAAATTTCGATAATTATTGAAATTCTCATTAAACAGACTAACTACACCTTCCTGACACAGAAGTGTCCAGCATCAAGATATGGCGTACTGCCCATTTCTTCATTTGATGACTGTGTCAAATTACAGCTGAAGAAACATACTAAGCATATAACTGGTTTAAATTTCATGTAATCTCATCATGCCTTCTGCTGGCAAATATTTACTGTAAAATTCAATACTATCAAGATGGTTTTATTTGTCTTCATCCAAAAAAAAAAATGTTTCAGAAATAGAATCTTGGAAATCTCTACTAAAGACAAAAATTATACATTTGTCAATTCAGGATAACCTTCCCTTGTCAGAGTGTATACAGGATATTTAAGATCATATGCAGTTGGAGGCATCATGAGAAAAAGAAAAAAGTCGGTTGCCTGACGCGTCTTTTTATGGTGATCAAATTTCTCTCTTCACGGGTACGCTAACTGGATCTTCAATTCTATTTTCACCTTAAGGCTCATATATCTGGATGCACAGGCTAGTATGATTTGATAGAAAGCGCTATTAAAATGAAGTTAAGATATTTGTATCCAGCAATAATTATCAGAACTCACCTCTGCTGTGAGAAAATTATATCAGAGCTATGATGAAAAAAAAATGCTAAGTCATTTCAGTAGACTACTGTAAAACACTGATCACCGTTCTAAATTTGAACCATGGGAAATCCAACCTCATTTCTCATACTGTATATAATAATTTGAGAAAGTAAAATAAAGAAATTGTAATCAATGGTGCTCGCAACAGAATTCAAAATGATTGAGACACAGAACATTATAAATAATGTCCAGCAAGCAGGATACCAAACCATCTTTATATTACAACATTTCCACAAAATATCTATAGGGCGATATGTTACATTCCATACTCACAAACATCTATAACAATAGCCAACTACTTAAGAAACTCTGGCATCCAAACGTATTACTGTAATTCCCCTAACATAGGCTCCACCATAAAAGTCCGCTATCTAAAATAATCCTACTATCATAAAACCCACTAACCAAAACAGAGAATAAAAGGCAATATATTCCGTAGAGTGTAACAGCTGCCAAGTAATACGCAGGGGAGACAGGAAGGAGAGTCAGCAATAGAATATATGAACATAGACGCAACGTTATTAATCAAGACAATAGGTCTCTAATTTTCCAATACTGCAAAGGAACAGGTCACACTTTCGCATTAGGAGAACCTAGAATACATTACAATAACATAAACAGCAAATATCAAAGGCTTATAATTGATTTTCTATTATTCAGAAAACACAATAGCATTAATAGAAAATAGATTTGCCCGAAACATATAACACAATATATCCTAGTACCAGCTAATAATATCAACAATAATATAAGTAACTTATATGTAATAGCCAATAACTATTATAAAACTACTTAAATAATAGAATTTCTAACCTATAAGATAATTCATAGAATATAGCAAACAATAGTAGAATATGTGTAATACCTTAATCAAAAAAATATGTCTTAAGAAAACAAATAATATGCAAAACTTTCTAATGTATATATATATATGTACATAGAATCATAATAGTTTTAGCATCAGGCGACGTTATATTTTCTTGATATATTGTATATGTTTCTCCTGTAGAAGGGCGGACAAGCTCGAAAGCTCGAGAAGACCAGAATAAAAGATACTCATCCCCATAGACGTTTTACTTTGATATCAGAAATCAATGATAATATTAAGGTTTTGCCACAAACAATGTGAATCGTAAAAGACAGCGGCGAGAGATGCGGTATACACCGCCTCAACATAACTTTCATTGCCTGATAAAATGCCAGTGAAACGGAAAGCATAAATTAAAATTCACGATTTATAATAGACTGTTAATCTCAGGATGCGTGGACTACTTCACCAATACTTAAAAATAGTATGGCTTTTCATTAGGTATATATTTCTAAAGTATAGGGGAAGAAACATATACTAAATTCGAGCCCCGCGGCGGGCGACATTGTTGAGTTCCCGGTTTGGATAGTTGAAAAGGGAGGATACACGATGTGACTTATTAAAGTTTCCTTACTTAAGTATATATATATATAGCAATTTAGGCCAACAACCCCATGTATATAACCCGCAGCAAGACCTTAATGTTGTATAATAGCAGCACAGCTGTCAGTGATGCACTATCGGCATATGTCTTTACATCATCACATGTAATGCAATTTGTGCAAACAGGATAAATAAAATAAATAAAAAAGAAAAGGGGGGAAAAACTCTGTAATTGATTAAGAGTTGAGCTAAAGCAAGGATCGAGCATATAATATTGTCAGAACAATGGTCTAAAGATGGAAACAGCCGCGACACTATTATACAATTTCATCAGACAACCCATGAAATCGTTATTAAATTGGGCAATCTATAAAACACTGAAACACAGACACTCGCGGCAATGTATGTGGCCGGTAATTTATGGGAGACTTGATTATTAGTAACATTCCCTTCAAATAGGTAAGAAACATACAACATTTCATTTAAACAGTGGGAATAGCACCATAAGGCAAATTATGTATGAAATAGGTAACAGAGGAAACAAGAAAATTTCTCTAGATATTTATTTAAATATCTTAAAATTTGGGAACATGTCTATACTGACGAGATATGCTATTTACATAGTAAAATTTAGATAGAGGTGACCTGAAGTTACTTTATAGCCCTTTAGGGCCCATGCGAAATCTAGGTTGGCTACTACACAAAAGGGGGGGGGGAAGGCGCTAAGTCATAATGACAAATGGCTTACCTTTTCTCGAAAGTGCCGGCAAAGGTCTGGTCTCCTGTCTGCAGACTGTCCTTTCACTGAGCGACTCCGATCGAATCCCGCCTTTTGGCAAAGAACCTTCTTTTATTCATCTCTCTCTCCATTTTCATTCGCCGAAAGAAACCAATCAAAATGGCCAACGGCTCCAGTATCAATTTCATAGACGCCCCAGGCCTCATCAAAATAGAACATATAGTATTACCAAAACAAAAAATCTAAAGAGAGAAACAGCCACGGCACTAGTGTAAGATTTCAGACTCCAGGCCTCTTCCATCAAATTAGAACATATAGTATTACCAAAACAAAAAAATCTAAAGAGAGCAACAGCTACGGCGATAGTGTAAAATTTCAGACGCCAGCCCCCCCCCTTCCACATGGATTGAAAAACCATCCTCCCTTTTTCTCGGGACGATATATATATATCGCCCCCCTCCGTCTTAGCTATAAATCGACACAGGCCCCTTTTCACTTGAACTGTAATATAACGCTTTCCTTTCTCGGGAAGGATATTTTATAAGGTTCAGTCCTTTAGAGATCTTCCTTCTCCATTTTTTTTTCTGGTCACCTTTACCTAAATTTTTGGTGAGGGGAATATATGTACATATGAAACAACAGTTTCCAGCTCGGATGTCTCTGGATGTCTTCTTCTTTACCAGGCATCAGCTTTCGGCATGGAAGTCTGGTGTCACCAAGTGTCTAAGTTTCTGGGCAAAAAAAATGGTCTGTAAGTCTATGTGGGAGGGAAGCCATGTATCCATTTGATTTGATTATACATACGCCTTCTGTTGGGGTATGGTTACAAAAACGTGCCCCAACATATAGTGCCAATGACGTGGCACTTACTTCGATGAAAACAACATGAAAGCCATATATTTTGCGTCTGCTTATGAACTAAATCATTGCTTTTGGGTTACAGTTTGAAATTATCTGTCAATTACTGTACACACATCTGGAAAAAAATTACTGTTCTTGGAACGCTTAGACCACATCTCTTAATGCAGTGTTGGGCAGTAATCCATTCAAAGTAATACATTACCTTGTAATTACGATTACTTTGCAATGCTTTTACTGAAGTTTTACTTGAATAAAGTACTTGAATAAAATATTTAATCGGGTAACCCGGGCGGGCGTTGCCCGGGTCATTCGTCTAGTTGCCTAAATTTGTATGTGTGGTGGTTTGTATCTCATCCTATTGAGAATTGAACCAATGTTTGCGTGCATCATACAAATTTTCTAGACTTAGAAATATGTCTATACATGGTCTGAATGATATTCTTCATCCCTCGTTCTTTTATTTTAGTGTCTATGTATAATCTAATAATATATTGTTTTATGTATTTGCTTTGGCCATTATTATAGCTAAATTGGCTATTATATTATGTATTTGCTTTTTAAGAACTTTTTGCAAGTTTTACTTCCAATGCTTTACTTGCATTGCAATTACTTTGCAAAAAAATTAATTGCATTAGAATGTAAACATAATTACTCGTAATTCTATATATAATGATAGCAATTGTGGTTAAAATTACTTGTAATTGTAATTATAGCAAATGTAATCATGATTATTTGTAATTGTGATTATTGCATTTTGCCCAACTATGTATTAATGTCATTTTAGTGTCATCATGCAAACTAGAGCGTATCTTATTGCATAGGTATCCAGAGGAGGAGAAGACTATTTCCGATTCCACAGACGTTGGAGGAATTGTCAGCAAGTATTGATACACACTCTCTAAATACGGTCCTCGTTTGCCTGACTGAGCAGTAATATTGAGTTCGTGGTTAATCATAGTTGAGTAGGATGCGGAGTCTGGTGTAGGTATTGTAATTGAAGTTGAAGAGGCAGCCTCAATAGCTTCTTGCAATCGGCGCTCAATTGTGAAATGGTCATTCGATTGTGATGGCTCATGGCGTTCTTGTAAACTCCGAGGAAGTTGCGAATTATCAGCCTGAATTCTTACTTCGGCCATTTATTCCTGTAACGGTTTAAGACGCAAAAGCAATTTTTCACGCTAATGTCTTTGACTATCTTCTTTTTTCTAACTGTGCTTGCGGATTGTGCAGATATTGGAGGACTAAAGATGTTTTATTGCATCGCTCTTCTAAAATTCTCTTTTGAAAAGATTTTTGCAGATCTTTGCTGAGAGAATGAGATTGTGCTTGCAGATCTTTGCTGAGAGAATGAGATTGTGCTTGCAGCTCCTCTAGAAGAAACTTTACTGTTGCTTCTGCAGTCAAAAGCGTAGCGTCGCGTCTACAGATAGCCGCCACAGCTGCCCGAAATGGTTTCAGTGCGAAAATTACTTGCGTCATGATATCAAAATCTTCATCAGTTAGACGGACATTTGCATTCACATCTAATAGCGCCTTCTTAATCGCTGACTTCACACTGAGAAGTCTCTCCAACATGTTCAATAAACTATCCCAGCGCGTTCTACAGTCGAGAATGAGACACATACTGGTGGAAATGCGATTATCTTGCCGCATGTAGTTCAGTAAGATCTCGTTCTTCAGCGGCGATCGTTTGAAAAATTTCACAACCACATGAGCTTTTTTCGTCACTTCATTTATATTTTTCTTTGAAAATACTGGAGATTGTGGATAAATTGCTTCAGGGAATGAGGGATGTTCTACCTCTAGGCTAACGTTAAATGGAGAAGTGTCCTCATTGTCATCCTCGGAAAGGTCAGAACAAAAACTGGGGCCCCCTCCATGTATACTGCTGCATACTCTCATTCTAGAGGCTGCCATTTTGGAAAGATCTTGCAGAATAACCCTTCGTTATTAGTGCATGAAAATAATTTCAAATCTCTAAAAAAAAATAAATACCCGAAATGCAACTGTATAAACAAAACGTCAAAAGTGTGCTATCTCATCATCTGTTTGATTACCAAAATGCTAGATAAGAAAAATATATTTTTGCGCTGGTTTTCATGCACAAACCAGTAATCCCGGGATTTTTCGAGCAGAATCCCGGGATTTCGGGATCATTATTTGGCTCCGGGATCCCGGGATTGGAGGCCCTAATTATGATATTAGCCAAAAGGCTGAGAAGCGATATTTTAAATATAGAGATAACATGGCTTTTATGCTTGAATGAAATTTTGCTGCTTGAATATTGTTACTGGCGTGGTCTGACTTCGCCCGTGTTCTGCTTTAAGGAATATTCCCGAAAAAGTTTCTGACAATCAAGCATGATTCTGTAATATTATCATCATCATTTTCTGATTAAAAATATTTTTGCCCAGTACTTGGTCAATTTTTATTGGCTAAAAATGCGACAATAAAAACTCTTCTAGATTTAAATATACTTCCCGTTAAAATTTCATCCAGATTAGGTACTTGTTGAGGACGTGATAGCCAACAACATATATACACTGACTTTTATATATAGACGAGAAGATTTTATTTTGAGAAAATGTTTTTTTTTTCCAAGAGCCAATGACTATTATAATATCTCAATGTATTTTATATTTAAATATATTTAATAAAATATTCTAGAAAAAAATATTTTGAAAATGTTAATATTTTATCTCTCTCTGTTCATAAGAGACAAACATTATATTTTTGAAAATGTCAATTATTATAAAGGAACTTTCTTTTAATTTTTGAAAGCACTTTTTAAATTTGTAGGAAACCCTGTAATAAAATTTATTAATAAAAAATATGCGATTCTATTCTACCATCTCTACATTCACCCACACAAACGTGTCGAAAATAAATCATATCTAGAACCTACACCGCTGCTTTCAAAGGTCGCACATTTAACTTGTATTTTTCCTTTTTTGTAATCAAAGTTGACAATTAATTAAAATTTGTGAGGCTAACGTATCTAATTTCTCTTAGGGATATACAAAACTTGGCAAATTTGTTGTAGGTAAATCAAAGCATTTAATCACCCTTAAAATTTCTTAGGGTTAATTCAATTGTGATAAAAAGAATAAACATGTACATAATAAAACTATACGTTAACTGGAATAAAACAATAAAGAGCACGAATTATACAATAATATATGTATTTTAGATAATTTATCAATATTATCTTGAGAGGATTAAAAAATTCGGCTAATTTGAGATCGACGTTCATAGTCCTTATATAACGCACAATGGAACTATCATTATATATGTGATTGATACTAACAAAATAAAATTTATTTTGTCCATTCTGATATTTTATATGAAAATGTGAGTAAATATATGTATATATTGATCTAGGCAATATTTGACAATTAAGGCAGAGGATATCTACGTTCTCGATCTAAATCGTATTCTATTTTATAAAATAGAGTAAATCCATTTTTTAAAAACTAAACAATAAGAATAAATTATAATTATTTAATGTGTATAAACCTTTATAGAACAATGAATTTGTGCAAATTATTATTATTAAATAAAATAATTAAAGAAAAAAAATATTTATCAATTATTTTTTTCGCCTATCAAATATTGTAAATATAGATAAAAAATGCGTGCATAATCGTTAAAATATAAATTTATAGAGCGCTATGAAAATAGAGATATTTAAAAATACCAAAACCATCCTCATCAAACAGGTGGGAAACAATTGAAAGGTGTTTATCAATGTAAATCAGATTATACTCCCTTCCTGATATAAGTACTTTGAACCCATACAAATTTTTACTTCCCCCCCCCCCCCCCCCCCCTTCTTTAGATATAACTTTAATTAATAAATAAATATTACTTTTATTTTTCAATATATTTATATATATAGTCTAAGAATGTCCATTTAATTTTTTGAAAAATGTTTTTTTCTTATCTTTTGATTGAAAATTTTAAGTGAAATTAGTGTAATAATATGATTTTTACTGGTAGATCCAAAGCCGCATTGTATTGTATTATAAATTACTTTATATAATATTTACAAACGGAAAAATATATCCGAGGTAGCCTAGTGGACATGGCATCTGCCCGGTAAGCGGAACATTGTGGGTTCGATTCCCATCCCTGGACACTTTTATTTTTCCATTTATCATTACTCTTCACAATTCATCCTTTCATTCTTCATCCCTAAGGTTAGAAATAATCGTTATTTCTCCTTAAAATAAATTTTGATTTTTCGTTCAAAAGAAACACATGCAGGATAATTTTCAAATGTCGTTCTACAAGATCCTGTTTCTGTTCCAAAATAACTTTATTAGGTACCGCTCAAAAAGAACAACCTAGCTTATTTACAATAAAAAATATAAACAGGTTTTTCACAGAAAAGAGTAGGATTCAATCCCGGTTCATGGCTGTCGGGAATGAAGGATTTTAACCACTCTTCAACTGACTTCTTACTGGTAGATAAGTGAATTCAGTCCTCCTCATTGTTTACTGAAAAAGGCAACCTAACTTGAAACTATTCTAACCAAACCTAAAAATCAGCAACTGCCAACAGCAATGATAAGATACAATTTGGATTATCGTTTATAAACACAAGGTAATAAGACCAAATACAAATAAATAAATAGTCGGTAACAATGCTGTTACTGAAATGTCACACACTATTTATTTATTTGGATTTGGTCTTATTACCTTGTGTTTGCCATCAGCAATGTAAACAATGAAGGGGACCTCATTTACCTTACTATTCTCTTATATATATAATTTTTATTTTCAATTTTCTCGCTCAATTTTTCATTAATGAAAATTAAGCTAGACCATAAGATTCTTTAAAAAAAATATGCCTATATAATTCAAGAAAGAATTTGGCCAAAAACAAGAGTGGTTAAAACCCTCGATTCCCGACAGCTGTGAACTGGGATCTAATCCCCCATTGGACACTTTGTTTTAATATGTGAATAACCTTCACATATATTATTCATTGTTGTAATTATCATAAACTAGGTTGCTCTTGTTGAGCGGTGTCTAATAAAGTGATTTTGGAACCAGGCATTCAGTTGTTTTTCATTTGGAATGTTATCATCTCAATAGATGATAAAACATGAACAAGAAGTGTCAAGACATAGATTATAGCTACAAGGTAATAAGACCAAATAAATAAATAGTGTGTGATGTTTCGGTAACAGCGTTGTTACCATCATCATAACATCTATCAGTGTCTGATGATAGTAACAATGCTGTTACCAAAACATCACACTATTTATTTATTTGGATTAGGTCTTATTACCTTGTAGCTATAATCTATATTCCAAATTGTGCTTTATCATTACTTAGATAATCTTATTACCTTGTGTTTATATAATCCAGATTGTGGGCCTTATCATAAGCAGTAGTTAGCGCGACACCTGTTATAATTGCTTTAATTCAAAAAGAATCATACGTGTCAAATATAGTTTTACATTTCATATGTAATAGTTCTATAATACCTATTTTTGCTAATATATGATATTTTTGTTCATCAATTTTACCTGTCTGAGCATCGACAAAAATGCCACAGCTCTAGATTACTTTGAAGTCTGTTGACAAGAGCCAACAGCTTTAAATATTTTCATATTTGACTATTTTTTTTAAATTTATAATTTGAACTATTTCAATTGAGGTTTTCTGGGAAAGTCTCATTCAACAAATATTTGAAAAACACAAGGTAATAAGACCAAATCCAAATACAGTAAAACCCCCGCTAATACGAACCCTGGATATAGCAAACCTTCTCTTATAACGAACCCACGGCGATTCCCAATTCCATTCCATTCAAAATACCATCGTTATAACGAACTTTGTGATTTTTAAAATAACGAACTACTCCTATAACAAACCTATTTTCGGTCCCAAAATGATAAAATCTATTAAAAATACTATGCTTATAACGAACTTAAAATTGTGATTTTAAAAATTTAAAACAACAAAATTTTGAGCATGTTTCAGCTCACGGATCGCGATTTCAAAACAAAAAATTAGCAGGTTGTTTGTTTTCATTTCCATTCTATTTTTGCTCTCTGTTGTATAAATTTTTATCTTTGCATTCGACAATTTTGAAATAGAAGAAAAATACAAATGGCTTCCAAACTAAAGAAACAAAAAGTGGCGTTCTAAAAAAAAACAGTAGCAGCATGCCCTTTTAGAAGCGTTCTATATCAAGTTTAACCTAGGCTAAAAAATAATTCCAAATAATTTTAAGGCCAGAAATGGTTTGAATAACAGGTTAAAAACAAAATTTAATATACTACTCTGATCAAAAAGTTTCGACACTTTGCTCATAAAATCCTGAAAACTCAATATATTTTCT
>CP092866.1:105638459-105691162 GCA_030710605.1 Cordylochernes scorpioides | reverse complement strand
TATTTAAAAAAAATTTTAAATCACAATTTTAAGTTCGTTATAAGCCTAGTATTTTTAATAGATTTTATCATTTTGGGGCTGAAAATAGGTTCGTTATAGGGTAGTTGGTTATTTAAAAAATTGCAAAGTTCGTTATAATGATGGTATTTTCAATGGAATGGAATTGGGAATCGCCATGGGTTCGCTATAAGGGAAGGTTCACTATATCCGGTTTGGTATTAGCAGGGTTTTACTGTATTTGGTTATCCTAGAGAAAAAAAAAGTCCATTAGCAGTCTTCTTCTTTCTTATCTCCACTCAATCATATCAGGATATCAAGCTTGTAGAGCTTGTTGATGGTGTGCTGGGGATGAGTAGAGTTCATCAATGGATGAGTCAATACAGTCAATAATGTGTTTTGGGGTTGCAGGTTAAGAATTACATCCATTAGCAGTGAATGTTGTGGTCTCTCTCTCTGACTTGAATATTCAACACTTCCTTTATTCAACACAAAAAGCTTTGATCCCTTGGGATGCTGAATTAGGGAGGTTAGAGAATGTGTATATGGTAATTTACACCAACAACCCCATATTGTATATAACTTATAACAAGATTTTCATGTTGTATATAGAAACACATCTGTAAATGATTATACGCATGATTGACATGTGTCATTACATCACCATATGTAATGTACTTTGTACAAATTGAGGATAAATAAATAAAACTCTGTAATAGATTAAGAGTTGAGCTGAAGCAAGAGATAGAAGTCAGAAACGGCTAAAATCGAGATAGATGGAAGTCACAAAACAACATCTAAAGATAGATTGGAAACTGTCAGGAAGGCACCAGTTTAGAATTTCACCAGACGATCCACACTCTTCTTCCCACACTCTTCTTCGCGTCTGTTGAAATGCAATACTCCCTTTCTCTGGAAAGATATACGAGGGGCATCCAATAAATAAGTTTCCCTATTTTGTAACAAATAAACAACTTTATTTACAATTATGCAGTTATTTTCTTTTCATTATACAACTCATAGACTACTTCTCTACATAATCACCATTTCTGTCCAAACATTTTTGGTACCGTTGTAGCTATTTTTTGATACCACTGTTGTACCAAGCCGTGTCCTGTCTTAGTAGCCAGTGGTTCGCCTCCGCCTGTTTTCAATTCAAATTCAAAACATCTGACATGATTGTTCCAATCGAAGAGCATCCAATTTCGATTCCAGGAGGCAGTCGAATCATTATTTCGTCAATGGTGACGCGGCGATTTGCTTCCACCACATTCCGAACAGCAGCCACGGCTGCATTGTCCGTAGCAGTAACGGGCCTGTCGCTTCGCTCGTCATCATGCACGTTTTGCCGTCTTTCCAAGAACCATGAACGCCATCGGCGAACCATTTGGATGCTCATACATCCTTCACCATACACTGACACTAAATTGCGATGAATATTGACCGCAGTTTCATTTTTCGCTGTGAAAAAACGAATTACAGAACGGAGTTCGCAAGTGGACACGTTCACCAGTGGTAGCTCCATGGAAACTGAAGCGCTACGGACTTGCGCGTAGAGTAGAGTGATTTTGAAAGGTCACCAGCTTCCAATGCATCCTAGTGACCATTTCTTACCTACTAACTAATTTTTACAACGTTTCGTTCGCCAAAAAAAAAATAGGGAAACTTATTTATTGGATGCCCCTCGTATATAAGGCCCCCGTCTTAACCTATAAATACAGTCACTTGATATTCACTTCACCATCTGCGTGAGCTCTCATCGGTTGTACCCCAGGTCCACCTCATCCACCATGTAGTCAGTAAGAACTCTATCTCTCCATCTTTCGCTCCTAGCTCAACTTTTATCTGTTCACGGAACTTTCTTAGTGCAACTGTGTCTTCGTTTTTGTGATGGACATTCCCAAGCTTTCCACTCTGCCTCGACCACGACTGCCTGTACTTTGTGATAACTGTTAAAGGTCTTCCAAGGTGCAGAGAGGTACTGGAAAACTCCCCATCCTGACTTCCTCTCGGTCAACACAGTATAGCGAGAGTTGACAGGGACTCACACCATAGTTTAAGTCGACTGGATACCTCATCACATTTCTAGTCGACAGGATTCTACAAGAGTCAACAGGACTTCATCACATGTATATATTATTTTAATTACAAAGAGAGATTCCAATGGGGGTCGGTGGAAGGATGGTCTAAACCCTTAGATTTCGGCCACTACGGCCCAGGATCGAATCTCGCATTGGGCACCTTTTTCTAATTAAAAGAAGAAAAAATGCTCCAATGGCCCCCAATTCTTGCAAAAGTCCAACCCCACCAGCGAGTGCAAGTAACCAAACAGGGCTCTGGCACATTTGTAAGTGCAAAAGTCGAACTGCTTTTCACATGTGTAGACATGTGGTGCACTTACAGTAAAAGCAGTTGCCAAATTCTACCCACCATGATTATCATGGCCTGTACCATGTGTATTAGGGATTATAAAAAAAAAAAAGAGAGAGATTAGCTACAAGGTAATAAAACCTAATCCAAATAAATAAATAGTGTGTGACGTTTCGGTAACAGCGTTGTTACCATCATCAGACAAAAGAATAAACGAGAAAAAATATCACGGCATGTTCTTAAATAGTTGCTGTGTGTAAACAAGATTTCTTATTTGAGATCTTATTTTCTTTTGTAGCTATAATCTATTATCCAAACTGTGCTTTATCATCAGAGAGAGATTGGAGAGTATTTTTAAAATATAAATGATGTAATTTAGATTAAAGATAAGAATTTGCAATGTAGCTAGACAAACTCCATCCAAATTAGATGGAATTTTTGGTCTTGTGTTACATTGAGATATAAATGATAAGACACAGTTTGTATTATAGATTTATAAACACAAGGTAATAACACCAAATCCAAATCAATAGTGTGACATTTCAGTAACAGCATTGTTACCATCGTATTATTTATGTATTTGGATTTGGTCTTATTTACCTTGTGTTTTTCAAATATTCGTTGAATGAGACTTTCCCAGAAAACCCCCAATTAAAATTTTTCAAATTATAAATTTCAAAAATAATCAAATCTGAAAATATTTAAAGCTGTTGGCTCTTTGTCAACAGACTTAGGTGTCAACAAACTTCAAAGTAATCTAGAGCAGCGACATTTTTTGTCGATGCTCAGACAGGTAAAATTGATGAACAAAAATTGCATATACAGTAAAACCCCTCTATAGTGAACCCCAATGGGACAGAGCTTTTGGTTCACTATAGCCACGGTTTGGCTATTTTTTTTTACTTTTCAAAAATTTTAGACCGTATAATTAAAAAACAGCCATACACAAAAGAAGAGGCTGCCTCTTAATAGTGGTCACTTTATTTTAATTCCCTTAATTGACTAATTTCCTTATATTAATACTGAATAATAATAGAAATCATTAGATAATAGGTTCTTCTTATGATTAACATACATGTACCTCTATGTCTAAGTTAAAAATCAAGACAAATTCTAGGCAAAGTTTTATTAAATATATGAAATGATTTTAAAACATCATATTATCACATTATCTCTGTAAATAGATGTAAATACTCAGGTAATAAAATACATACAAATGAAGATGTACAATCTAGAAACAAATCTCAACTCACAGAAACTCCTCATACTTCACATAGCAAGACTCATACTATTAAAGAAAGTCAACTTAAGGGCACAAATCTGAAACATAATAAAATTAAGATCAAAAAAATAAAACCAATGGTTGACATAGCTAAAAACGAACGATTCATGTATTGGAATATAAACGGCTTTTTTAGGATAAATTCTCTCTTTCCACTGTTCGAATATTTGAAACAATTTGAGATGTTCGCGCTTACAGAAACTTGGTGCCACTTCAATATCGACTTGAACCTGGCGAACTTCGGAATGTACCAATCACCTGCTGTAAAGTCATCAGATAAAGGGAGAGGCTCCGGAGGTATAATTCTCGGCATAAATAAACAACTACAGCCCCAAATTGACAATGTTGAAATCGAAACCTCTTGGATTGCAGTCACACTCAATCCAAGTTTAGACAATGACTCACCAGCGATCTGCGTAATATTCGTATATCTACCCCCAAACGATACGCATGCTACAAAACTTGGACGACTATTTCATTTGATGGAAAATAAGATATATAACGGGTTTGAAATAATACTGGTCGGCGACCTGAATGTCCGTATTGGCAATCTGGGGGGTTACCATAATTTGATAGATACTTCAAACCTTTTTTCAACCACCCGAAATTCCTGTGACCTAACAAAATCTGCCAAAGCGGAAATACTTATTGACTTTCTTGATAAAAATCACTTAACTATAATAAATGGTAGATCCATTAATGACAAAAGTGGTAAATTTACATTCATCTCCGGAAGAGGCTCTTCTGTGTTAGATCTGGCGATTGTCTCACCTGCGGTGCTTGAACACATAGCAGATTTTGAAATTGGTTGTATGCCATATTCGGATCACTTACCAATAATTTTAAAGTTTATCGGCCCTAATAATAAAACTGAAAATTGTTACATGGAGCCTAAGGCCAAAATTAAATTTTCCTGGTCAGTAGATAAAATCCCAACATATATAGAAACTTTAAAAGAATTAACTCCCGAACATCCAGCGGACTCCACAATTGATACTCAGGCTGAGGATTTTACTGGTTTAATTCAAACAGCAATGTTACGCTCGGGGACGCGGATGGAGGCAAAAACAAAAAATATAAAATCTAAGCCATGGTTCGACAAAGACTGTTATTTGGCTAAAAAGGAAATGAAACAAAATCTAAAATTATACGTAAAACATAATATCTCGGCCGATAAAATTGCATACTTGTCGAGTAAGAAGAAATATTCAGTTATCCTAAAGCTCAAAAAAAGGGAATATACTGACAAAATTCAAGTTATCCTCAGTAATGTAAAAGATCCTTCCCAATTTTGGAAGACTATTAATTCACTTAAATATAGGAATAACCTACAAGGTGAAATTTCTACTGCAGACTGGCAAGTCTTCTACCGGGAGTTACTTGGTTCAAATTTAACAAAAGTTGTACAGTTACCACTTGAGATATTGGACATTGACCCCGAATTAGATTGTGAAATATCTCTAACTGAGGTCACCAAGGAAATTTCCAAATTGGGTAAAAATAAGGCTACAGGACTTGATGAAATTCCTAACGAAGCGATTAAATATTTGTTAGAAGAACATACAATTTATCTCAGGAACTTATTTAATAAAATCTTAGGGACATCCCAAGTTCCTCAACAATGGACAAAAACGATAATCCACCCAATATTTAAAAATGGAGATCCGGACAACCCGTCAAATTACAGAGGAATATCCCTGATTTCTAACCTATCGAAATTATTTACATCTATCTTGAAGACAAGATTGAATGATTGGATGGAGAGAAAGTCAATTTTGGCAGAAAATCAGGCTGGTTTTAGAAAAGGCTACTCTTGTCAGGACCACATTTTCACGCTCGTATCATTAATTCAAATGACCCTTAGCCGTAGAAGGGGAAAGTTATATGCCTTCTTCATTGACCTAAGGAAGGCCTTTGATACCGTGCCGCACCATCTACTTTGGAAAAAATTAGCATTAAATGGTCTGAGTTGCCGATTTATTAAACTAATTAAGAACTATTATACCCAAATGACGGCAACAGTCAGATGGCGGGGTTCCTTCACGAAGGCTATCAAAATACAAGCGGGAGTATTGCAGGGGGAGCCGTTGTCACCTTATTTATTCATTCTCTTCCTAAACGATCTGGTACACCTGTTCGATGAATCAGAATTGCCAGGCATAAATCTTGAGAATTATGGAACTATACACCTTTTACTGTATGCAGACGACATAGTGATCTTAGGAGAATCGAAAATAAATTTGCAATTGAAGATTAACTTACTTAAAAAGTACTTAGAAGAGAACTGCCTAACGTTAAACCAAAATAAATCTAAAATAATGGTGTTTAGAAACGGTGGAAGAACAGCTCGTTCCGAGACATGGTTTTGGGGTCAGCAACCCCTGACAATAGTAGCTAAGTATACATATCTGGGTTACCCTCTGACTACAAAAATCTCGACCCAATATGCTTCCCAATACTTTAGAAACAAAGCACTGAATGCAATTAATGCACTTTGGAGAATCCTTACAAAGGCGCGAATAAAGTCCTTTACCTCAGTGATGAAACTTCTTGACACTATTGTTCTTCCTACTTTACTATATGCGGCACCAATGTGGGCAATCAACCAGCTGAAGACAGTCAATAATACCCAAGATACATTTCTTCGTCGTCTCTTAGACTTACCAAACTTCACACCAGGATATGTCCTCAGAAGAGAATGTGGAAGAATATCAACTGAACTTAATGCTGTAAAACTCACATTAAAGTTTTGGGTCAGGATTTTAAAAATGGAGACGAGCAGATTACCACATGCTTGCTTAAATTATCTCTGGAAAGTCACCGCGAAAAAGGAAATAGAAAACAGCTTTACTCAAAATTTAATAAAAATTCTAGACTCCAAGGGATATTCCTTTCTGAAGGGCTGCGAGGACTACTTAGCCATACAGAAAGAATTGCCAGGCATAATTAGAACTACCACAGACCAACTAATTCAAAACGATCAGATGAAAATCACTGATTCAACCCACTTTGCTCACTACAAATTTTTGAGTGAATCATTCATGACAGAGGAGTACCTACGATTAAATATCTCGCTTCCCAACAAAAGACTAGTTGCACAACATAGAGTTTTATGGCAATTTTTCAGGGAAGAAAGAAAAGACTTCTGGAAAGAAAATGGCCGGAACTGTTTACTTTGTAAGGATCTAATGGATGATAATTTGGTTCACTATTTCTTCCAATGCCCTCTCTTAACAGAAAAACGTACTGAAACTTTCCCAAGCCCTACCTCTGGTCAATTTAGATACCATCGCATATGTCAACTTCTCTCTTCAGCTCTGAATGATGAAATACTGATTGTTAGATACTTTAAGTTCTGCACAGAAGCTGGGCGCATGAGAAAGAATGCAGGGCAAAGGATACTGGAGGATGATCCATCTGTAAATAGGTAACAAACCTTATTTTTGTTGTAAATGTTTCCTTTTCCCTCTCCTCTTGTTGACGTGTAAATACGGCGAATCCTGTATGGGGCGGAATGCCCTAAATAAAGGCTTTTGTTGTTGTTGTTGTAAAAATTATCACATTATATAATACAATTTTTACTTGAAAAAATGGCTCTAATACCTTGTTGTTTCAAAGCATTCTTCCAAGCATTGCACCATTCAAATAAAGTTAGTGTTTTTCTTTCATTTCATGTTTCCCCATATTCTTCTAGGTCTAGATTTCATTTTTTTTTTTTTTTATCTGCCATGCAAAACATTGCTGACTTTAAAAATCACCATATTTAATGGCATAAAAAATATTTTTGTTTCATCACAGGACCGTTTATTTTGACTTTTTTTTTTTTAGCCCTAAAACGTACGATCGCGATCGGGGCAAAAGTTGAGGTTGATCCCTCTTTGTAACAATTTTTAATAACTTTATATTTTATCTTTTATAATAGAAAAGTTATATTCTCTTATTTTAATATGTTCTTAACATTTTGCCTATGTTGTTTCACTTTGAAAAGTTCTGAAAATGCCCTTTTTTTTTTAAAGAAATAATGCTTTTTTGTTTTTAAAATGCCTTTGTTTTCTTCATTTTGGAAGCCATTTGCATTTTTTATATTTCAAATTTAATGGATGCAAAGATATTCTATTTAATAAAAAGTATAATGTGTAAAAATTTATACAACATACAGCAAAAATAAAGTGCAAAAATCAAACAAACAATGCCGCTAAATTTATTGTTTTGAAATCGCGATCCGCGAGCTGAAACATGCTCAAAATTTTGTTTTTTAATTTCTTTTTTTAAATTACAATTCTAAGTTTGTTATAAGCATAGTATTTTAAATAGATTTTATCATTTTGGGACTCGAAATAGGTTTGTTATAGGGGTAGTTCGTTATTCTAAAAATCGCAAAGTTCGTTATAACGATGGTATTTTCAATGGAATGGAATTGGGAATCGCCGTGGGTTCGTTATAAGAGAAGGTTTGCTATATCCAGGGTTCGTATTAGCGGGGGTTTTACTGTATTTGGATTTGGTCTTATTACCTTGTGTTTTTCAAATATTTGTTGAATGAGACTTTCCTAGAAAACCTCAATTGAAATAGTTCAAATTATAAATTTAAAAAAAATAGTCAAATATGAAAATATTTAAAGCTGTTGGCTCTTGTCAACAGACTTCAAAGTAATCTAGAGCTGTGGCATTTTTGTCGATGCTCAGACAGGTAAAATTGATGAACAAAAATTTCATATATTAGCAAAAATAGGTATTAAAGAACTATCTCATATGAAAAAAAAAGGTAATAAGACCAAATCCAAATAAATAAATAGTGTGTGACGTTTCGGTAACATTTATTTATTTGGATTTGGTCTTATTACCTTGTTTTATAATCTATAATCCAAATTGTGCCTTATCTATCACATATGAAATGTAAAACTATATTTGACACGTATGATTCTTTTTGAATTAAAGCAATTATAACAGGTGTTGCGCTAACTACTGCTTATGATAAGGCCCACAATCTGGATTATATAAACACCAGGTAATAAGATTATCTAAGTAATGATAAAGCACAATATAGATTATAGCTACAAGGTAATAAGACCTAATCCAAAAAAATAAATAGTGTGATGTTTTGGTAACAGCTTTGTTACTATCATCAGACACTGATAGATGTTATGATGATGGTAACAACGCTGTTACTGAAACATCACACACTATTTATTTATTTGGGTTTGGTCTTATTACCTTGTAGCTATAATCCTAATTGTGTCTTGACACTTCTTGTTCATGTTTTATCATCTATTGAGATGACAACATTCCAAATGAAAAACAACTGAATGCCTGGTTTCAAAATAAATTTATTAGGTACAGCTGAAAAGAGCAACCTAGTTTATGATAATTGAAACAGTGAATAATATGTGAAGGTTATTCACATATTAAAACAAAATGTCCAATGGGGGATTAGATCCCAGTTCAAGGCTGTCGGGAATCGAGTGATTTAATCACTCTTGTTTCTAGCCAATTCTTTTTTGAATTACATATATTTTTGTTAAAGAATCTTATGGTCTAGCTTAATTTTTATTAATGAAAAATTGAAGGAGGAAATTGAAAATAAAATTATATACAGTATAACCTCGTTAATTCGACACACGCAAATTCGACACCCTACCTTAATTCGACCATATTCTGATGTCCCGACCTCCGGCCTATCAAATAACAAACCGTAATTCGACAGTATCGATAATACGACAGTTCCGATAGTTCGACCATTTTAAAATTCGAATTTCGACAGTTGAATGTTTTTTTACACACAACTTTACCGCTAAACAGGTATTACATCGGCGGTGCGCGGCGACGATCGGCGAGCGCCGATAGGATCACGCCTGCGCACTTTTGGTTTCTGTTAGTTTAAGTTTCACTTTGTAGTGCCTTTGCACAATGTCGCGAGTGTTATTGTTTTTTTTTTTATTTAGGAATCGCGCGCTAATTAATAATATTATTTTCTTTTTAAATTTCAGCATTGAAATATTTTAGTTATTTTAAAATTTACAAATAATTTCCTTTTAAATAAATAAATCTTTGTAAAATGTAGCCACAATGATTATGATAGCATTTTATTTCAATAATGCATTTCCATTTTATTATAAAAGATTTAAACACAAAATCAATAACACCTGCAGCAGCAGTGGATGTCTTTAATACAATAAAAACTCTTTGTTATTTAAAACACATTCCAGAGGAAGAAAGACATGCATGTTTTTTTTTTTTTAATAGACCATCTGGAATATATCCTGGATAGGATTTCAGTGCAAAAACAGACATCTATAAAGGAATTTTTAAAAAGATCTTCATGATTATTTTTAAATTTTCTTTTTATTTTCCATATTTGTTTCCTTTCAACTGCTATATTCTTCAATTAGAGTAAACTATTATTTGTTTTTATTTTCTGTTTCAAAAATATGTAGTATTGCCATTTTGTCACTGATACTAAAGTTAATCATGAAAATAAAAAATAATACAAAAAAAAGGACACACACAATGGTTTCAATTAATATGATCAATTTATATTACAAAGCAATTTTAAAAAATATTATTTTAGCGAGTTAGATGATTAGCTAATCATCTAACCTTAATTCAACACTTCCTTTAATTCAACCAAAAGCTCTGATCCCTTGGGGTGTTGAATTAAAGAGGTTCGACTGTATTATATAAAGTAATTTATAATACAATACAATGCGGCTTTGGATCTACCAGTAAAAATCATATTATTACACTAATTTCATTTAAAATTTTCAATCAAAAGATATGAAAAAACAGAACATTTAAAAAAAAAAATTAAATGGACATTTTTGGACTATCTTTATATATAAATATATTAAGAAAATAAAAGTAATATATATTTATTAATTAAAGTTATATCTATAAAGAAGGAAGTAAAAATTTGTATGGGTTCAAAGTACTTATATCAGGAAGAGAGTATAATCTGATTTACATTGATAAACACCTTTCAATTGTTTCCCACCTGTTTGATGAGAATGGTTTTGGTATTTTTAAATATCTTCATTTTCATAGCTCTATAAATTTATATTTTAATGATTATGTGTACGCATTTTTATCTATATTTACGATATTTGATAAGTGAAAAAAATAATTGATAATTTTTTTTTCTTTAATTCTTTTATTTAATAATAATAAATTGCACAAATTCATTGTTCTATAAAAGTTTATACACATTAAATAATTATAATTTATTCTTATTGTTTAGTTTTTAAAAATGGATTTACTCTATTTTATAAAATAGAATACGATTTAGATCGAGAACGTAGATATCCTCTGCCTTAATTGTCAAATATTGCGTAGATTAATATATACATATATTTACTCACATTTTCATATAAAATATCAGAATGGACAAAATAAATTTTATTTTGTTAGTATCAATCATATATAATGATAGTTCCATTGTGCGTTATATAAGGACTATGAACGTCGATCTCAAATTAGCCGAATTTTTTAATCCTCTCAAGATACTATTGATAAATTATCTAAAATACATATATTATTGTATAATTCGTGCTCTTTATTGTTTTATTCCAGTTAAAACGGTATAGTTTTATTATGTACATGTTTATTCTTTTTATCACAATTGAATTAACCCTAAGAAATTTTAAGGGTGATTAAATGCTTTGATTTACCTACAACAAATTTGCCAAGTTTTGTATATCCCTAAGAGAAATTAGATACGTTAGCCTCACAAATTTTAATTAATTGTCAACTTTGATTACAAAAAATGAAAAATACAAGTTAAATGTGCGACCTTTGAAAGCAGCGGTGTAGGTTCTAGATATGATTTATTTTCGACACGTTTGTGTGGGTGAATGACTGTAGAGATGGTAGAATAGAATCGCATATTTTTTGTTTAATAAATTTTATTACAGGGTTTACTACAAATTTAAAAAGTGCTTTCAAAAATTAAAAGAAAGTTCCCTTATAATAATTGACATTTTCAAAAATATAATGTTTGTCTCTTATGAACAGAGAGAGATAAAATATTAACATTTTCAAAATATTTTTTTCTAGAATATTTTATTAAATATATTTGAATATAAAATACATTGAGAGATATTATAATAGTCAGTGGCTCTTTAAAAAAAAACATTTTCTCAAAATAAAATCTTCTCGTCTATATATAAAAGTCAGTGTATATATGTTTGTTGGCTATCACGTCCTCAACAAGTACCTAATCTGGATGAAATTTTAACAGGAAGTATATTTAAATCTAGAAGAGTTTATTGTCGCATTTTTAGCCGATAAAAATTGACCAAGTACTGGGCAAAAATATTTTTTGTCAGAAAATGATGATGATAATATTACAGAATCATGATTGATTGTCAAAAACTTTTTCGGGAATATTCCTTAAAGCAGAACACGGGCGAAGTCAGACCACGCCAGTAACAATATTCAAGCAGCAAAACTTCATTCAAGCATAAAAGCCATGTTATCTCTATATTTAAAATATCGCTTCTCAGCCTTTTGACTAATATCATAATATCTCTCTATATATAAAAGTCAATGTATATTTATATACAGGGTGCGGCGGTTATTTGAAAAGGTACAATATAGGTGTCATACTTTCCTGTGTGTTATAGCAACATTTTTTGTTGTTGTTGTTGCAGGAATGCATGGCAGAACCTACTCCTACGCAAAAAAATGAATAGGCATGCATGTGTTGTCTCCTTGGCTGCAAGATACATCGATTCAGAAACTTCTGGATTCTTGAAAGTCGCCCGATGTTTTCAAAGTTTGGAAAGAATTGGGAGCTGCAAAGGGTGAGGTGCAGAAGTTTTCTAAAGGAAATTACATTGTCAACGTTCTGACAGTATAAAGACTCCAGACTTTATAAGCTGTGTTCAAACTGCTATTAATGAGGACCCTAGGAAGTCGATGAAGGCACTCGCCACAGAGATGCAGGTTGATGAGGCTACCATCTGACGTGCGGTTCATGAAGGCCTTCATTACAAATCATAGTGATGCAGGGAGGACAGTTCATGTAGAAATAAACAAGGTAAACAGCTTGACCAGAGCCAAGCGCCTTCTGAACAAGCTCAAACATTCTGAGGAGCCAGGAATGATCTGGTTTTTCCCAGATGAGAACTTTGTTCATGACCAGAAGGTGAACCGCAAAAATTTGGTCATGCACACCAAATTTCCAGCATCATTGATGGTTCTTGGTGTTGTTAGTATCAAAGGTAATATGATGCCTCCACATTTTTTTTTACTCCAGGTGCCAGAATAAATGATGTTGCTTATACTGAGGTGTTAGCCGCAGTTGTCAAGCCTTGGACAGCTACTGCAGCAAGTAGGAGGCCATATGTTTTTCAACAAGACATCATCTCATACAGCCATAAAAACCCAAGAATGGATGACCGAGAATCTTCTCGACGATGTCACACCTAACTATTTGATGAAGTGATCATTCTTCGATATAACATTTGATCTAAAATTCGCCTTACATTTAAAAGAATAAAAGAAGGGGGGAAATCGCCGGCTACTTTGTAAATAACTTGAACAGCGTCGCTATCACGCCATTTCTATCAATTTACCACTCAACAACATAAATGATCAAAAGACATACCTCATGGAGGTAAATGAGGGTCATTTTTTAAATCTTGGCTTGGTCCAGTAGCTTTTCAACACTAACCCCCTTTCTGAAACTCAGTATCCTTCAACCTAGAGTATGAGGTTACAACCCTTATAATACGAGCACTCAATGGGTCAAAATTAAGAACAGGGATTGCAGCCTCAATAATTCTTCCCTTTCAAGAACAACCGAAATTTCTCATCCTCTACTTTGATTTTTCAATCTTTTTAATCTGAACTATTATACATTGCCTAGGCAACCAATCTAGTGGAAATATGCCTGCCTATGCTGAAGTGACAATTGCTTCTAATTGAACATCTGCTCTGGAAATGATATATACTCCTGCTCTAGGTAATCCTGGCTTCAGACCAAGCACTACAGGTCAACCATTGTTGTGTCAGGGGGCCACAACAGAGTTTCAGATGATGAAATGGCGGATCAGGCAGTAAAGTCTACAGTAGCCTCTAATCTGTGATTCCTCCTATTCCATCTTACCTGGAAGCCTAGACCGAAGCTGCGCACAATTATCTGCAATTGAAGCCAGGACCATAGTCAGGTCCCAATACTACTCAAATTCTCGACGCAATTCTCGAGAAAGTCGCCAGCTCCCTGTTTGACGAGACTGACCAGCATGGCCTCCACAGGGAAGAGGTCCTACGTGCCACTACAGCCAACCTCAAGACCCTGATGACAAACCTCACAGCCGCTCAGAAGACCGCTTTGCTTCAGCTGGTCCGCGCCATCATGCAGATGCGACTTAACTCTGCATCCTCAATCTACAAGTGCCTCGTTGTAGCTTGAGGCCTATTGAGCAGATAAATTCCACGAGCTTCCGCGTCGCCACCATCAACGCGCGCGGGCTCGCCAATCGTGGAAGGAGCCTGGTACTATGCCATTTTCTGAGGCAACACCAAGTGGACATCGCGTTTTTTCCAGGAAACGAACAGTTCTTATCTGGACTGACTCGGCTACAGCGCCGTTGTCACGCCACCCGCAGCCATCTCGGGTTCGGGACTCGCCTGTGTCTTCGCGCCAGGTGTCGCCGTTCTGCGACAACGTGTCCTGTGGCCGGGCCACATTGCCTTGGCTGTCCTCGATGTCCACGGAGGGGAGTTGGCTTTCATCAACGTCCATCTCTCCCATAATCCTCACGAGCGGCTGGAGCAACTTGCGATTCAAGAGGAAGCCTTGGTCCTCGGAGATTTTAAAATCAGGGAGGACAGGAACTACTCATCGGCTTCCGTGGATGCCCTTAGCACTCTTCTGGCTGCGCTGGTGGACGTTGCCACCCAGTTCGACGCCGCCCACCTGCCCACCAGGGTCGCTAGCCCTGGCGGCCACATCGAGAGCAGCCGACTGGACAATATTCTCGTACCTGCGGGCTTCCTGGATCGTGTGAACACCTACACGATCACCTACTACCATATCTCCGACCACCGCGCCGTGCTGCTCCAGGTGGGCCCGCCCGCCGCATCTCCCCATCCTTGCATAGCCGCGCTTCTTCGTTCTGGGCTGGTCCAAGAACACCTAGCTATCTCTCAACGTTCCTCGCGTCGCTGCCTCTGACGACGGCTACGTCGCCCGAGCTCGCCGATACATCCCGGCGCAGCTGGAAGACTTGTCAGTCCAGGCTGACTACCAGTCCTTGCCAGACATTGAAAGGGTAATGCATTTTCGCCGCCATGTCATTATCGTCATAAACGACGACGGGCCGCCGCGTCAACGAAAGCCCAGAGCTGCGGCGGAAAGCCTTTGAAATCTTCAGGCCCTGCTTCGCCCGCCCGACCTGTGATCCAACTGCAGACAAGGCCTTCATCGAAGGGACTACCACCCCTATCGAATTTGACGAGGACGACCCACTCCATCGGGTTAATATCACCGCGCCTGAGATAGCCGCAGTCATCCACCGCGGAAGGGCTCCCGGCTTGGACGGCCTGCCCTGCGAACTACTCGCCGCCTACGAAGACTTCTTCACGGATGCTCTGCGGCGTGTGTTCGCGGCCTCTCAGCTCCGCGGTGCCCTGTCTCCATCCTTGCGGCGAAGTTCAATATGCCTGATCCCCAAGGCCAGCAGCGATCGCGGTCTCGATGGCTTTAGGCCAATTTCTCTGCCGTCAGCCGACTACAGGATGCTTTCATTCATCCTCCTCAGGCGCCTCAAAACCCACGTACCAGAACTGGCGCCGGAGTCTCAGACCTACGCCGTCCCCGGGAGGTCCCCCGCCTGGAATATCGTCCAGAATACCGATACCGTCGAGTAAGCTACTGCTGGAGGCTCGCCACTGGCTGTCGTCTGCGCCAACCTCGAATCCGCCTTCGACTCCTTGGATCACGGTCTCCTCGTGTCACTCTTGGTGTCCCTACGCCTCCCACCGGCCTTTGTAGGGTGGATACTGCTCCTTTACGCCGTGGCAGATGCAACGATACGTGCTGGAGAATTCCAAACCGCTGCTTTCCATCTCCTGAAAGGCGTGAGACAGGGATGTGCTGTAAGCGCAGCGCTCTTCAGCATCGCAACGGGGCCACTGCTACGTCGCCTGGAGTGGAACCTCGGCGTGGGCAATCTCATCGGTTACGCAGACGACATCGTCCTCCTAGTACATCGCGACGAGCAGTTCGCGAGGGCGGCGGCCGTCTTCGAAGACTTCCACTGAGCCTCTGGCATCGCCGTGAACTACAGGAAGAGCGCGGGTCTCTGGTGCGGCGCTTAGCGCGCAAGCGGCGACTATCCCCTCGGTGCCTCCTGGTCGAATTCTTCGATCAAAGTACTAGGGATAAGTATCGCCTCCAAGAGCTCCATCGCCCACCGGGAACAACATCTCCTGGCCTCCTGGAATCTGCCTGCCGAAAGTGGACACCCTTCACGCGCGGCCTCTCCCTTGTCGGGCGAGCTAGGGTCGCCAACTCCCTGGTGCTTTAGACCATCCAGCACTTTCTACACACTTACCTGCCCGAAGCTGTGACCTTCTCCAAGCAGCAGGCCCGTCTGGCGAGATTTATATGGGGCCTGACCACACGGCGTGGCTTCCTGCTGGCGTCCTCGCGACCCGTGGTCACGGGGGTCCTCGGCCTTATGAACATTGGCACTCAGCTCCACATTGCATGCCATAAGGGTGTCCAGGTCGCGCTTCGCGGAGGTAAAAATGGCTTCTCCTGGCTAGTGACGAGCGATGCCTGGTTGCAACCTCCACCCAAAGGCACCAGACTCCAGCCCCGGCACCTCCGGCTGCTTCCGGGTGCACCGGGTGGTTCCCGCGACACAGCTGCTGGATCTTCCCATCATTGGCGGCTGCCGGTTCTTCTGTCTTCCTAACCTCCTGGCCCCCTCGCGCTGGATCGGCGCCCGAGTTCGGGACCTGAGCAACATCTCCATCTTCCGCCCTACGCGATTCCTTCTCGCTGACGCCGCGGCCCCCACCGCCTTCTGCCAGAGGGTGGCAGCAGAAAACCTCTCAGTCTGGTCGAGGCCGTTGTCCTGGGCGGGACAGCTATGCCGTTGTCCAAATCACCATCCGCTCAGCTCGTTGCGCTCTAGAACGTCCGCGCCTTGCGGCCCTGCCGATCACCTGGTTCATGGAGAGATGGATGTCTGTCGTCACGTGCCGGTCATGTTGACTGGCTCTCGCTTCAGAGCTGCGCCTTCTCGGTTCATAATGCAGACGTCACCCTCAGATTGGCTCTCCATGCCCTGCCGCACCCAGACCATCCAGCATCAGCCGGTCCGTCCTGCCCTGCCTGCGGGTCCGACGACGGCTCCCTGGACCACCGATATTGGGGATGCTGCCATAACATCAGTCCGGGAGGCCTTTACATCATCGAAAGACTGCCTGATCTACGCGGCCGTTTCTGATGACTCGATAAGAATCGAAACCGCCTACCCCATGATTTGCATATTACATATTTTGCGTCTTTGTATCGACCATACTCAACATATACATATACTTTAAGACACAGTATATGAGAATTTAAATAATAGGCCTTTAATAATAGATAGTTCACGCATTAGCGTCAGGAAACCATAAAAACATGACCAAAACACAAGGGTTTACACACTGAGGCTGCATGATCACCTAGCATTCTCCAGCTTTAGGTTCTACATATACTATTTAAAATACATACTTTCAATAAGAATACATCTGTTGGGAATATGGTTTTCCACTATGCTACCACATATACTGCTATTAACCACATTAAATTCTCTCCCATTATCATGGAGTTGTCTAGACCTTTCATGTTTAGTTTAGTTTACCTTATACGTCCTAGAATAAGATCCTCCTTACATGTACAAATCCTCTATACCTATATAGCTGCTCTCTCTTATATGTCTTTGTTATTTGTACTCTGTATATACCACAATAGTTAGGCAGCCATTAATTAACAGCCCTCCATAGATTTCTACCTCCCTTTTATTATTATTATTTTTTGTTCCATGCTGTCTTTATATATTCCACTTCTTTCAGCAACACCCCTCTTAACTTGCTGGTTCAGTATATCTTCACTTTACTACCTATCTTCGATTCTAGATACCTCTTTGCCTTCTGTATATAAAACTTTACTTAGCAATACCCCTCTTAGCTTGCTGATTTATTATGTTTTCTCTTTTACTATTTATTTAAACTTCTAACTACTGATTTGTGCGGGATGCAAGGACATTACTGTCTATATCATCCCTGGTCTTCGTTGTATGGAGCCTAAATAAATTTATCTGCCTGATCTACAAGCTTTTATCTTTGGAACCAGCCTTGAAGAAGTCCACCTAGCCATTCTTGCGTCAGTGAAGTGCCTAATATATCAGTACTTCGTGCAGGTGGGGCAGGGAGGTGGTATTAAGGACCCCCTCATCGTCTGGAAGAGGACACTTGTGCGGTGCGGAAGACTCCCCGTCTGAAAATACGAGATTGTAATTATGAATTCATTTTAAAATTATTATCTAATCTTTTTATTCTAATTGTTTTGCTATATATTCCTGATTTTTTTAAATATTGACTGAGCTGTCAATAAAATTCTTTTAATTGTCAAAAAATTGCCACACACACAACCCTACTTTGATTAATATCTTTCTAATATTATTTCTTTAATATCTCTTCTCCTTTGGCTAATGAGATATCTCTTAAAAATCATCTTCGAGATCAAGATCCGTATAATATATTGTTGCACCAGGTTGCGGCTTGGCAGACTCTTCAACCTTGATCCTCTCCTTGCTGGGTCTTGCATCTTACCAGAGCGTGTTTCAACCATCCTACAACTTTATACGGAGGGTGTTTCCTTTCAAATGAAACGATTTTCGAGCGCTCGCGTTTTGCACGTGCAGGCATGCTGCACACGACACTGGTTCCAATAGATCTATAATCTTCTGGAGAATTCATTTTCATCAGGTATCATGATTTTTGCAACATGGGGGGGAGAGAGACTAACGCTCCAAGTCGAACAAACAATTCGGACCCTTTCCAAAGAAGGAAAGAGTTATAGCGTCATAGTGAAAAAGCTAAAAGCAGAAGGACTAGATGTTGGCAAAGCTACAATATGTAGGGTAGTAAATGGCATCGGAAAGAAAAGGGAAGCTGAATCCAATGGGCAAAAATTTCAAGTCGATCGACCACGTCCGGTGCGGACCCCCGCCACGGTTTCCAAGGTAAAGCGGCTAGCAACTACTGAAAATCCACCATCTCAGCGCCAACTTTCCAGAATGTGTGGAACATCGCTAAAAACGATAAATAACATCATTCACAAAGATTTGGAACTGGATACCCGACGAAAAGGCAAGGTTCACAAGCTCACCCCTTTCCACATGAAAAACCGTGCAACGAATGCCCGGAAGCTCTACGAGGAACACCTGGCCGGTTCCAGATCGGAATATACTGCAACATTGGACGAAGCATGGATGTATGTGACGTATTGCAATGGAATCCGGAAGATCTGTTACATCAAAAGAGGCAATCAGGTCCCGGATAATTGGGTTCACCAATGCTCCGAAACTTTCCCTAAAGGTTTCATGGTTGTCGGGGTAATGACTGGCCGTGGAGTCCTTCCGCTCATAAAGGTTCCATCGAAGGTGAAGGTGAACTCAGAATTATATATAGAATGCGTTCTGAAACCTGTCATCGAACAACTGAAGGACCTTTACCCAGGGGAAATGGACAAAGTGTTCCTTCATCACGACAAAGCCTCTTCCCATACCTCCAACAAAACCCAACAGTTCCTACAAGAAATGAAGGACACCCTAGGCCTAAATTTTATCAGGAACTCGGACATTCCAGTGAAGTCTCCCGACGCCAGCCCACTGGATTTTTACGGGTTCGGTATGTTGAAACAACGGCTCTTCAACCGACGTCCCAAAACTGAGGCCGGACTTTGGAAATCCGCACAAGAGGAGTGGTCGAATGTTTCGCTCTCCAAAGTCAAGGAAGTGTTCGCAGCTTGGAAAGTCCGATGCAGGGAGATAGCCAAGAAGAAGGGGAAGCACATAGAACACATGAAAAAAATTCACGTTCGAAAAATAAAGTTCTAACGGACGTTTGAAATCGTTTCATTTGAAAGGAAACACCCTCTGTATAAGCGAATAATGAGATAACTCTACTTTAAGTAGCCTCCAGAATCCTCTATTTATTTCTCACATCAAAGAGAGCAGTGAAGTCACACGTGTACCTAAATACAAATGATGATTCTATAATACATATATTCTGTTTAATAAAATAAATAAATATAAAATATAAATTTGAATTTAATATATATGAAAAATAATATTACAAATTAAAATAAAATAGGTTCATTAGCCATGATGCAACAATATATATGTAGAAGCCACTCGCTCATAATAACTGGAATTCCACTACTTGGGAAATAACAAAGGAAGGCCTGGAATACGTATTAAAGCAGTTTAATCGCCCATAACATTAATTTAATAAAATAATCCTTGTATCAATATTGAGTGAAAATATCAGGACTCCAGGGGAAAGTTTCTGGAGGCCTCAACATAACATTAATGTTAAAGACTTCACAAAGACCTACGAACTGAATAAAGCGTATACATACAATAACAAGCAAAACAAAGACTAGGACGCCTTCTACGCATGCTCGCGCGAGCCTCATCCCATTGGTCCGCCAGTTGGTGGCACTTACCACAGCGCTACGTAGCGGCGGTTGAACAAAAGTAGATTGGTTCTAAACTCTATCTTTTTCTTCACCAAATCTTCCTAGATTTTTAAAATCTATTTTTAAAACCTTATACACAAACCTTTTTCCAGATCTTTTTATTTGAGAGAGAGAGAGAGATGTATCGCGTAATAGGTAAAAAAAAAAAAAAAAAAAAAAAAACATTGTCTTCTTCAATCTCACAGGAAAGTATTGCAAGCAGCTAAAATGAACTTTGACAAGTCGAACTCTTTAGACACATCATTCGAGTTAATAAGAAATCTCTCCTCATTATGATTACCAGTGTAAAGGCAGCTGGCATGCCTATATAGTAAAATTTCAGTGAGCACATTATTATCACTGATGGTACTCTGTGCAGTTGCCTTTTGACTGATTGTAATATATATCCACATGTAAACATATGTCTGATATAAGTTTTGGCAAAAAATAATATGCCACCGATTGTAATTAAATCGACGATCGGACCAACCGGCGAGAAACTATGCATAATCGAAGCCTCCTTAATAACGAAGATCCTAGACAAATGTGGAATCGAGTATAAACTTGAGGAAACGGTTCAATCAAAGAAGAGAATTCGCGGCTCCCAATCGGATGACTCAAGATCGCCAACTAGGAGCGAGCGTAATCTGAAGACGCCTAGAATGGACATCGACGAACAAAGTCCCGCCACTGGAGTTTCTCAACAAATGAACGCAGCTCACCCACCGCAAGACGATGACGAAAATAGCGACAACGATGGCCCATGGACCACAGTCACTAACGTGAAAAAACCGAGAATTCCTCCTGTTATTGCAGAAAATGTAGCAGATTGGAAGCTTCTTTGCCAAGAGCTAAAAGACTTGTGCATGGAACCATTCCAAGTCACGATTTCTGGCAAAAAGCACATAATTAAATCGAAAAACATAGGCGACTTCAAAAAAATCAGGGAGTATGTACAGAAAAATAATGGAGGATATTCCTACAGACTACAGGAGGAAAAACCACTGAAAGTGGTATTGAAGGGGGTATCAACAGCCTTCAAAGAAGAAGACGTCGTAATTGAACTGGTCTCAATGGGCTTCACTGAGGTCATTGTCAAAAGACTCCATAGACAATCGACCAAAATACCGATGAATATAGTCCTAGTAGAGCTACCGAAAAATGAACAAAATAAACGAATCTATGGAATAACCGAAATACTTTACCAAAAAATAGTCGTGGAATCATTCAGGACTACAAAACGAGTGACCCAATGCTTTAACTGCCAGGGTTTTGGGCATGGCCAGCTAAACTGCTTTTTGAAGCCCAAATGCGTCAAGTGTGCTGAAGAACACCATTCGAAAGATTGTCCAAGAAAGTCGAAACAGCTCCCACCAAAGTGCGCTAACTGCGGAGAGGCGCACACAGCCAATTACCGCGGATGCCCAAATTTTCCGAAGCCACAACAACAGCAGCTAAAGCCTCCCAGACAAAACTCCCCTAACACCATACCTCAAGCAAGCTCCACTAAAACAGAAGAAGCAATTGTTGAAAAACAAATGGCAAGTTACGCTGAAACTGCAAAAAAGAAAACTACTCATTCTGACACCAGGGAACTGTGCGAAAAGATATTAGAAATTATCAAAACTTTCTTACAATGAAAGGCAAATTACCTTTAAAAATCGTTTTCTGGAATTGCAACGGAATCAAACTCAAAAAAGAAGAATTCCTACAGTTGGTGACCTCAGCCACCGAATCCGACGACCTGGACCCAATGACTAGCTGACAGCCAAACACCCAACAACTGCCCTCCTGTAAGGTTCGGGGGGCCACTCCAGCATTACAACTCGCCATGTGTAAATAATCTGGACAAGGTGACTCGTGAGCTGTGCTCGAATGTAACACCTGTAAATTGAGATGAAATAAAAAAAATGTCTGATATATTATGTCTGATGTTAGCCTAAAAGAAATAAAGACTTTTCTTTTTAAACTTCCAAATAGTTCTTGCTGATTAACGTCAACCAACAAACACGAGGACGTTACAACCATGGCGTGTTAAGCACTATCTAGAATGGAAAAAGTATACGCTATTCTTAATTTATAGAATTTTTTAAAACATTAGTATACGGTAAAACCGTTTGTCCAGTTTAGTCGTCAGGACATCCTTACAACTCTTGTCCCAAGTACAGCTCGGGGGTTGAGACTACTGCACCACATACAAGAATAGGTTTTTATTTATAATAGAGAGGGGGGAAAGGCACTAAAATGATTTCATTTCTTATACATAGATGGCGCGCTAAAAATGCCTATTAATGTATACACATATAGAGACATTGTATTTACAAGATGTAAGAGCCACGTATGGTAATTTTCACTCCCACAGATTCCAGAGGGGAGGGGGGTGACGGGACTGGTGTGGGAAGACACCACTAGAGCGGTTAACCTGAAGATGGGATAATGCGTACAGACGAATTCCTGTGTGGGGAGTGTGTGACATCGACGTCGTGGAAAGAAGCGACAAGTTGTCTCCTGGAGGGTGGATGATCCTGCAAGACGGTGCCAGCAGAGCCTGGAATCGGAGCAACCTAGGAGGCGGTGTAGTCCAAGCTGGACGTGGAGAAGGACAAGCATGACATCCACGGCGTCAAGAATTCTTCTGACGACGGAAGTTGAAGGCAAGTCCGACTTATTGTATGTACTCCTTCCATTTATTACTACGTGTAATAAAAGCACTAACTTTTACTGCATCCCTAACGAATTCGCGTGTGCTATTTTTGTGCCATCCTGATCAAATAAAGAACACGAACAGCGTCTGGGTACGAAGAACAATATTGTTACGTCGTACCCAGACGCTATTCGTATACTTTGTTTACTCAGGATGCCACAAAGATACACATGTGAGTTCGAAGGGATGCAGCTAAAGTTGGCGCTTTATTATGGCTCTAAACAGAAGTAGTACAATCAGTGGGACTTGCCTTCACCTCTCCGTCAGAAGAATTCTTTGCGCCGTGGATGTCACTCTTGTGAAGCTTCCCGCTCCACACAACACGTCCAGCCTGGCTACACCGGCTTGTAGGCCGCTCCGATGTCAGTCTCTTCTGGCACCACCTTGCAGGATCATCCACACGCCCGGAGGTAAGTCGCCACGTCTTTTCCTCGCCGTAGATGTGACCAAACTCCCTGTCCCCCCCCCCCCACATAGGAATGCTGTTTTTGGCGCCTGCCACATAGAAGCGGGGGCAGCTGGAGTCCACCCCTCTTTTCCCAACTTTACTCTGGTATCTTGGTCTTGTCATCCACGTTACACTGCCCCCTTCCCAATCCTTTTCGTCCCGAAAAGGACTGATTTCACCAGCGGCGCTGATCGACGGCCCTTTGATCTCCCTGACGTTTCTGGTCACATGAGGATCGTCAGCCTCCAGGAAGCGTAGCGGCAGGATTAGCGCCAACCCTTTGTTTGCAGAACCACACCCCAACTCGGGCTTTCTTCCCACTCTCAATCAGTTCCAACGCCACTGATTTGTCTTGCTGTCTAGCACAGGGCGATGGTTCTCCACATGATGGCGGACCTATTTCACTGCCTACGATGCTTTCATTTCATATTTGAATTTCTTCTTGTGAACACTCTGTAGCCGCGATGTACATTTCCAAAGGGTTGGAATCTTTTGTATTGCGCTTTCGCCGTTTCCTCCCACGACGGACCTGTTCATCGTCGATCTTTACAGTTGTTGCGCCCACCTAATCCCCGCTGACCATATCGTGGCCCTCCAGCACGTAATCGTCTTTTTTAGACTTTCAGAGGTGGTCAGGAAAATTTCTTTCTTCTGTCGGTTTCACATTCACTTGCTTTAGAAGCTCTCTCTTTCCAAATCCTGGGTCTCTTTGTGTCTACCCTGCACTGATCTGTGAACTTCTTAAATCTTCTGGAGGTGTTGGACCTTGTGGTAGTGTCGATATCGGTAGAACTCGTTCTAGGCGATGGTAGATGGGTTTGCACTTTCTCGGATGAAGGAACGAAGATGATGGGTACACATTCTTGCCACATCTTTTCAGCTTGTATTGCAGACGACGCCACTGACACATTGCGCGCGACCTCCGAGTTACAGACAGTGTCGTCAGACTTCCACAGAACGTCCAATGCTCTATCCCTTTCAGTCGGGTCGTCGGCTCCAACTTCGGGGTGCTTCGACCATCTAGCCTTGGCGCACTTCCACGGAGCACCCAGCTCCGTCCCGTCCAGTTGGATCGCCGCTGTAGTCCCTGGCAGTCCGTCAATGTCGCAGAAGTCAGCCACGCTGTCGCACTGCAGCTCGCCAAGATCGTTGCTGTTCTCATGGAGTATTTCAGAATGTATCCAAAGGGTTGAATTTCCGCACTGTGTATCATCTGGAGTGCACTCTCCTTCCGTCCGCTTGATTTGGTTCAAAATACTCGTGCCGCAGTCCTAGTCGGAGGCGATCAGCTCGCCCTCCTCCGCATCGCAACCAGTCTGGATCATTTCCTGTTGTCGACACTCTGAGGATCTTCAAGAGTAGATTCTAGCAGACCACTTACGACGTCTCCCGACGTGATGGTCTTGCCGGTATCTTCATCACCTGGACTCGTCTTTTGTCCCCTCAGACTTTCAATACGCGGGATATTGGTTGCTGGGATTGTTTTTGAAAAGCCATCAGGTTTTTCTGTCTGGTGTACATTGAACTTAACTTCGCAAGTCAAGAGTGTGGCAGAACGTTTGACATTCCGATTATGCTCGAGTCGGCTCATTCGAGATTCCAATGGAGTGAAGAACGCATCTATTTTCTGGTTCATCTGACTAAAGAAGTTTCTGATCAATTTCTTGCATTATTCAGTCTCGAGGTCAGTTAGTTCTTCCATCTTGTTTTTAAATTAGCGCCAAACAAAATATTCAATTAAATTTAACTAAGCCGCATCCCACTCCTGACACCAAATGTTACGTCGTACCCAGACGCTATTCGTATACTTTGTTTACTCAGGATGCCACAAAGATACACATGTGAGTTCGAAGGGATGCAGCTAAAGTTGGCGCTTTATTACGTCTCTAAACAGAAGGAGTACAATCAGTGGGACTTGCCTTCACCTCTCCGTCAGAAGAATCCTTTGGATATCACTATTGTGAAACCTTCCGCTCCACACAACACGTCCAGCCTGGACTACACCGTCTTGTAGGCCGCTCCGATATCAGTTTCTTCGGGCACCACCTTTCAGGATCATCCAAACGCCCGGAGGCAAGTCGCCACGTCTTCTCCTCGTCGCAGATGTCACCAGACTCCCCGTCCTCCCCCACACAGGAATGCTGTTTTTGGCACCTGCCACATGGCAGCGGGGGCAGCTGGAGTCCACCCCTCTTTCCCCAACTTTACTCTGGTATCTTGTATCCATGTTACAATATGTTGTTTTTGCCCAACATATAGCACCGTCAATAAGTCAAAATGATATAATTTTTATTTTATATAAGAGAGCACAGTCGACAATTTGACAATTTAAACAATTTTATTGATTCTTTTAATCAAATTTTACAAAGGAGAAAAAATAAAAGAGTAAAAGGGCATATAAAGTGTAGAGGAATATATAGGATAGCACAGTCGAGATATAGTTAAGACCAAATTGTATTTTAAGACCAACATTCAGAATTCCAAATACAATTCTAACCTGAATTTTTTTTTTTTTGCCAATTTAGTAGACTTTATATTATAGAAACTTCCATGAGAGTCCACAGTCTTAAGGCATGGATGTTCCTGGACTCTCCTAGATGTGCTTATTTTTTGGATTATATCATTTGTTACACATGGATCGCTCATGGCAGGATCTCACTGTAGATGGAATTAGGACGAAAAGTTTCCTAAAAAAATAAGTTTTATACCTTGTTGCAAAAGTGAAAGCGAAGATGGACTGGGGTGTGACGGCGCGGCAATCGACTATTAGTTCATGCTGTCACCACGAAGGGGAGCCCGCAGCGGAAGCTCCAAATGCCACCACCAGGGGGAAATACATTAAGTTTATTCTAACGGCCGGTCACTTCTGCCTATGTTTGCTGTCCGTATCTAATCTTTCCATTTTTTTTGTACCTTTCTTTTTTCTTATTAAACAATTTGTTATTAAATAATCACTGCCTGAATATTTAAAATATACAAAATACCTCTACCTCGATAATTATTTTACACCAATGTTAAACAACCTGGTGTGAATATGGGCATGTATGGGAGGAGACAAGAGAAACGTCGAGGATAGAAATATTTAAAATATAGATTTGTGGAGGAAATCAAAAGATGGAATGACAGGATCGGGAATGTGAACATTAGGAGAGGAACTGGGCTTGTTATAAAGGTTATTTGAAGAAAATTAGCGGAGGAATTGTGGAAAATGGACATATAAATATATAAAGTCATTGAGATGGACTGTGTGGTAAATGAAGAAATAAAATGCTCTCAAGATGCCCGGGGGCCAAGATCTTCTAAAGAGCAGAGGAACTGAAGAAAAATATTGTAAAATGGATGACAAGGCCAAGATTCCAGAGTAAAGTTGGGGAAAGAGAGGTGGACTCCAGCTGCCATGTGTGAGGCGCCAAAAACGGTATTCCAGCGTGGGGGAGGACAACGGGCAGTCTGGTCACATCTGCGGCAAGTAGAAGACGTGGGGAGTTGTCTCCGGGGTGTGTGGATGATCCTACATGGCGGTGTCAGGAGAGCCTGACATCCGAGCGGCCTACAAGGCGGTGTAAGCCCAGGCTGAAGCCACATGGCAGCGGGGGCAGCTGGAGTCCACCCCTCTTTCCCCAACTTTACTCTGGTATCTTGTATCCATGTTACAATATGTTGTTTTTGCCCAACATATAGCACCGTCAATAAGTCAAAATGATATAATTTTTATTTTATATAAGAGAGCACAGTCGACAATTGCCTCTTGGCAGAGTGGGCTCTTGCCCAAGCCTGGAGCGGAACGCTTCACAAGAGTAACATCCACGGCGCCAAGGATTCTTCTGACGGGGAGGTTGAAGACAAGTCCCACTGATTGTACTCCTTCTGTTCAGTGCCACGTATAATGAAGCGATAACTTTTGCTGTATCCCTTCGAACTCACGTGTGTATCTTTGTGGCATCCTGATTAGACAAAGTACACGAACAGCGTCTTGGTGACGTAACAATGTTAATAAATACAATGAACCTGGTTGTTTTGAAGAGAAAACTTATTTTTATATACAAGTATTAAAAACGTTAAATTTTAAAATCAATATAATTTATTACCATTTTTAATACATTTTCTACTCAACTACATACTGAACAATATCCATCTAGCAGAAAATTTCACAGTAGAGAAAGATTCACACACGTTTAAATATTACAAAAGCTTAAACTAAAAACTACAATGTAAGAACAATATCATAAAAACTAAAATTTCACATCAACCAAATATTTTTCTGTATTTCTCAACATTATATATATTCTTAGAATAATTGCAAATATAGAAACACAATTCATCGATGATAAGAATTGTAACAAGTTTATTTAGTAACTTAAAGTGGCAGGTTTTCAAGCGTCAGCACAAAATTAGGCCCAATGATGAATTGGCGCTTGAAAGCTTGCCATTTTCAGCTAATAAATAAACTTCTTGCAAGTCTCCTGTTTGATAAATTGTGATCTTAATAATTAAATATCTGGACATGTACGGACGTCTAAACAGTCCAAAAATTTTGACTGATATTTGGCATAGTTAGGTAAAAACTATGTAAAGAACGCTATATTTTAATTTTCAGGTTTCTTCCTCATTCCGCCTTGAAGTTATGAGTCAAAAACTAGCGCATTTATAGATATCTGATATTTTATTTAAAAACTAACCGAATGACCCGCCGGGTTTTACCCGATTAAATGTTTTTATTCAAATACTATTCGTTACAATTATAAATTGGCGCCGTCGATGTCACTCTCTTTGTGTCTGAGAAGCGATATTTTTATTGAGAGATGATCTGGCTTCGTGTCTTCTGCTCGAATGATTTTTTTTTTTTTTCTGTTAGAATTTTGTTCCTGAATACTAAAAATGAACTGGCTTCACCCGTGGCCTCTGCTCTTTGGAATTTTTCCCGATATAATTTTGTATCTGATAACCAAATGATGATACAGCAATATTGTCATCATCATTTTCTGACTAAAAAAAAAAAAAAAAAACAGCTATTTTTGCCCAAAACCTGTCAATTTCAATTTTTCTTGGCTAAAAATGCGATAAATATCCCTTCCATATTTTTCTCTATGTCCTGTTAAACCCCCCTTTTACATGTACATTAGGTCAGCTGATATTACCTTCCATCTTCACCGCTAGAGGCGCTGCTTGAGAGCGAAAGGGCAAATTTGCAACGCAATTTGCAAATAACTCGACGAATATTCGGAATAGAGACCTGAAATTTTCACTATAAGTTTTTTCAGATTCTACTCTATATACTGTTAAAATTTCAGTCAGATTAGTTACGTATTGTGGACGTGTATAGCCGACATAGGAACAAACACACATACATACATACACTGACTTTTATATATATAGGGATTATGGAATATTTTATTCAAATAAGATGAGGATATTTGGGTATAAAGAATTTAATGAAACATCAATCGTATTTCAGCGCGTTAATTCCCTTGTAATAGATCTCTCAAACTATCTGTAAGAAAAATACATCATTTATACTCATAAACTATCATTTAAATTTATTATGGTAAACTTTGATATACAGTTTAAGAGACAGTTATACCCGTTCGTTGAACGAATTCTAGCTACATATATTTGTGGCTCAAAAAGTTTGGATGGCACTTTTAATATATACTGTTGCACCAGGTTGCGGTTTGGCAGACTCTTCAGCCTTGATTCTTTCCTGCGCCATGTCTTGAACCTTTCAAGAAAGTGTTTCAACCATCCTACAAATTTATATAAGAGAATAATGAGATAACTCTACTTTAAGTAGCCTCCAAAATAATTTATTTATTTCTCACATCAGAGTTGTGAAGTCACACAGTGTACCAAAATACAAATGGTGATTTTTATTGTACATAATCTGTTTATAATATATATTATGTTTAATAAAAAAATAATAAATATATATATATAATATCAATTTGAATTTAAAATATATTAAAAATAATATCACAAATTAAAATAAAATAGGTGAATTTAGCCATGATGCAACAATACAAATAGCGTGCAATGAGGTTAAAAATAATTTGATATTAAAATAATAAAGAATCCAGAATTGATAAGTAAAGGAAGAATATAAAGGGTGAGGAAATAATCATTTTTAAACATTTCTATGTAGACTTTCCAGCCAGTAATTTTACTGTGGTTGTTTATGTTTGGAAGAAAGATGTCGAGTTAAGTTTTGCTTAGTACAAGATGAGTACTCACACAAATCACAATTGAAGGGTTTCAGCTTGTGGTGAACAATTGCAATATGACGATCTAAGTTCTGCTTGAAGGCGGTGGAATATTGGCAGTGGCTGCATCTGTTGGCATGTTCTGCCGTTGTTTTCCTGGATCGTCCATTGAGATGGTAGTAGAGATGTTCAATCAGTTGATCAGTATCAAACCTCAGATGACAAAATCGACATTCTCGATCTTCATGCGCCACTTGTAGAGATTCTGAACTTTGATCTATATTTGTTGATTGATCTTCAATTATATCTATTAATTCGTTTTCGGAAAATGGTTCCTTTTTGATTATTCTGAGTTGTTCCATTTTTGATGTATGTTCTTGAGGAATTATTTCTATTTCCATTTTTTCAGATGCGCCTAAAATTTCATTCATTTTGACATCTATCTTTACTTTTGAAAGATTGTGGTTAATCTGAGGTTTTTGGTTTCTTTCATTTTTGTTTTCAATTTCATGAACCATTGTTGAATTTTCATCTTTTAGAGGTGTAATTTCTACTTGGACATCAATTTCTTGATCTATTTTTGAAATTCCTGATGCATTTATATATTGGATTTTTGGCTTTGTATCGTTTATTGCTTTTTTAATTTCCTGCTGGGAAAATGTTTCCATCATAGCCAATTTTGTTTGTTCTTCTGTGGAAGACTGAAGAAGAGGCGTTGCTTCACATTGCATCCCGTTCATTATTTCTTCTTTTGATATCGAAGATTCCATCAAATCTCCAGATTCTAAAATTGCTTCAGGTCCAAAATCATCCTTTTTCTTTTCCATTGCTTGTTCAGAATTCTTAATCATCACTAGAGGTATTGCCTTCATATTATTCTCAGATTGTAAAATTTCCAGCACCTTTGATATTACCATTTTCTTTTTTTCAGATTTTTCTAATTCCATTTAGAAAAAATATCTTTTTAAAATTATTATTTATATTAATTTATAGACTTCTTAGTTTAAATTAAACTTTCAACTATTTTTTATTGATCATAAAAATTTTAATTTAATACGAGATTGTAATAACCTTACCTTGAAAAAACTTTCAGGAGCTTGAGTTCACACTAGAAGCCTGTCTGCAGACGATGAATCAGGATGATTAAACTAAATGATGACATGGTAATGATGCAAGGATATTAGATGAAACAATGATTTCAAAAAATCATTCTACCTATCATGCTATGACTACGAATAATTTTATATTTGTTTCAAATAATTTTTTTTTTTCTCTCTAGCTTTTGAATTGAGACAGAGCCCTAGGAGATGATAGATTCACGGTCTTAACCCCGATTTTAAATATTGAATTTTTACATGGGTCTACACTGAAAAAGATGTTTTTGATAATGCATCAGTTTCTGAATTAATTTGAGGTGCTGATCACGAATATAATGTTAGTTTTTATGTATCTAATCAATTTTTAGAGATATAACATATACATATTTAGACCACAATGTGGTACATCAGTCCATATAAGCGGTACGAAAAACACATTGAACGCAAATAAAAACTGAGAACGTCATACCAAAAGTACTCAAACATCAAAAACTTTTTAAAATTTTGTAGACCTGTGTTATCAATCCACATCATAGCAACGAATTGTTTCCCCTACCAGTTGAATATAAGACTAAATAAGGTGTGTTTTATTTATATGGGATGAGAGTTTTTGTCTCAAATGTAATCTCCTCTCTTGTTTACCTAAAATGTTCTCTGAGGTCAAATATGCTAGAGTAAAATCTGACTTAGAAGTCGGGGAAGTTTACCTGTCCTTTGGTTTTCATTAATTTAGCCACATCAACCAATAGTTTATTTAACTCCCAACATTTCAGTGACTTCCTGTCATTCTCTTCAAGGAAATGATTACTTTAAATCCTAGTTCTACTTATATACATACACGATTTTCTAAAATACATCAAAGCGTTACGTATCTGCATATATCGAGTTTTCTTGGGCATCTGACCCTGTTTAATACGATAGCGCATAGATGGTGCAAGCCATCAGCAAATTTTAATTGCACGATCAGATGCTATTTTTCTTAATTTATCCATTTGATCCAAGTACAATTTCACTTTTGTAGCATTTTCACACTTGTTTAATACGTTCACATTGGATTTTTTTCAAGTCCCTTGAAGCTAAATATGTCGAATATCTTATATTAAGAACATCATTAAATTCACATAAGAAAGAATGGTTTAAAGTTTATTCTAACCAACTTTATTCAACTTGTCTTGCGAGTGAAACTAAATTTTTTGTGTGGAACCAAATTGAAACTTACGAAACAGGTTTTGCTGTATCTATTTGTTAACCATGATACACAACAAGCATTTGGGTCTTAAATAGAATCAAGAATTAAATAAAATTGAATATTTAGGAAGATGAAATATTGGTCTTGAAATCGATTTGTCCCCCTCCTCCTTTACTGTACTCTGGAAAGTCTGCATTTAAACTCCTCCACTCCCACCAACCAAGGAAACAGTATTTCTCCACCATTATATTTATTCTATATGATTATATTTATAAACAACGAGATTGCTTGGATAGTATATATATAATATATATTCATAAAATTATTTTATATTCCAATTGTATCATTACTGTGAGGATGTATGAACGATAACAATTTTTTTTCTTTGATGCGATCATTTCTGATTAGGTTCTTATTTGAAAAAAAAGTGAAAAATCATGTTCATGAATACAGTTTTGTCAAAAGAATCTTTGGAAAAGGTAAATATATACATGATAATTCTAGAAAAAACCCAAATAATAGAAAGTGGATTTTTCGAGAATGTTATACTATATAAAATATTTAACCATTAAAGCAAATATAATTTCAGTCCCACCACATGGAGAGTTTGCGGAATTGTTTTTAGAGGGCGCCACTTTAAAAACAAATGAACTTCATTGCATCCATGGCTAACAGATAAGGTAGAAAAGTACCAAATTAAACAACAGAAATTGGATCAGAAAAGTCATGGAACATTTAGAACCTTTGATATAAATGACAAGGTATGGTGCAAGAACTATAGAGATGTTTCCATTAAATGGATACCTTATATAATTTTAGGGAAAAAGGTGGCAGAGTATACCAAGTATAGGTAAATGGTCAAATGAAAGATGTTCGTATAGACCAATTAAGAAAAAGATATGAAAATAAAGAAATAGGGGGTAGGCAGATGGGATCAAGAGGGCCAGGGATTGTTCCAGGTCAGGCCAATAAAGCAAGAACAAGTGAAGGAGAGAAAGCCTAGGCAGCTAGAGAGGTAACAGTTGTTCCAGGTCAGGCCAAAGAACCAAGAACAAGTGAAGGAGAGAAAACCCAAGCAGGTAGAGAGCTAACAGTTACTCCAGGCCAGGCCAAAGAACCAAGAACAAGTGAAGGAGAGAAAGTCAAAGCAAGTAGGGGTTAATAATTGTTTCAGGTCAGGCCAAAGAACCAAGAACAAGTGAAGGCAAGAAAGCCCAAGCAGCTAGAGAGGTAACAGTTGTTCCAGTTCAGACCAAAGAACCAGGAACAAGTGAAGGAGATAAAGCCCAGTAGGTAGAGAGGTAACAGTTGTTCCAGGTCAGGCCTATGAACCAAGAACAATGAAGGAGAGAAAGCCCAGGCAGCTAGAGAGGTAACAGTTGTTCCAGGTCAGGCCAAAGAACCAAGAACAAGTGAAGGAGAGAAAACCCAAGCAGGTAGAGAGCTAACAGTTACTCCAGGCCAGGCCAAAGAACCAAGAACAAGTGAAGGAGAGAAAGTCAAAGCAAGTAGGGGTTAATAATTGTTTCAGGTCAGGCCAAAGAACCAAGAACAAGTGAAGGCAAGAAAGCCCAAGCAGCTAGAGAGGTAACAGTTGTTCCAGTTCAGACCAAAGAACCAAGAACAAGTGAAGGAGATAAAGCCCAGTAGGTAGAGAGGTAACAGTTGTTCCAGGTCAGGCCTATGAACCAAGAACAATGAAGGAGAGAAAGCCCAAGCTGCTAGAGAGGTAACAGGTGTTACAGGTCAGGCCAAAGAACCAAGAACAAGTGATGGCAAGAAAGCGCAAGCAGGTAGAGAGGTGCAAGATCCAACTGAAGAAAGTGATCACCATGTGAGTCCAGTTCAAGAGGAGATCCTGCCCAGAAGGAACCCACCAAGGAACAGACGTACACCAGCCATGAAGGAGAAGGTGGATGTGTTGTTGTTGCTTATTCCTCAAGTCGTTTAAACAATCTCCATTAGGTTCCAATGTCTCAGCTTAGGTAGATGTGATATATCAATGGATACTCTGTAAAATGTGAACTCTATGTCCAGATATATATATATCATCATCCACAGGAAGTATCGCTTGTTATGAATGCTAAAATACTCTTGTACAAGGTTGTCCCAAAAGTTCACAAACACTTGTAAAATATTGAAATACCAATATTATTCGCCGTTATGTATAATGTTTTTGTATTAAGTATAAAGTAATTGTATTGTGTATTATATTATGTATTCAGCCAATTTTAGAATGTAAATAAACACTCATTATATAACTGTGTGATTGGGGTTGTACAAGATATTACAATGGTCATCCTGGGTTGCTTTGACCAGCGCCTATACAAGAAATGAAAGCATTGAAGCAGGAATGTTTCTTTTACACATAAAACAAACTTCTACTGTCCTTACTGTGATGAAAAAAGTTTATGTCCATAATTTGCTTAAATACCATTTCTGAGATTCCACCATTCAGTGTAGCATATATAAGCAGAATGATCCAATACAGTATTAGAGCTCTAAAAAGCGGCCTAGTAGATTAAATTGGCAAAACCAATAGGAGGGTTCACTACTATTGAGCCAAGCCCTCCCAATATATATTTTCATCGCATTAAGGACAGTAGAAGTTTATTTTTGTTACAAATAGAAATGCTTTTCAATGAGTCATATAGCTAAAACATAAGAGGTAGAAAATAACTGATGAACTATCTTTATTAGGATCTATATAAAATGTAAACAAAAAAGGAATGATGATAATATTTTGTTGTCAAAGGTTAGTTTTATTCTGTGGCATAAAGACTGATTAATTAATCAATATTTACATACACACACATATATATTACAGCAGTTTTATGTGTAGAAAAAACATTTGATGCTTTCATTTCTTGAATACACAAGTATACCCACATACATACAATGTAGAATTTGGGAATCTAGTTTGACATAACCTAGTGGTATCTATGGCTGATACTAGTCTTCTTCTTTATCTCCGCTCAATCATATTAGGGTATCAAGCGACAACCATCATGAATGGGTGAAGTAGAATATGTCTACCTTTGTCATTAAGACTGGGAGCACTACTCAGTAGCAGGCTGACTTAGCTCCAATATGAAATGACCACCTCTGACATGAGGAACAGACACCATGTGCAGCTGCTCCTAACATGGAGTACAAACGCTGCTCATCCTGTATCCCTGGATCAGGAGCCCTTACAGGGTACTCTCAGCAGGGCCAACTGAGCCCAGGTTTTTTAGCAAGCTTGTTACTGCTTCCCCTCCTCCTTTTTTATCCGGGCTTAGGACCGGCAAAGGTGGAGTTTCTGATACTAGTGAGTGCTGACACTTCACTCAGCAAAAGTGACCATGTTTGTGAATCTTTCTACAATTTTTCCTATATCCTTATGTGTGCACAAAGTATAATCAATAATTTCCAAGAAGGGAGATATGAAATACAAAAGTATATTAAAAAATGTTTCTTTATTTAAAATATACCAAAATAAATATCTTACATTTGTTTTTCCATCTTTCTTCTTTGATATCAAATCACCTCTGAAAATACTTTCACAAAATATTCTTCAGATCCTCCTTTATTTCAGTTAGTGAGACAAACAATTCTACTTTGTTAGATTTAAAGTGAAGAAAAATGTTTTATTGGGAACAAGGTCATGAGAATAGGATGGTTGAAATTCATGAAGATTTAAAACATATCGGCAATTTATTTTCATCATAATCTTTTTTTAATATAAAAAAAAAAAAAGTCATTAACATGATCTTAAAAATAGGGGGCTAAAAACAAACTAATAAAACCTTTCTAAAGATTCACAGATAATAACAAGAGATAAATATATCAATAAATTTGTGATGATATTGCAGTAAGAGCACTGTTATATATATATACTGTTAGATTACTACACTAATTATTCCAACATTTTTTATGTATAGATTCACATCTGCCCTACTGGGTATTTTATCTCCAAATTGTACAATAACAATGATAAAGCACAATTTGGATTATGGATTATAGTTACAAGGTAATAAGACCTAATCCAAATAAATTAATAGTGTGTGGCATTTCTGTAACAGCGTTGTTACCATCATCGGACAAAATAATACAATTTTTAAAATTATCTTTTATTCTTTTGTCTGATGATGGTAACAGCGTTGTTACAGAAACGTCACAGGCTATTAATTTATTTGGATTAGGTCTTATTTTCTTGTAGGTGTACAATAACAAGTAGATGCTGTAGACATGATGGAAGTTCTACCCATCTGTTCTCTTAGCCTGCAGCTCTTCCTCCAGCTGCTGATGTTTGATCAGTTCCCAGTAGAGACCTTTCTTCCTCAGCAGAGATCTGTGGCTCCCTGACTCTGCCACTTTGCCATCAGAGAGCACCACAATGAGGTCTGCATTCTGGATGGTGCTCAGCCGATGGGCAATCACCAGCACTGTACGTCCTTTCACCACCTGGTCTAGAGCATTCTGCACCACCTTCTCCGACTCTGCATCCAGGGCGCTGGTGGCTTCATCCAGGATTAAGATCTTTGGATCCTTAATCAGTGCCCTTGCAATTGCAATCCTCTGTTTCTGTCCTCCAGATATGGTGACTCCCCGTTCTCCCAGTACGGTGTCATAGCCCTGGGTGAATTTGCAGATGAAATCGTCAGCATTGGCCATTTTGGCTGCTTGAATGACTTCTTCATTGGATGCTGAGGGGTTGCCATAACGGATGTTCTCCATGATGGTGGTGGCAAAGAGAACAGGTTCCTGGCTGATGTAGCCGATGACGTGACCTCGGAGCCAGCTAGGGTCAAGTTTATGGATATCAGTTCCATCAACAAAAATCTTGCCAGAAGATGCATCATAGAATCGTTCTAGAAGTGCAGCAATGGTCGACTTGCCTTCACCTGAGAGCCCACAAATGGCCACCACTTTACCTGCTGGGAGCTTCAGGTTGAGATCACTTAGAATTTTCTGGAAGGGACGCGAGGGATAACTGAAGTGGATGTCTTTGAACTCCACATTGCCGTGAAGATTTTCAGAAGAAATGGTTTCACCTCCTTTCATTGGGATTGAAGGTTCATAGTTGATGAACTCAAAGACCCTTGTGCCGGCTGCCATCCCTCGAATAACATGGCCAAAGAGTAGTGAAAGCTGCGCAAGTGATTTCTGGATATTCTGGGTGGCAACCAGGAAAGACATCAGTGAACCAGCAGTGATGTCTTGCGAGGAAATCAAATATCCACCAGTACCTATCACTGCAAGTACAATACCATTCAGGAAGAAATTTGTGAATGCCTGGAAGGTACCAATACCAATTCCCAGAATGGAATTGAGATGCTCAGCTTTAACTATCTCTTCCTGGTAGAGTTCAAGTTCTTTATCTTCCATGGCAAATGCTCGCACAGTCCGGATGTTTCCAATAGCCTCTTCAGCCACAATAGTCCCTCTGGCAACTTGTTCTTGAGCATATCTGGACAGTTTACGCAGGATGTTCCCGAAAAATGATCCAACCAATATAAGACCTGGTATAAACACCAATACCAGGGATGTCATCTTTGGTGAAATTATATAAATACTTATCAGACTTCCTGATATCTGTGCAACACTGCGTAGACCTTGAGATATCACTTGTTTAAATGAACTTTTAAATTCTTGAACATCAGCTGTTAATCTGTTTACCAATTCCCCTGAACGATGGGTATCAAAGAATGCAATATCTTGCCTCAATATTGATTGGAATAATTTCTCACGCAAGTTTTTCGCAAGATGTTCACCTGATATTGAAAGGGCTGATATATATGCAAATGTAAATATACTCTGACTCACATAAAGAAGAAGTAATTTGTAAAATGCTCCTTTTGTTTCATCCAAGAAGGTTGAATTTAGTATAGGATGTTCTGGGTTAATATATTTTGATACAATATTAACTAAATTACCTAAATTAATTGGTATTTGAATATTCAAATAGGCTACAACAAGTGCACTTATAATTGCAATTATTAAATATAAAATTTCTTCTGAAAGAAATTGTAGTAGTAATTTAATATCGAATTTTGTTTCTTTCTTTTCAACTTGTTCTACTGGTATTAAGTGTGGAGATTTTGCACATTGTGCTACAATTGGAAGTGGTAGGGCTATTCTTGCAATTAAATGTTTATTTTTATTCACATATTTTATTAATGTTTTTAGCTTAATAGATCTTACTTTTGGTAGCTCGAACTTTGTTTTTAAATTTTTAGAAATATTGATTTTGAAATGGTATTTTGAAATATTTTTAATATTTGCGTATAAAAAATTTGGCTTACAGAGCTTTAAGCTTGTGTAAAGTGCCATTTTTATCAATTTGATAAAGATTGTAAAAATATAATCATATAGGTCTATATTCTATATAATACAAAAATAATTGAAAGTTGAAAAGATAAGAAAGGAGGAAAATGTTTTCTGTTTGTTTACATAAGTTCTGTTATTGGTCAAGAAATATAATAAAATTATTTTATCACTCAGAGAATATAAGGAACAAGTTTATAAGTTCTACGCTCAATAAATCTAAGTAATCAATCTAAATATAATGAAATATTTTAATGTTTAATTATAATATTTTATTAATAAAAATCATATTTTCCCATGCAGTTTAAAAAGAACCTTTTGGATGTATTAAATAACATTTTCGATTTTTACTGATTTTTAAATCCCATTTTCAAATTTTATATACATTTTATGCCATTTTATGAATATTTTATATTATCACATAGAAAATGAGGAAAGACAATATGAGAATGATGAGGCCATTTTTTCGATCAAAACAATTGCCAACTTATTAACATGAAATATATATTTTCTCGGTAACAAAATATCAAAATTAATAATATGTTGAGGAAATATTAAATGTTCCGCGCGCATAATATTTAATACAAATTATTATAGATTTTCCATAATCAAATTATAATATCTCCCTTTTTTGATGAGACTTGGACTACTGGAGCATTCAAAAGTAGCCACCTGTTAAGGTTGGCCTTCAGACTTAATGTGTTATTGTTGAAGTAGACATATCATTTAGGTCTTAGGCACATGAAAAAAAAATTGTTATCAGTGTAGGCATGTTGGATATCCTGAGAGAAGGCACTAAGCAAGGTCTTTGCTTTGAGTACAAAGCATTCAACACACAGACTTCTGTGAAATTCTTGAATACAAAAAGTATATCATGGTTTGCAGGACAAAATGATGCATCAGGTAGGCAAAAGTGTTTTAGAATTTTGTGACAGAATTTTAATGCTGTTTAAGGGGAAGGGGAATTTCCATTATTGCGCTTGAATGAGTGCAACTGACAACATCACAGTGGGCTCCTCCTCCAACATGCAGTCATGGGCTGGAAGTAGAAACGCACTAGCCTGAAGACAAAAGACCACATACATAGGAACATGGTTACCTCGGTTTAGGGGTTCCAGGGAAGGGTGAGACTAAGAAGGATTCCACCCTGGGACCACTCTGGTCAAGAGGGCAGCATTTTTAAGAATCTTCAGAATTAAAAACAAATTGAATAACTTTATAAACAGGGGCGGCTTCGATTTCATAACATCCTACAAGAGGGGCATTGGTTGAATTTATCAAACAGGTTGTTAATCTGATGAAGTGGCTGATGATTTTCAGACAAAATTAAAACATAAAGTTGCGAGAGAATGATATTCATGTACCAAAAGAGGCACCTCTCCTTTTAAATGGTACACAGATTGGTTTTTGTCTGAATTTGCCAAAAACTGGTATTGTGGCTCATTCTTTACCATAATTAGTGACGTTTTTTACTAGGGTAATGACTACCATGGTTTGGAAATTTTGTCAATTTGCATTGTCATAAGAGCTTTGTAGAAAACTTTCATGAAAGATCTGATAATGGGAAAGTGTATTGCAATTAGAAATTTGACTGGCTTCTTATCAAAAATGGCATCAGAAGACAGTTATATGTTCCAAGGACTCCTCAACAAATGGAGTGTCTAAACAAATGAACCAAGCACTTTCAAGTACTGCTAGATCTTATTGGCAGAATTGGGTATCCCAATTACCTTTTGGGGATATGCAATCCACACAGCTTGTTTTTTGAGAAATAAGTCTCCAAGTAAAGCAATAGAAAACAAAATTCCTGAAGAACTTGGGTCTGGAAAAGAGTTTAAAATATAATATCTTATGGTATTTGGATACAAATCTTGGTGCAACATTGATGTTTACCATCACAAGTCTAAAAACAGTCCCAAGGTTGTGTAGTCATAGGATATCCAGAAGTAACTAAGGGATATAAAGTATGGTATTTCAGAAATGACAAAATATATGTCACTAGAAGTTTAATATTTTCTGTAAGAACATTTTTCCTTGTAAGAAACCTTGTAATGATCCCACTACAAGTTTTGAACTGGATCAATTTTCTATTACATCAGAGAAAGAGGAAAGCTTTTATGAAGAACAACTGGTTCATCAGAGAGAAGAAGATCTTCAAACTGAGGTAAAGTTTAGTTCAAGAACTAAGTCAGAGCACACACAAGACAAAAATAAAGATGAACCATCAAAATCTTGGCGCTGTTCAGAAAGAATTTTTAAAAAAAGAGAAGAAACCAAAAACAAATGCAACATAATGAAAAATTTTCAACCTAGTACAGAAGAACCAAAGTACCATTGAAGAAACACTTTGTGGACCTGAGGCTATAAATTGGTCTAGACCATTGAAAGGGAACTATGAGGATTAGAAGAAAAGGGAACTTCAAAGATTGTTCCAAGGCCAAATAAAAAAAAAAGGTTATTGAATCAAGATGGGTTTTCAAGTGAAAATTTGACTTGTCTGGAACCTTGTGCATATTAGAATATTGTGCAAGAATTGTCATACGTGGTTTTCAACAAATACCAAATGTTGATTTTGGGAAGAAATACAGCCATGTAATTAAACATAAGTCTATAAGGTTCCTTCTAGCTTTGGCTGTTGAATGTGAATGGAACATATTCCAAATGGATGTCAAATCTGCATACCTAAATGCACCATTACATGAAACTGTTTATATGGAACTACCTAGGTCAAGTCTGAGTTATAAAAATTCCAAAAAATGAAGTCTGTCTTCTAAAGAAGAGTATTTATGGACTGAAGCAATCAGGACATGAATGGAATGAAAAACTTGACCAGATTTTGACTTCAATTGTACTTTAATGCTAAAAAATAAATCCCTGTGTCTACTTTAGTAAAGACATCATACTTGGAGTTTATGTAGATGATCTACTAGTTACTCCTTCCTCAGTTGAGTCCTATGTGAAATTCAATATAAGCATTCAAGGAGAAGTGGAAATCAAGGAGTGAGTGATCTGCTTTGTGTAAGGATAAAAAGAAACAAAGAGTCAAATCTAGAACTTGATCAGACTCATTAGATTGAAGAAATCCTTAAGGAGTATGGAATGGAGAATTCAAAAGAAGCCTAAACGCCTTTATATCCTGGAATGTTTACAGAAGAGCCTGAAGGAAAAGAAGTGTGCTGTTGCCCTTATCAACAGGCTAATGGAAATTTTCTTTGGTTAGCAGGAATGACAAGGCCAGACATTGCATATGTTGTATCTTACCTTAGCAAGTTTAATAGTTGTCCCTTGCAACAACATTGGAATGCTGTAAAGCATCTCTTGAGATATTTAAAGAAGATCAAGGATACCAAATTAGTATTCAGAAAAAATGGAAAGAAATTAGCAGCTTTTGTGGATGCACACTGGGGCAATGATAAAGAAGACAAGAAATCCTAAAGTGATACATCTTTGTTAATATCATGCAAGCCATCTGTTGTAAGAAATTAATAATATATTTGATGTGTATGATTCTTTTGAAAAATAATTTTCTACCTCCTTACTGCAATGATAAAATATTTGGAAGGCCTGGCTCATCAGTGGTGAACCCTCCCAGCGGTTTCGCCAGTTCAATCTACCATACTGCTGTAATATTACATTTAGCTGTTTTCCTTTTGTACCAATACTGATGCTAACTCTTGGAAAAGGTATTTTGATTGAACTATGAACATAAGTATGGTAGATTGAACTGGTGAAACTGCTGGGAGGGTTCACCACTGAAGAGCCAGGCCCTCCCAATATTTCATAATTGCAGTAAGGGCAGTAGAAAATTATTTTACTTTGAAAATAATCATAAAGGCGTCAAAAATAGTTCACATTTTATATATACATTTTCGATCATAGATGGCGTCTGGTTTTAGACGTCTATTTTGAAGGGAGAGGTGACCCTTGTCTCTTTAAATCAATTTCCTCCCGGCAAAATTTCCATCTATATTTTAGCCATAGATATGGCCCAGCCACTTTGCCAGCTGAACACCTCTTTGGCAGATTGTTAAGATTCCATTAGATCCCATGTGGATCTCATGGAATAAAGTCCGCCCTAGACTGACGAGGGCCATTAGCCTGAAACCATGGTCTCTAGGTGGACGCTTTTCAGTTTGCCAAAGCTGGTGTTGTGGCTTTGTCACCGACCCGAGGCCGCTAGTTTCAGCGACAGTCAATAGATGGTGTCTGGTTTTAGACTATTTTTAGTCTATTTTGACGGGAGAGGCGACCCTTGTCTCTTTATATACAAGGTGCGTTCATTAATTTCCAGGACTGGTTAAAAATAAAATAAATAAAAAAGCTAAAGAAACAATTTTTATACAGAGTTAAATATTGGACATTCGACCTCACCTGACTGAAAGCACGAGTCTCGTGGCGCACGCGCTGATCTAAAAATAGAACAAAACAACTTCCTTGTAAGGTTTGCATTTCTAATTTTAAAATGGCCATTTTCGAAGAGCAGAGAATCTGCATTAAGTTTTGTTTTAAATTGAAAAAAAGTGCTACTGAGACATATGAATTGATTAAAGAAGCTTTTGGCGATGCAGCTTTATCCCGTTCAAGAACTTTTGAATGGTTTTCACGCTTCCTAAAAGGTCGGGAAAAGGTAAACGATGATCAGCATACTGGGCGTCCAAGATCATTACGTTGCGAGGAAAACAAGCTCAAAATAAAGGAATTAATTAAATCTAACAGAAGAATTTCTATTAAAGACTTATCTTCAGAGACTGGACTATCTGTAGGACTGTGTCATCAAATAGTAACAAAAGATTTGGACATGATCCGGACGTCTTCAAAATTTGTTCCCCGGATTCTAACAGAGGAACAAAAGGATGTTAGAATGGATGTCTGCAAAAACATGGTTGAAATGACTCGGACCGATCCAGAATGGATGCAAAAAATCATTACCGGGGATGAGACATGGGTGTATCAGTATGACCCGGAAACCAAACGTCAATCCAGCCAATGGATTGAAAGAGGGGAACCGAAACCCAAAAAGGCAAGATTTACAAAATCCAAAGTCAAGACATTGCTTGTTACATTTTTTTATATTAATGGTTTGGTTCACCATGAATTTATTCCTTTCGGACGTACAATTAATCAAGAGGTTAATTTGGGGATAATGAGGCGCTTAAGGGAGGCAGTGCGCCTTAAAAGACCTGAAAGATGGCAAAACAATGACTGGATACTTCACGTCGATGATGCGCGTCCGCACACAGCCCATGTTGTTTTGCAGTTCTTGGCCAAGCATTCAACCATACAGATCCCTCATCCACCCTATTCCCCCGACTTAGCCCCCAATGACTTTTTCCTCTATCCTAAATTGAAAATGAAGTTAAAAGGAAGGGGAAATTTGACAACATTGATATGATACAAGCTGAATCGAAGGCAACCTTGAGGAACCTCTCAAAAAGTGATTTTTATCTCCTGCTTCGAAATTGAAAAAAAAAGATGGAACAGGTGTATTGAGGCAGGAGGGGCATATTTTGAAAAATATTAAATTAGTTTTTTTATTTGTTTTATTTTTTCAAAGATACAGAGCAGTCCTGGAAATTAATGAACGCACCTTGTACATCTTTGTATTGGGCAGAGCAGTCATCTCCTGGTGCAACAGAAAACAAAATTGAGCCACTCTCTCAACAGTAGAAACTGAATATTATGCAATGTGTGGAGCAGCAAAAGAAGTTCTGTGGTTCACAAGTTTTATGGAAAAAATTGAAGTTGGTGTTTTTTATGGAATATTCTCTGAAAATACTTATAATCAAGCTGCTATGTTCCTTGCTGACAATGAAGTGGTAACAGAAAGAAGTAAACACATTGACATTTCTCTATCAGAGCTCTAATAAAGGAAGGAAAACTGATAAAGCACAATTTGGATTATAGACTATAGCTACAAGAAAATAAGACCTAATCTAAATAAATTAATAGTGTGTGACGTTTCAGTAACAGCGTTGTTACCGACACGTCACACACTATTAATTTATTTGGATTAGGTCTTATTTTCTTGTAGAATGAAAATTGAGTTTTGTATATGTTCCAACAAAGGAGAACCTCGCAAATCTATATTCACAAAGAACTTGAAGGCCCTCCAGTAGAATTATACAAACCTTCAACTTTGTATGTAAATCACAGACAAGGAGAGTGTTTAAATATTTCTTTATGTCTAATTTTTTAATGATGTTTAAAATATTTTTCATTTTATAAGTTGATCTGTTACCCCTTCAATTATTCTGTTGTTATTCCTACCCACACAAAGATGTGTTGTTGCCAATATGTTCAATAAAACCTTTATATGCCTGATTAAAATAAAACTCTACATATTATTTAACATGTTTTCTGTTTGTTTACATTGAAGTTTTCTTTAGTTGCTTCATTTTTTTTTTTGCTAATCCCTAATACACGTTGTTCGAGCCAATTATGTAAATTTTATTACCTTAGCTAAATATGCAAATTTTGATTGTTTAAATCTGCCAGCTGTCCAATAGAATCAGTCTGTTTGTAGTAAGTCTTTGAATCAGTCTGTTCTTTGAGTCTGTGCTCCAATTATTTAGCATTTGGAGACTCGCCTAGTTGAAGAGGTTCAACGTTGTTCACGTAGTCAGAAGGTTTTATAAAGAATCGAACAGCTCTAATTCAAGGATAGTAATCAGCTGAAAAGGCCTGGCTTATCTAGATACAGTCCACACTCTGCCGAATGTAAACAAAGTACCAGCCAGGTTTAGGAAGTGGATTCCTAGCTATCGCTGCTAGGCCCTGATCCGCTCCCACCCACACATGGTACAGGCCATGATAACCATGGTGGGTAGAAGTATTCGACTGCTTTTACTGTAAGTGCACATGTCTACACATGGGAAAAGCAGTTCGACTTTACACTTACAAATGTGCTAGAGCCCCATTTGGATACAGCTACTTCATAAAATTTGTTTATCTAAAAGGAGTGATTAATTTCCTCTTTGTCACCCCTTTGCAAGCTGTGGTAAAGCTTTAGGGACATTCGAATAAATTTACAATATTTTCGGCCTGCCACTGAGTAGTGCTCCCAGTCTTAATGATAAAGGCAAACACTTTCAGTAAGGACAGTAGAAGTTTGTCTTATGTATAAAAGAAACATTCGTGCTTTTAAATCCTTTCATTTTATATGTATAGATGGCGCGTTATTGCTTTGTGTTAATTTATTCCTAACTGGCCTTGTCTTTATTGTTTGCGGAAGAGCATTGCTCGATGCAAATATTAGAATGTAATTCTACTGTCCTATAAGCTTATGTCCATAGTTTTCTTGAAAACCATTTCTGAGATTATATCCTTCAGTGCTGCGTATATAAGCAGAATCGTCCAATACAATATTAGAGCTCTGAGAAGCGGTCTGGTGGATTAAATTGGCGAAACCGCTGGGAGGGCTCTCCACTGATGAGCCAAGCCCTCCCAATATATTTTTTCATCGCAGTAAGGACAGTAGAAGTTTGTCTTATGTATAAAAGAAACATTCATGCTTTTAAATCCTTTCATTTTATATGTATAGATGGCGCGTTATTGCTTTGTGTTAATTTATTCCTAACTTTCTACTTCACCCAGGCTCTACCAGCTTGATACCCTAATATGATTTGTATAAATAGAGTAAAACCCAGATAAAACGAACCGGGGATATATAGTGAACCTTCCCTTATAACAAACCTAACATAATTCTTGATGTTAGTAAAACCATGTTATGATACATAGCGCACCATCTGTTATGAATATTCAAAACTATTATAGACGCGTATGAAGTTATTTAATTTTCAAAAGAATCATACGCGTCTATAATAGTTTTGAAAATAGTAATACCATATATTAAAGCATGGCTATTGTGAATACATGGTTATAGCAAACCAAGAGTCTGTCCCATTGAGTTTGCTATAGTAAGGTTTTACTATAGTTGAAACTACAGCAACGACATAAAAAATAAACCTTTTTTTTTTTTCATTACAAACATGTTGACTGGGATATAACAGCTGCAAGTTTGATTCTCAATTATCCCTTTAATAATTTTGATTTCAACCTGATTATTTGTATTTAAAATACAGTGGAACTTGGATAATTCGAAGCCCAAGGGACCAAAAAAATTTCTAATTAAAAACGGAAATTCTAGGGACAAAGATAAATATTCGAATTAAAGACGTTTGAATTATCCAAGTTCTACTGTAAACACAAGGTAATAAGACTAAATCTAAATAAATAAATAGTGTGTGACATTTCGGTAACAATGCTGTTTCAGAAACATCACACACTATTTATTTATTTGGATTTAGTCTTATTACCTTGTGTTTATAATCTCTATAATCCAAATTGTGCCTTATCCAGTACTACTGTATATATTTCTAAGATGTATATAGGCCTAGGTTTATCAAAAGCTCATATTCAGTAACCTATTTCAGTAACCATCAATCCATAGGTCAACTTCTTAGAAATCCTATAATCTGATAAACAGTTGAAACCCAATCTTCAAGTAAGAATTGATGTGCCTTGGGAGCTGATACTGTAATGGAAAGAACCTCTTGAACAAGTTTGTGATCAAACTCTGCTAGATGAGTTGACAATCAAGGCTATGAAGCTTTACATCAGTTTTCCTCTTCCTAGATATCTGTCACTTCTGACTGAATAGCTCTATCTGCCCCAGCCAAATTGTAAGTATTGTGTATTTTATAGGGTGATACTGCTGTTGTTGGTCCACACTGCTCATTTGACATGTCTACACAGACGTCTTATATCACAGCTAATCTGTTCCCCACATTCCCTCTCTGCCCTTGTAATTCTTCCCGGACAAATTTATAATAGAGTGAGTGATACTTAGCAAATAAGGTTCCTCAATGTCTGACACAATAAACACCAACCATATTATATATATATATAAAACAAGTTTTTAATATAATGTCCTAAAACAAAAATTTCCAAAGATCTAACAAACAACTGTACAGTATATATCTAAATAGAAAGATGAATATCCTTTACAAAAGATTTTTTTCTCTTATATTAAAAAAAAAGAAAAGAAACAAATAAATAAGTATGAGGGGAAGAAAGAGGTCAAAATGAAGATGTTCACAGGGGTTATATACAAGTAAGTGTCTACATTTACAAAGTATCTATCACACCAGCATCTGGTACATGGCCTCAATCTGGCCGGCAAAATATTTCTTCAGCTCCGGCCGCTTGGTCTTCAGGGTCGGAGTGAGCAGCTCGTTCTTGATGGAGAAACCTTCAGAGAAGAGGTAGATGTCTTTCACCTGCATCCCCCACTGTGTTAGTCCAACATCAGGGAATCATAAACTTCACTAAGGTTTCCTATATCAATTTGGACTCATGCTGGGTTAATCATTTCCTCCACTCTGGAGTTTGTCATTACCCACATGGCAGAATCAGCCAAAAAAGTGGTGGTGAGAGCATTTACCAGAGTAACTGTCTTTGATAGGACTGTTTGCTGCTGACAACCCTTTCACTTTGGGTCTGAATTTATAGGAGACGTTACATTTGTGGTCTGTACATCAGGTGCTTCAATGTTATACATGCTGCTGTTGCTGAAGTTATACTGAACATGATCCAGAGTGTTATGAAAATATCTTGATTTAGAGGATTTATATACCTGCAGCTTTCGACCAGCACCACTTTGTACTTGTTAAAGCAGAAAGGGGAAGCTGGGTTTCCCAAGACCTTGGTAGAGGTTAGAGAGCTAATCTAGGTTTGATACCTGGCTGCACCTAGTTTAGCCAGGCTGTATTTATAACACTATTTCTATCAGCATTTTGATCCATATCAGAAAATTATAAACTGAGGTTTAACAGTCAGTCCCATTCACCAGGAGATAAACCAACCATCATAGCTAATGAATTGTCATTCAGAACTAACTCTCACCTGCTCATAGGACTTGAGGCCTTCCTTCTTGCCCACTGACGTCATGTCCTCCAAGATGTGCTTCTTGATCTCCTGGAAGACACAGCAGGTTGTGATTGAAGGTTGCTCCATTATAACAAGAGGAGATTGAATGCTAGTGTGATACCAGAGATGCTGCTATATAATACACATAAATTCTCTGAGGACTATAATATAGCAAAACAGCCTCAAAATTTTCTGGAAATGATAAGGCACAATTTGGATTATAGATTATAAACACAAGGTAATAAGACCAAATCCAAATAAATAAATAGTGTGTGATGTTTCAACAGCATTGTTACTATCTTCAGTACTTTTGTCTGAAGATGGTAACAACGCTGTTACCAAAACGTCACACACTATTTATTTATTTGGATTTGGTCTTATTACCTTGAGTATTTCTGGTAGTCATTGGGTGTTGGGCTATGTCAGATTAGAGCATTTATGATTTTACAAAGGTGTTCAGAAATTCCAAGAGAGTGTTTGTTACCTTGCTCTGGCAGATCTCCTCCCAGGAGCCCTTGACTCCCAAGGACTTGGCAAGAGCCTTGGTTTCTTCCATCTCAGGGCAGACCACAGCAATGAGACAGGACTTGAGAGACTCCCCATGGACAAAGATCTGGGAGATATACTTGCTGCCGAGGTAGATGTTCTCTATTTTTTCTGGGGCAATGTACTCCCCCTGGGACAGCTTGAAGATGTGTTTCTTGCGGTCAATGATCTTCAGGGCATTGTTGGGTTGCCACTCCCCTATGTCCCCAGTGTGGAGCCAGCCATCCTTGTCCAGGGCCTCTGCTGTCTTCTCTGGGTCCTTCAAGTAGCCCTTGAAGACATTGTAGCCCCGGATGCAGACCTCTCCCTTGTTCTGGGAGGCATAGTACTCCATCTCTGGCACATCTGCTAGCTTGATAGCACAGCAGGGCAGTGGAGGGCCCACATGTTCCACTGTGGGGTCCCCCACCAAGGTGAGGGTGCAGGGAGCCACCCCCTCAGTCTGCCCATATCCTTCTAGCACGATGCAGCCCAAGGCACAGCGGACGAAGGTCAGCACATTGCCTGCAAGCGGGGCCGATCCACACACCAGCAACCTCACCCGGCCGCCCATGCTCTCCCTCACCTTCTTGAACACCAGGGAGTCCCAGATGCTGTTGTTGCGGATGATGAATCTGCCACCACCATGGCAGTTAGCTAGATGCTCCCCTATCTCAGTAAGCCAACTTACTTGTTCAACTCATTAAGCTTGGAATTCATGGCCCTCTTGAAAAGCCAGGACCTGAACTTGCTGCCATTCACCTTGGCCATCACCTGATGCACACATCCATAATGTTAGTACTTCAGTCACTCTCAATGGGTGATCCACAGAATCAAAGGTTCAAGTAGAACTATGCACTGACCTTGTCATGGATGCGGTTGAGGAGGCGAGGCACTGAGGGAGTGATGGTGGGGCGCAGAGCTTTGTAATCATCCACCAGGGCGCGGATGTCTCCGGAGTAGAAGCCAACACTGCCACCACCCATGTAGGTGGCCACCTCACACACCCGCTCCAGCATGTGGGCACAGGGCAGGAAGGACATCATCACATCAGAGGGACCAGGGGCAAATGGCCCCAACTGCATCAGCGTGGCAGAGACATCCGCCACAATGTTGCCGTGGGTGAGCATCACACCCTTGGGACTGCCTGTAGTACCAGATGTGTAGCACACTGTGGCCAAGTCCTGGGAGCTAGGCAGCACTGGCTGGGAGGGGTGCTCTCTGCCGAGTGCCTCCACCTCAGCGAAGGTCAGCACACAGACATCCATGGCCTCAGCCATAGAGATCACAGCCTCTGACACCTCGCAGGTGGCCACAATGGTGCGCAGGCCCGGGGTGGAGGGGCTCTCTGCCAGCAGGGCCCGCACCTTGTCTTCCTTGTCCACTACCACTGCAGAGATGGAGGCTGCTCACACAACACTCCTGTCAACACTACTGGTCGAGTTCCACCTTTTGTCATTCTTGAGAATGGATTTACATCACCTAAGGTGCATATTTATAATTGTCATCTATCTATAAAATATGTAATTATTATTTCTGGCAATATGTTTCCTATGATATATACATAGGAAACATATATATTCTAAAGATAATAGTTATATATACAGTTAAACCTGTCTATAGCGCCCCCTCTTAGGACTCACCAAAATAGGATGCTATAGACAGGTCACTTTTAATGTAAATCGCATCGTACTACGTATTTAAAATCGGGCGCTATAGAGAGGAAGGCTCTATCTAGAGGGGGCGCAATTGACAGGTTTAACTGTATATTAAAAACAAAAAAGGCATATCCTGACAGCACTTACATGACCATGCTTGACCACCAGGGTTACTTTCACAACCCCCCCAGTTATCTAGACATTTCAATAAGCCTTACATTGGTTGATGATGATGGTGGAGGTGTGGGGCCCCAGGGTGTCGTACAGGGGCACCAGCACAGCAGAGAAGTAGTAGCAGGCATGTTCTGTCAGGATCCACTCCACACTGTTCTGGGCATAGATCCCAATGAAGGTGTTCTGTCCGGGCTCCAGGTCTAGCTGCATGAGCCCACAACCAAAGTGGAGGGCTCTTGTCAGGACCTGTCACACACAACCACAACTGTAGAACACCTCACTACGGATGGAAGTGGCACCACCAGTCTATTCCATGTCTTTTACTCTGCTTAGCCTGCATAAAGTTTCCTCTCTTATCCCATACTTTGTTTTGTAATGACAGGCTGTTGGAAGCAGAGGTGGGAAGCAAAGATTGAGAATTCTAGTCCTTAAAGTCTTAAATGTGTCAAGAACTTACACAATGGATCAAATGTGACATATCAGTAACAGCATTATGACCATATTCAGACTAGAAGACTGGAAATTATCAGATTTTAAATACTTCTTATCAGATTAAACAAAAATAGAAGGGTTATTTTCTTCATTTAGTACTTTATCTGGGCGGGGTATACCAACGCTGTTACTGATATGGCATACTTATTTAGTCTTGTTGCATTATTATTTTTATTTATAATCCAAATTGTTCATTATATTAATCACAATGAGAACTTATTTAGCACTTAATGAAATTTTGATAATTATTTTAGAGATCTGCTAGCAAACATGTGACTCGTAAGATAGATATTGAAGATTTCCTTTATATTAAAAGAAGAAGAAATATTACCATTTGTGTAAAATCCCTTTTACATTCTCTCCTAGAGTTCAATTCCATATATAAAACACTACAATTTGTATTGGCGCAAGGCGGAGATTAATGGCATTGGCTCCAGAGTACTAGAGTATGTGGGCACATGCCAAGTATAGACCTCTGCTCAGATAAGAAGCTCACTACATGAACCTACCTCATTGTAAGAGAGGAAGGTGTAGGGACTATTCTTGGATGCCCGGTACCCCAGACAGTTGCCGTTCTTGGAAACCCTGGCTCCCCTCTCCATCACATCGTGGATGGTGCGGACATCCTCGTAGATGCACTCCTTCAGCTTGCCATCCTTGCAGTAGGCGGAGACCCTCTCTTGGTCGGGGGTGTCCAGGGTGATGGCTTGATGGTGGATATCCTGGGGCAGGACCAGGGGCTTGGGGCATGAACGGATGTAGAGGGCTGTGGCTACAGCTGCTGCTCCTGAGATGGCAGCGGCTCCGGCCATGCCTCCCACGTAGTTGAGGTAGCTGTCCATGTCCATCATGGCTGGACCTGCAGCGATCAGACTGCTGTGTGGCCGGACAAGTTATTTATAAGGCAGTGGTGGCGCGACAGACCGGTGGAGATAAAAGTTATCTGGCCGCCAGCCCTAGTATACTTTGGACTCCACAAGACGACAGAAATAACCTTCCGTTCACAATGTATTTGATAGGCGAGCTGCCAAGATTGCTGGCTGCGCACATCTCATTACTACTTAGCTGGCTCCACTTTCTATTTATTTGTTTACACATCTTTGTATATATTTATATATCACTTTTTTTCAAATGTCATTGTTGTTTTTTATTCTCCTTGGGTAAGGATTACACGAATTCCATGAGTTCATGCTCTTTGAGATTTTTTAAATGTTAAGGTATTTATGCAAATTTGGTCTTAACTACCCATTTCTTGATTTCTCAGAAAGTCTCTTGAATCAAATTTTTGGTCATTGAGGTACAGCCTACACTATGTTGATGAAGGATGACAGCTCAAAACTATGGTTAGCTTTTCTAGATTTATCAAAAAATAGGTTGGCCAATTATTATGGAACAAATCTAAACGTTGACTTAATTTTTGTTCCACTATATGGCTCTCTGACAACTAAAATGCTCATGTGAGCTGTTTTATTGTTTATATCAACACCTGACCTTTTCCTATTAATTTTCTTACTTTTACACACACACACATATATATATAACCAACTTTCTCCATGATTAGGTGACCTCAAAGCCAAAACTAACAAATAGGAGC
>CP092866.1:105542113-105638359 GCA_030710605.1 Cordylochernes scorpioides | reverse complement strand
ATCTACAAGCTTGTATCTTTGGAACCAGCCTTGAAGAAGACCAATTAACCATTCTTGCGTCAGTGAAGTGCCGAATATATCAGTACTTCGTGCAGGTGGGACTGGGAGGTGGTATTAAGAACCCCCTCATCATCTGGAAGAGGACACTTGTGCGGTGCCGAAGACTGAAAATACGAGATTGTAATTATGAATTCATTTTAAAATTATTATCTAATCTTTTTATTCTAATTGTTTTGCTATATATTTCTGATTTTTGTAAATATTGACTGAACTGTCAATAAAATTCTTTTAATTGTCAAAAAATTGCCACACACACAACCCTACTTTGATTAATATCTTTCTAATATTATTTCTTTAACATCTTTTCTCCTTTGGCTATTGGGATATCTCTTAAAAAATCATCTTCTGAGATCCGTATAATGTATATAGAAGCCACTCGCTCATAATAACTGGAATTCCACAATTTGGGAAATAACACAAAAGAAGGCCTGGAATACGTAATAAAACAGTTTAATCACCCGTAACATTAATTCAATAAAATAATCCTTGTATCAATATTGAGTGAAAATATCAGGCTTTCAGGGAAAGTTTCTGGAGGCCTCAACATAACATTAATGCTTTGTTTTATTCATATATAACATTAATGCTTAAAGACTTCACAAAGACCTACCATCTGAATAAAGCGTATACATACAATAACAGGTAAGCAAAACAAAGACTAGGACGCCTTCTACGCATGCTCGCGCGAGCGTCATCCCATTGGTTCGCCAGTTGGCGGCACTTACCACAACGCTACGTAGCAGCGGTTGAACAAAAGTAGATTGGTCCTAAACTCTTGTATTTTTTCTCCAAATCTTCCTAGGTTTTTAAAATCTATTTTTAAAACCTTATACACAAACCTTTTTCCAGCTCTTTTTATTTGAGAGAGAGAGATGTATCGCGTAATAGGTATAAAAAAAAAAAACATTGTCTTCTTCAATCTCACAGGAAAGTATAGCAAGCAGCTAAAATAAACTTTGACAAGTCGAACTGTTTAGACACATCATTTGAGTTTAAAATAACTCTCTTCTCATTAGGATTACCATGGCGTGTTAAGCACTATCCAGAATGAAAAAAATATATATACGCTATTCTTAATTCATAGAATTTTTTTTTTAACATTTGTATACGGTAGAACCGTTCTTCCAGTTTAGTCGACAGGACATCTCTACAACTATTGTCCCAAGTACAGGTCGGGGGTTGAGACTACTGCCCCACATACAAGAATATGTTTTTATTTATAAAAGAGAGGGGGGAAAGGCACTAAAATTATTTCATTTCTTATACATAGATGGGGCGCTAAAAATGCCTATTGATGTATACACATATAGAGACAATTCTACATTGTATTTACAAGGTGCAAGAGCCACATTTGGTAATGGTGGGATAATGCGCCCAGATGGATTTCTGTGTGTGACATCGGCGTCGTGGAAAGAAGCGGCAAGTTGCCTCCTGAGGGTGGAGGATCTGCAAGACGGTCCCGGGAGAGCTCTCGGAATCGGAGCAGCCTAGGGGGCGGTGTAGCCCAAGCTGGACGTATACAGGGGGGAGAAGGACAAACACGACATCCACGGCGTCAAGAATCCTTCTGACGGCCGAAGTTGAAGGTAAGTCCTACTTAATGTACTCCTTCCATTTAGTATCACGTGTAATAAAAGCGCTAGCTTTTACTGCATCCCTAACGAATTCGCGTGAGCTATTTTTGTGCCATCCTGATCAAACAAAGAACACAAACAGCGTCTGGGTACGAAGAACAATATTGTTACGTCGTACCCAGACGCTATTCGTATACTTTGTTTACTCAGGATGCCACAAAGATACACATGTGAGTTCGAAGGGATGCAGCTAAAGTTGGCGCTTTATTATGGCTCTAAACTGAAGTAGTACAATCAGTGGGACTTGCCTTCAACCTCCCCGTCAGAAGAATCCTTTGCGCCGTGGATGTCACTCTTGTGAAGCTTCCCGCTCCACACAACACGTCCAGCCTGGCTACACCGGCTTGTAGGCCGCTCCGATGTCAGTCTCTTCTGGCACCACCTTGCAGGATCATCCATACGCCCGGAGGTAAGTCGCCACGTCTTTTCCTCGCCGCAGATGTGACCAGACTCCCTGTCCCCCCCCCCCCCCCCCACATAGGAATGCTGTTTTTGGCGCCTGCCACATAGAAGCGGGGGCAGCTGGAGTCCACCCCTCTTTTCCCAACTTTACTCTGGTATCTTGGTCTTGTCATCCACGTTACACTGCCCCCTTCCCAATCCTTTTCGTCCCGAAAAGGACTGATTTCACCAGCGGCGCTGATCGACGGTCCTTTGATCTCCCTGACGTTTCTGGTCACATGAGGATCGTCAGCCTCCAGGAAGCGTATCGGCAGGATTAGCGTCAACCCTTTGTTTGCAGAACCACACCCCAACTCGGGCTTTCTTCCCACTCTCAATCAGTTCCAACGCCACTGATTTGTCTTGCTGTCTAGCACAGGGCGATGGTTCTCCACATGATGGCGGACCTATTTCACTGCCTACGATGCTTTCATTTCATATTTGGATTTCTTCTTGTGAACACTCTGTAGCCGCGATGTACATTTCCAAAGGTTGGAATCTTTTGTATTGCGCTTTCGCCGTTTCCTTCCACGGCGGACCTGTTCATCGTCGATCTTTACAGTTGTTGCGCCCACCTAATCCCCGCTGACCATATCGTGGCCCTCCAGCACGTAATCGTCTTTTTTAGACTTTCAGAGGTGGTCAGGAAAATTTCTTTCTTCTGTCGGTTTCACATTCACTTGCTTTAGAAGCTCTCTCTTTCCAAATCCTGGGTCTCTTTGTGTCTACCCTGCACTGATCTGTGAACTTCTTAAATCTTCTGGAGGTGTTGGACCTTGTGGTAGTGTCGATATCGGTAGAACTCGTTCTAAGGCGATGGTAGGTGGGTTTGCACTTTCTCGGATGAAGGAACGAAGATGATGGGTACACATTCTTGCCACATCTTTTCAGCTTGTATTGCAGACGACGTCACTGACACATTGCGCGCGACCTCCGAGTCACAGACAGTGTCGTCAGACTTCCACAGAGCGTCCAATGCTCTATCCCTTTCAGTCGGGTCGTCGGCTCCAACTTCGGGGTGCTTCGACCATCTAGCCTTGTCGCACTTCCACGGAGCACCCAGCTCCGTCCCGTCCAGTTGGATCGCCGCTGTAGTCCCTGGCAGTCCGTCACTGTCGCAGAAGTCAGCCACGCTGTCGCACTGCAGCTCGCCAAGATCGTTGCTGTTCTCATGGAGTATTTCAGAATGTATCCAAAGGGTTGAATTTCCGCACTGTGTATCACCTGGAGTGCACTCTCCTTCCGTCCGCTTGATTTGGTTCAAAATACTCGTGCCGCAGTCCTAGTCGGAGGCGATCAGCTCGCCCTCCTCCGCATCGCAACCAGTCTGGTTCATTTCCTGTTGTCGACACTCTGAGGATCTTCAAGAGTAGATTCTAGCAGACCACTTACGACGTCTCCCGACGTGATGGTCTTGCCGGTATCTTCATCACCTGGACTCGTCTTTTGTCCCCTCAGACTTTCAATACGCGGGATATTGGTTGCTGGGATTGTTTTTGAAAAGCCATCAGGTTTTTCTGTCTGGTGTACATTGAACTTAACTTCGCAAGTCAAGAGTGTGGCAGAACGTTTGACATTCCGATTATGCTCGAGTCGGCTCATTCGAGATTCCAATGGAGTGAAGAACGCATCTATTTTCTGGTTCATCTGACTAAAGAAGTTTCTGATCAATTTCTTGCATTATTCAGTCTCGAGGTCAGTTAGTTCTTCCATCTTGTTTTTAAATTAGCGCCAAACAAAATATTCAATTAAATTTGACTAAGCCGCATCCCACTCCTGACACCAAATGTTACGTCTTACCCAGACGCTATTCGTGTACTTTGTTTACTCAGGATGCCACAAAGATACACATGTGAGTTCGAAGGGATGCAGCTAAAGTTGGCGCTTTATTATGTCTCTAAACAGAAGGAGTACAATCAGTGGGACTTGCCTTCACCTCCCCGTCAGAAGAATCCTTTGGATATCACTATTTTGAAACCTTCCGCTCCACACAACACGTCCAGCCTGGACTACACCGTCTTGTAGGCCGCTCCGATGTCAGTTTCTTCGGGCACCACCTTTCAGGATCATCCAAACGCCCGGAGGCAAGTCGCCACGTCTTCTCCTCGTCGCAGATGTCACCAGACTCCCCGTCCTCCCCCACACAGGAATGCTGTTTTTGGCACCTGCCACATGGCAGTCGGGGCAGCTGGAGTCCACCCCTCTTTCCCCAACTTTACTCTGGTATCTTGTATCCATGTTACAATATGTTGTTTTTGCCCAACATATAGCACCGTCAATAAGTCAAAATTATATAATTTTTATTTTATATAAGAGAGCACAGTCGACAATTTGACAATTTAAACAATTTTATTGATTCTTTTAATCAAATTTTACAAAGGAGAAAAATAAAAGAGTAAAAGGGCATATAAAGTGTAGAGGAATATATAGGAGAGCACAGTCGAGATATAGTTAAGACCAAATTGTATTTTAAGACCAACATTCAGAATTCCAAATACAATTCTAACCTGAATTTTTTTTTTTTTTTTTTGGCCAATTTAGTAGACTTTATATTATAGAAACTTCCATGAGAGTCCACAGTCTTAAGGCATGGATGTTCCTGGACTCTCCTAGATGTGCTTATTTTTTGGATTATATCATTTTGTTACACATGGATCGCTCATGGGAGGATCTCACTGTAAATGGAATTAGGACGAAAAGTTTCCTAAAAAAATAAGTTTTATACCTTGTTGCAAAAGTGAAAGCGAAGATGGACTGGGGTGTGACGGCGCGGCAATCGACTGTTAGTTCATGCTGTCACCACGAAGGGGAGCCCGCAGCGGAAGCTCCAAATGCCACCACCAGGTGGAAATACATTAAGTTTATTCTAACGGCCGGTCACTTCTGCCTATGTTTGCTGTCCGTATCTAATCTTTCCCTTTTTTTTTTTGTACCTTTCTTTTTTCTTATTAAACAATTTGTTATTAAATAATCACTGCCTGAATATTTAAAATATAAAAATAACTCTACCTCGATAATTCTTTTACACCAATGTTAAACAACCTGGTGTGAATATGGGCATGTATGGGAGGAGACAAGAGAAACGTCGAGGATAGAAATATTTAAAATATAGATTTGTGGAGGAAATCAAAAGATGGAATGACAGGATCGGGAATGTGAACATTAGGAGAGGAACTGGGCTTGTTATAAAGGTTATTAGAAGAAAATTAGCGGAGGAATTGTGGAAAATGGACATATAAATATATAAAGTCATTGAGATGGACTGTGTGGTAAATGAAGAAACAAAATGATCTCAAGATGCCCGGGGGCCAAGATCTAAAGAGCAGAGGAACTGAAGAAAAATATTGTAAAATGGATGACAAGGCCAAGATTCCAGAGTAAAGTTGGGGAAAGAGAGGTGGACTCCAGCTGCCATGTGTGAGGCGCCAAAAACGGTATTCCAGCGTGGGGGGAGGACAACGGGCAGTCTGGTCACATCTGCGGCAAGTAGAAGACGTGGGGAGTTGTCTCCGGGGTGTGTGGATGATCCTACATGGCGGTGTCAGGAGAGCCTGACATCCGAGCGGCCTACAAGGCGGTGTAAGCCCAGGCTGAATGTGTACAGTGTGGAGCGGAACGCTTCACAAGAGTAACATCCACGGCGCCAAAGATTCTTCTGACGGGGAGGTTGAAGACAAGTCCCACTGATTGTACCCCTTCTGTTTAGTGCCACGTATAATAAAGCGATAACTTTTGCTGTATCCCTTCGAACTCACGTGTGTATCTTTGTGGCATCCTGATTGGACAAAGAACACGAACAGCGTCTTGGTGACGTAACAATATTAATAAATACAATGAACCTGGTTGTTTTGAAGAGAAAACTTATTTTTATATACAAGTATTAAAAACGTTAAATTTCAAAATCAATATAATTTATTACCATTTTTAATACATTTTCTACTCAACTACATACTGAACAATATCCATCTAGCAGAAAATTTGACAGTAGAGAAAGATTCACACACGTTTAAATATTACAAAAGCTTAAACTAAAAACTACAATGTAAGAACAATATCATAAAAACTAAAATTTCACATCAACCAAATATTTTTCTGTATTTCTCAACATTATATATATTCTTAGAATAATTGCAAATATAGAAACACAATTCATCGATGGTAAGAATTGTAACAAGTTTATTTAGTAACTTAAAGTGGCAGGTTTTCAAGCGTCAGCACAAAATTAGGCCCAATGATGAATTGGCACTTGAAAACTTGCCATTTTCAGCTAATAAATAAACTTCTTGCAATTCTCCTGTTTGATAAATTGTGATCTTAATAATTAAATATCTGGACATGTACGGACATCTAAACAGTCCAAAAAATTTGACTGATATTTGGCATAGTTGGGTAAAAACTATGTAAAGAACGCTATATGTTAATTTTCAGGTTTCTTTCTCATTCCGCCTTGAAGTTATGAGTCAAAAACTAGCGCATTTATAGATATCTGATATTTTATTTAAAAACTAGCCGAATGACCCGGGCAACGCCCGGGTTTTACCCGATTAAATGTTTTTATTCAAATACTATTTGTTACAATTATAAATTGGCGCCGTCAATGTCACTCTTGTGAAACGTCCCGCTCCAAATTTGTGTCTGAGAAGCGATATTTTTATAGAGAGATGATCTGGCTTCGTGTCTTCTGCTCGAATGATTTTTTTTCTGTTAGAATTTTGTTCCTGAATACTAAAAAAGAAATGGTTTCACCCGTGGTCTCTGCTCTTTGGAATTTTTCCCGATATAATTTTGTATCTGATAATCAAATGATGATACAGCAATATTGTCATCATCATTTTCTGACTTAAAAAAAAACCAGCTATTTTTGCCCAAAACCTGTCAATTTCAATTTTTCTTGGCTAAAAATGCGATAAATATCCCTTCCATATTTTTCTCTATGTCCTGTTAAAACCCCCTTTTACATGTACATTAGGTCAGCTGATATTACCTTCCATCTTCACCGCTAGAGGCGCTGCTTGCGAGCGAAAGGGCAAATTTGCAACGCAATTTGCAAATAACTCGACGAATATTCGGAATAGAGACCTGAAATTTTCACTATAAGTTTTTTCAGATTCTACTCTATATACTGTTAAAATTTCAGTCAGATTAGTTACATATTGTGGACGTGTATAGCCGACATAGGAACAAACACACATACATACATACACTGACTTTTATATATATAGGGAGAGAGATTATGGAATATTTTTTATTCAAATAAGATGAGGATATTTGGGTATAAAGAATTTAATGAAACATCAATTCTGTTTCAGCGCGTTAATTCCCTTGTAATAGATCTCTCAAACTATCTGTAAGAAAAATACATCATTTATACTCATAAACAATCATTTAAATTTATTATAGTAAACTTTGATATACAGTTTAAGAGACAGTTATACCCGTTCGTTGAACGAATTCTAGCTACATGTATTTGTGGCTCAAAAAGTTTGGATGGCACTTTTAATATATACTGTTGCACCAGGTTGCGGTTTGGCAGACTCTTCAGCCTTGATTCTCTCCTGCGCCATGTCTTGCACCTTTCAAGAACGTGTTTCAACCATCCTACAAATTTATATAAGAGAATAATGAGATAACTCTACTTTAAGTAGCCTCCAGAATTATTTATTTATTTCTCACATCAAAGAGAAGTCACACAGTGTATCAAAATACAAATGGTGATTTTTATTGTACATAATCTGTTTATAATATATATTATGTTTAATAAAATAAATAAATATATAAAATATCAATTTGAATTTAAAATATATTAAAAATAATATAACAAATTAAAATAAAATAGGTGAATTTAGCCATGATGCAACAATACAAATAGCGTGCAATGAGGTTAAAAATAATTTGATATTAAAATAATAAAGAATCCAGAATTGATAAGTAAAGGAAGAATATAAAGGGTGAGGAAATAGTCATTTTAAAACATTTCTATGTAGACTTTCTTTCCAGCCAGTAATTTTACTGTGGTTGTTTATGTTTGGAAGAAAGATGTCGAGTTAAGTTTTGCTTAGTACAAGATGAGTACTCACACAAATCACAATTGAAGGGTTTCAGCTTGTGGTGAACAATTGCAATATGACGATCTAAGTTCTGCTTGAAGGCGGTGGAATACTGGCAGTGGCTGCATCTGTTGGCATGTTCTGCCGTTGTTTTTCTGGATCGTCCATTGAGATGGTAGTAGAGATGTTCAATCAGTTGATCAGTATCAAACCTCAGATGACAAAATCGACATTCACGATCTTCATACGCCACTTGTAGAGATTCTGAACTTTGATCTATACTTGTTGATTGATCTTCAATTATATCTATTAATTCGTTTTCGGAAAATGGTTCCTTTTTGATTATTCTCAACTGTTCCATTTTTGATGTATGTTCTTGAGGAATTATTTCCATTTTTTCCGATGTGTCTAAAATTTCATCCATTTTGACATCTATCTTTACTTTAGAAAGATTGTGGTTAATCTGAGGTTTTTGGTTTGTTTCATTTTTGTTTTCAATATCATGACCCATTGTTGAATTTTCATCTTTTAGAGGTGTAATTTCTACTTGGACATCAATTTCTTGATCTATTTTTGAAATTCCTGATGCATTTATATATTGGATTTTTGGCTTTGTATCGTTTATTGCCTTTTTAATTTCCTGCTGGGAAAATGTTTCCATCATAGCCAATTTTGTTTGTTCTTCTGTGGAAGACTGAAGAAGAGGCGTTGCTTCACATTGCATCCCTTTCATTATTTCTTCTTTTGATATCGAAGATTCCATCAAATCTCCAGCCTTATTCTTCTGCCCAGATTCTAAAATTGCTTCAGGTCCAAAATCATCCTTTTTCTTTTCCATTGCTTGTTCAGAATTCTTAATCATCACTAGAGGTATTGCCTTCATATTATTCTCAGATTGTAAAATTTCCAGCACCTTCGATATTACCATTTTCTTTTTTTCAAATTTTTCCAATTCCATTTAGAGATAATATTTTTTAAATTAGAATTTCTATTAATATATATATTTAATTTATATATATATATATAGACTTCTTATTTTAAATTAAACTTTCAACTGATGTTTTATTGATCATAAAATTCTTATTTTAATACGAGATTGTAATAACCTTACCTTGAAAAAAACTTTCAGGAGCTTGAGTTCACACTAGAAGCCTGTCTGCAGACGATGAATCAGGATGATTAAACTAAATGATGACATGTGGTAATGATGCAAGGATATTAGATGAAACAATGATTTCAAAAAATCATTCTACCTATCATGCTATGACTACGAATAATTTTATATTTGTTTCAAATATAAAAAATATATATAAAAATTTCTATAGCTTTTGAATTGAGACAGAGCTCCAGGAGATGATAGATTCACGGTCTTAACCCCGATTTTAAATATTGAATTTTTACACGGGTCTACACTGAAAAAGATGTTTTTGATAATGCATCAGTTTCTGATTTAATTTGAGGTGCTCTGATCACGAATATAATGTTAGTTTTTATGTATCTCATCAATTTTTAGAGATATAACATATATACAAATTTAGGCCACAAAATGGTACATCAGTCCATATAAGCGGTACGAAAAACACATTGAACGCAAATAAAAACTGAGGACATCATACCAAAAGTACTCAAACATCAAAAACTTTTAAAATTTTGTAGACCTATGTTATCAATCCACATCATAGCAATGAATTGTTTCCCATACCAGTTGAATATCCGATTAAATAGGTTTTATTTATATGGGATGAGAGAATTTTGTCTCAAACGTAATCTCCTCTCTTGTTTACCTAAAATGTTCTCTGAGGTCAAATATGCTAGAGTAAAATCTGACTTAGAAGTCGGGGAAGTTTACCTGTCCTTTGGTTTTCATTAATTTAGCCATATCAACCAATAGTTTATTTAACTCCCAACATTTCAGTGACTGGCTGTCACTCTCTTCAAGGAAATTATTACTTTAAATCCTAGTTCTACTTATATACATACACGATTTTCTAAAATACATCAAAGCGTTACGTATCTGCATATATCGAGTTTTCTTGGGCATCTGACCCTGTTTAATACGATAGCGCATAGATGGTGCAAGCCATCAGAAAATTTTAATCGCAAGATCAGATGCTATTTTTCTTAATTTATCCATTTGATCCAAGTACAATTTCACCTTTGTATTATTTTTCACACCTGTTTAATACATTCACGTTGAATTTTTTTAAGTCCCTTGAAGCTAAATATGTTGAATAGCTTATATTAAGAGCATCATTACATTCACATAAGAAAGAATGGTTTAAAGTTTATTCTAACCAACTTTATTCAACTTGTCTTGCGAGTGAAACTAAATTTTTTGTGTGGAACCAAATTGAAACTTCCGAAACAGGTTTTACTGTATCTAATTGTTAACCATGATACACTACAAGCATTATAGTCTTGAATAGAATCAAGAGTTAAATAAAATTGAATATTTAGGAAGATGAAATATTGGTCTTGAAATCGATTTGTCCCCTCTCCTCCTTTACTGTACTCTGGAAAGTCTGCATTTAAACTCCTCCTCTCCCACCAACCAAGGCAACAGTATTTCTCCACCATTATATTTATTATATACTATATGATTATATTTATAAACAACAAGAGAGATTGCAAAACGACACTTGAAGTTACACCACATGAGTTTCTTTCCAATGAAAAATCAAAATTTTATTTCAAGGTGAAATATTGACTATTTCTAACCCCTTTGGATGAGGTTGGACAAGAGAGATTGTTTGGATAGTATATATATAATATATATTCATAAAATTATTTTATATTCCAATTGTATCATTACTGTGAGGATGTATGAACGATAACAATTTTTTTTCTTTGATGCGATCATTTCTGATTAGGTTCTTATTTGGAAAGTGAAAAAGCATGTTCATGAATACAGTTTTGTCAAAAGAATCTTTGGAAAAGGTAAATATATACATGATAATGCTCCAAAAAAACCCAAATAATAGAAAGTGGATTTTTCGAGAATGTTATACTATATAAAATATTTAACCATTAAAGCACATGGAATTTCTGTCCCACCACATGGAGAGTTTGCGGAATTGTTTTTAGAGGGCGTCACTTTAGAAACAAATGAACTTCATTGCATCCATGGCTAACACAGATAAGGTAGAAAAGTACCAAATTAAACAACAGAAATTGGATCAGAAAAGTCATGGAACATTTAGAACCTTTGATATAAATGACAAGGTATGGTGCAAGAACTATAGAGATGTTTCCATTAAATGGATACCTTGTATAATTTTAGGGGAAAAGGTGGCAGAGTATACCAAGTATAGGTAAATGGTCAAATGAAAGATGTTCTTATAGACCAATTAAGAAAATGATATGAAAATAAAGAAATAGGGGGTAGGCAGATGGAATCAAGAGGGCCAGGGATTGTTCCAGGTCAGGCCAATAAAGCAAGAACAAGTGAAGGAGAGAAAGCCCAGGCAGGTAGAGAGCTAATAATTGTTCCAGGTCAGGCCAATAAAGCAAGAACAAGTGAAGGAGAGAAAGCTCAGGCATCTAGAGAGGTAACAGTTGTTCCAGGTCAGGCCAAAGAACCAAGAACAAGTGAAGGAGAGAAAACCCAAGCAGGTAGAGAGCTAACAGTTACTCCATGCCAGGCCAAAGAACCAAGAACAAGTGAAGGAGAGAAAGTCCAAGCAAGTAGGGGCTAATAATTGTTTCAGGTCAGGCCAAAGAACCAAGAACAAGTGAAGGCAAGAAAGCCCAAGCAGCTAGAGAGGTAACAGTTGTTCCAGTTCAGACCAAAGAACCAAGAACAAGTGAAGGAGATAAAGCCCAGTAGGTAGAGAGGTAACAGTTGTTCCAGGTCAGGCCTATGAACCAAGAACATGTGAAGGAGAGAAAACCCAAGCAGGTAGAGAGCTAACAGTTACTCCAGGCCAGGCCAAAGAACCAAGAACAAGTGAAGGAGAGAAAGTCCAAGCAAGTAGGGGCTAATAATTGTTTCAGGTCAGGCCAAAGAACCAAGAACAAGTGAAGGAGAGAAAACCCAAGCAGGTAGAGAGCTAACAGTTACTCCATGCCAGGCCAAAGAACCAAGAACAAGTGAAGGAGAGAAAGTCCAAGCAAGTAGGGGCTAATAATTGTTTCAGGTCAGGCCAAAGAACCAAGAACAAGTGAAGGCAAGAAAGCCCAAACAGCTAGAGAGGTAACAGTTGTTCCAGTTCAGACCAAAGAACCAAGAACAAGTGAAGGAGATAAAGCCCAGTAGGTAGAGAGGTAACAGTTGTTCCAGGTCAGGCCTATGAACCAAGAACAATGAAGGAGAGAAAGCCCAAGCTGCTAGAGAGGTAACAGGTGTTATAGGTCAGGCCAAAGAACCAAGAACAAGTGATGGCAAGAAAGCGCAAGCAGGTAGAGAGGTGCAAGAAGATCCAGCTGAAGAAAGTGATCACCATGTGAGTCCAGCTCAAGAGGAGATCCTGCCCAGAAGGAACCCACCAAGGAACAGACATACACCAGCCATGAAGGGGAAGGTGGATGTGATGTTGTTGCTTATTCCCTAGTCGTTTAAACAATCCCCATTAGGTTCCAATGTCTCAGCTTAGGTAGATGTGATATATCAATGGATACTCTGTAAAATGTGAACTCTATGTCCAGATATATATCATCATCCACAGGAAGTATCGCTTGTTATGAATGCTAAAATACTCTTGTACAAGGTTGTCCCAAAAGTTCATAAACACTTGCAAAAAATTGAAATACCAATATTATTCGCCATTATGTATAATGTTTTTGTAATATGTATAAAATAATTGTATTATGTATTATATTATGTATTCAGCCAATTTTAGAATGTAAATAAACACTCATTATATAACTGTGTGATTGGGGTTGTACAAGATACTACAATGGGCGCCCAGGGTTGCTTTGACCAGCGCCTATACAAGAAATGAAAGCATTGAAGCATGAATGTTTCTTTTACACATAAAACAAACTTCTATTGTCCTTTCTGTGAAAAATGGAAAAAGTTTATGTCCATAATTTGCTTAAATACCATTTCTGAGATTCCACCCTTCAGTGTAGCATATATAAGCAGAATGATCCAATACAGTATTAGAGCTCTAAAAAGCGGGCTAGTAGATTAAATTGGCAAAACCACTGGGAGGGTTCAATCACTACTGATGAGTCAAGCCCTTCCTAATATATATTTTTTCATCGCAGTAAGGACAGTAGAAGTTTATTTTTGTTACAAATAGAAATGCTTTTCAATGATCCATATAGCTAAAACATAAGAAATAGAAAAATAACTGACGAACTATCTTTATTAGGATCCATATAAAATGTAAACAAAAATAATGATGATGATAATATTTTGTTGTCGAAGGTTAGTTTTATTCTGTGACATAAAATATAATTAATTAATCAATATTTACATACACAAACATATATATTACAGCAGTTTTATGTGTAGAAGAAATATTTGTACTTTGATGCTTTCATTTCTTGTATACACAAGTATACCCACATACATACAATGTAGAGTTTGGGAATCTAGGTTTGACATAACCTGATGGTATCTATGGCTGATACTAGTCTTCTTCTTTCTTATCTCCACTCAATCATATTGAGGTATCAAGCGACAACCATTATGATTGGGTGAAGTAGAATGCCTTTGTCATTAAGACTGGGAGTACTACTCAGTAGCAGGCTGACTTAGCTCCAAAAGAAATGGCCGCCTCTGACATGAGGAACAGACGCCATGTACAGCTGCTCCTAACATGGAGTACAAACGCTGCTCATCCTGTATCCCTGGATTAGGAGCCCTTACAGGGTACTATCAGCCAGGCCAGCTGAGCCCAGGTTTTTTAGCGAGCTTGTTACTCCGGGCTTGGGACCGGCAAAGGTAGAGTTTCTGATACTAGTGAGTGCTGACACTTCACTCAGCAAAAGTGACCATGTTTGTGAATCTTTCTACAATTTTTCCTATATCCTTATGTGTGCACAAAGTATAATCAATAATTTCCAAGAAGGGAGATATGAAATACAAAAGTATATTAAAAAATGTTTCTTTATTTAAAATATACCAAAATAAATATCTTACATTTGTTTTTCCATCTTTCTTCTTTGATATCAAATCACCTCTGAAAATACTTTCACAAAATATTCTTCAGATCCTCCTTTATTTCAGTTAGTGAGACAAACAATTCTACTTTGTTAGATTTAAAGTGAAGAAAAATGTTTTATTGGGAACAAGGTCATGAGAATAGGATGGTTGAAATTCATGAAGATTTAAAACATATCGGCAATTTATTTTCATCATAATCTTTTTTTAATATAAAAAAAAAAGTCATTAACATGATCTTAAAAATAGGGGGCTAAAAACAAACTAATAAAGCCTTTCTAAAGATTCACAGATAATAACAAGAGATAAATATATCAATAAATTTGTGATGATATTGTAGTAAGAGCACTGTTATATATATACTGTTAGATTACTACACTAATTATTCCAACATTTTTTATGTGTAGATTCACATCTGCCCTACTGGGTATTTTATCTCCAAATTGTACAATAACAATGAAAAAGCACAATTTGGATTATGGATTATAGTTACAAGGTAATAAGACCTAATCCAAATAAATTAATAGTGTGTGGCATTTGTGTAACAGTGTTGTTACCATCATCGGACAAAATAATACAATTTTTAAAATTATCTTTTATTCTTTTGTCTGATGATGGTAATAATGCTGTTACCGAAACATCACAGACTATTAATTTATTTGGATTAGGTCTTATTTTCTTGTAGGTGTACAATAACAAGTAGATGCTGTAGACATGATGGAAGTATTCTACCCATCTGTTCTCTTAGCCTGCAGCTCTTCCTCCAGCTGCTGATGTTTGATCAGTTCCCAGTAGAGACCTTTCTTCCTCAGCAGAGATCTGTGGCTCCCTGACTCTGCCACTTTGCCATCAGAGAGCACCACAATGAGGTCTGCATTCTGGATGGTGCTCAGCCGGTGGGCAATCACCAGCACTGTACGTCCTTTCACCACCTGGTCTAGAGCATTCTGCACCACCTTCTCCGACTCTGCATCCAGAGCACTGGTGGCTTCATCCAGGATTAAGATCTTTGGATCCTTAATCAGTGCCCTTGCAATTGCAATCCTCTGTTTCTGTCCTCCAGATATGGTGACTCCCCGTTCTCCCAGTACGGTGTCATAGCCCTGGGTGAATTTGCAGATGAAATCGTCAGCATTGGCCATTTTGGCTGCTTGAATGACTTCTTCATTGGATGCTGAGGGGTTGCCATAACGGATGTTCTCCATGATGGTGGTGGCAAAGAGAACAGGTTCCTGGCTGATGTAGCCGATGACGTGACCTCTGAGCCAGCTAGGGTCAAGTTTATGGATATCAGTTCCATCAACAAGAATCTTGCCAGAAGAAGCATCATAGAATCGTTCTAGAAGTGCAGCAATGGTCGACTTGCCTTCACCTGAGAGTCCACAGATGGCCACCACTTTACCTGCTGGGAGCTTCAGGTTGAGATCACTTAGAATTTTCTGGAAGGGACGCGAGGGATAACTGAAGTGGATGTCTTTGAACTCCACATTGCCGTGAAGATTTTCAGGAGAAATGGTTTCACCACCTTTCATTGGGATTGAAGGTTCATAGTTGATGAACTCAAAGACCCTTGTGCCAGCTGCCATCCCTCGAATAACATGGCCAAAGAGTAGTGAAAGCTGCGCAAGTGATTTCTGGATATTCTGGGTGGCAACCAGGAAAGACATCAGTGAACCAGCAGTGATGTCTTGCGAGGAAATCAAATATCCACCAGTACCTATCACTGCAAGCACAATACCATTCAGGAAGAAATTCGTGAATGCCTGGAAGGTACCAATACCAATTCCCAGAATGGAATTGAGATGCTCAGCTTTAACTATCTCTTCCTGGTAGAGTTCAAGTTCTTTATCTTCCATGGCAAATGCTCGCACAGTCCGGATATTTCCAATAGCCTCCTCAGCCACAATAGTCCCTCTGGCAACTTGTTCTTGAGCATATCTGGACAATTTACGCAGGATGTTCCCGAAAAATGATCCAACCAATATAAGACCTGGTATAAACACCAATACCAGGGATGTCATCTTTGGTGAAATTATATAAATACTTATCAGACTTCCTGATATCTGTGCAACACTGCGTAAACCTTGAGATATCACTTGTTTAAATGAACTTTTAAATTCTTGAACATCAGCTGTTAATCTGTTTACCAAATCTCCTGAACGATGGGTATCAAAGAATGCAATATCTTGCCTCAATATTGATTGGAATAATTTCTCACGCAAGTTTTTCGCAAGATGTTCACCTGATATTGAAAGGGCTGATATATATGCAAATGTAAATATACTCTGACTCACATAAAGAAGAAGTAATTTGTAAAATGCTCCTTTTGTTTCATCCAAGAAGGTTGAATTTAGTATAGGATGTTCTGGGTTAATATATTTTGATACGATATTAACTAAATTACCTAAATTAATTGGTATTTGAATATTCAAATAGGCTACAACAAGTGCACTTATAATTGCAATTATTAAATATATAATTTCTTCTGAAAGAAATTGCAGTAGTAATTTAATATCGAATTTAGTTTCTTTCTTTTCAATTTGTTCTACTGGTATTAAGTGTGGAGATTTTGCACATTGTGCTACAATTGGAAGCGGCAAGGCTATTTTTGCAATTAAATGTTTATTTTTATTCACATGTTTTATTAATGTTTTTAGCTTAATAGATCTTACTTTTGGTAGTTCGAATTTTGTTTTAGAAATATTGATTTTGAAATGGTATTTCGAAATATTTTTAATATTTGCGTATAAAAAATTTGGCTTACAAAGCTTTAAGCTTGTGTAAAGTGCCATTTTTATTAATTTGATAAAGATTGTATAAATAAAATCATATAGGCCTATATTCTATATAATACAAAAATAATTGAAAGTTGAAAAGATAAGAAAGGAGGAAAATGTTTTCTGTTTGTTTACATAAGTTCTGCTATTGGTCAAGAAATATAATAAAATTATTTTATCACTCAGAGAATTAGGAACAGGTTTATATGTTCTGCGCTCTCTCTCAATAAATTTAAGTAATCAATATGATGAAATATTTAAATATTTAATCCTAATATTTTATTAATAAAAATAATATTTTCCCAGGCAGTTTTAGAAGAACACTTTGGATGCATTAAATAACATTTTCGATTTTTACAGATTTTTAAAATCCCATTTTAAAATTTTATATACATTTTATATATGCCATGAATATTTTATATTATCACATAGAAAATTAGGAAAGACAATATGAGAATGATGAGGCCATTTTTTCGATTAAAACAATTGCCAACATATTAACATGAATTAATAGAGAAATATATATTTTCTCAGTAACAAAATATCAAAATTAATAATAGGTTGAGGAACTATTAAATGTTTTGCAACAATATTTAACACAAATTTTTATAAATTTTCCAGAATCAAATTATAATATCTCCATTTCATGGTGCGACTTGGGACTACTGGAGCATTCAAAAGTAGTCACCTGTTAAGGTTGGCCTTCAGACTTAATGTGCAATTGTTGAAGTGGACATATCATTTGGGTCTTGTTCATATAAAAAAAAATGTTATCAGTGTGGGCATGTTGGGTATTCTGAGAGAAGGCACTAAGCAAGGTCATTGCTTTGAGTACAAAGTATTCAACACACAGACTTCTGTGAAATTCTTGAATATAAAAAGTATATCATGGTTTGCAGGACAAATTATGCATCAGGTAGGCAAAAGTGTTTCAGAATTTTGTGACAGAATTTTAATGCTGTTTAGGGGGAAGGGGAATTTCCATTATTGCGCTTGAATGAGTGGAACCTACAGCTTCACAGTGGGCTCCTCCTCCAACTTGCAGTCATGGGCTGGAAGTGGAAACGCACTAGCCTGAAGACAAAAGACCACATACATAGGAACATGGTTACCTCGGTTTAGGGGTTCCAGGGAAGGGTGAGACTAAGGAGGAGTCCACCCTGGGACCACTCTGGTCAAGAGGGCAGCATTTTTAAGAATCTTCAGAATTAAAAACAAATTGAATAACTTTATAGACAGGGGCGGTTTCGATTTCTTAACATCCTACAAGAGGGGCATTGGAGGGGCATTTGCCAAACAGGTTGTTAATCTGATGAAGTGGCTGATGATATTCAGGCAAAATTACAACATAAAGTTGCGAGAGAATGATATTCATGTACCAAAAGAGGCACCTCTCCTTTTAAATGGTATACAGATTGGCTTTTTGTCTGAATTTGCCAAAAACTGGTATTGTGGCTCATTCTTTACCATCATTAGTGACGTTTTTTACTAGGGTAATGACTGTGCCATGGTTTGGAAATTTTGTCAATTTGAATTGTCATAAGAGCTTTGTAGAAAACTTTCATGAAAGATCTGATAATGGGAAAGAGTATTGCAATTAGAAATTTGACTGGCTTCTTATCAAAAAATGGCATCAGAAGACAGTTATATGTTCCAAGGACTCCTCAACAAATGGAGTGTCTAAACAAATGAACCAAACACTTTCAAGTACTGCTAGATCTTATTGGCAGAATTGGGTATCCCAATTACCTTTTGGGGATATGCAATCCACACAGCTTGTTATTTGAGAAATGTCTCCAAGTAAAGCAATAGACAACAAAATTCCTGAAGAACTTTGGTCTGGAAAAGAGTTTAAAATATAATATCTTATGGTATTTGGATACAAATCTTGGTGCAACATTGATGTTTACCATCACAAGTCTGAAAACAGTCCCAAGGTTGTGTACTCATAGGATATCCAGAAGGAACTAAGGGATATAAAGTATGGTATTTCAGAAATGACAAAATATATGTTACTAGAAGTGTAATATTTTCTGTAAGGACATTTTTCCTTGTAAGAAACCTTGTAATGATCCAACTACAAGTTTTGAACTGGATCAATTTTCTACTACATCAGAGAAAAAGGAAAACTTTAATGAAGAACAACTGATTCATCAGAGAGAAGATCTTCAAACTAAGGTAAAGTTTAGTTCAAGAACTAAGTCAGAGCACAAGACACAAATAAAGATGAACCATCAAAATCTTGGCGCTGTTCAGAAAGAATTTTTAAAAAAGAGAAGAAACCAAAAACAAATGCAACATAATGAAGAATCCTCAACCCAGTACAGAAGAACCAAAGTACCATTGAAGAAACACTTTGTGGACCTGAGGCTATAAATTGGTCTAGGCTATTCAAAGGGAACTCCAAGGATTAGAAGAAAAGGGAACTTCGAAGAATGTTCCAAGGTCAAATAACAAACGGGTTATTGATTCAAGATGAGTTTTCAAGTGAAAATTTTACTTGTCTGGAACCTTGAGAGAATATTGTGCAAGACTTGTCACACGTGGTTTTCAACAAATACCAAATGTTGATTTTGGAAAGAAATACACCCCTGTAATTAAACATAAGTCTATAAGGTTCCTTCTAGCTCTGGCTGTTGAATGTGAATGGAACATATTCCAAATGGATGTCAAATCTGCATACCTAAATGCACCATTACATGAAACTGTTTATATGGAACTACCTGAGTCAAGTCTGAGTTATGAAAATTCCAAAAAATGAAGTCTGTCTTCTAAAGAAGAGTATTTATGGATTGAAGCAATCAGGACATGAATGGAATGAAAAACTTGACCAGATTTTGACTTCAATTGGACTTTAATGCTCAAAAATAAATCCCTGTGTCTACTTTAGTAAAGACATCATACTTGGAGTTTATGTAGATGATCTACTAGTTACTCCTTCCTCAGTTGAGTCCTATGTGAAATTCAATATAAGCATTCAAGGAGAAGTGGAAATCAAGGAGTGAGTGATCTGCTTTGTGTAAGGATAAAAAGAAACAAAGATTCAAATCTAGAACTTGATCAGACTCATTAGATTGAAGAAATCCTTAAGGAGTATGGAATGGAGAATTCAAAAGAAGCCTAAACGCCTTTATATCCTGGAATGTTTACAGAAGAGCCTGAAGGAAAAGAAGTGTGCTGTTGCCCTTATCAACAGGCTAATGGAAATTTTCTTTGGTTAGCAGGAATGACAAGGCCAGACATTGCATATGTTGTATCTTACCTTAGCAAGTTTAATAGTTGTCCCTTGCAACAACATTGGAATGATGTAAAGCATCTCTTGAAATATTTAAAAAGATCAAGGATACTAAATTAGTATTCAGAAAAAATGGAAAGAAATTAGCAGCTTTTATGGATGCACACTGGGGCAATGATAAAGAAGACAAGAAATCCTAAAGTGGATACTTCTTTGTTATTATCTTGCATTAGCAAGCCAACTGTTATAAGAAATTAATACTATTTTTGATGTGTATGATTCTTTTAAAAATAATTTTATACTGCCCTTACTACAATTATAAAATATTTGGAGTGCCTGGCTCATCAGTGGTGAACCCTCCCAGCAGTTTCGCCAGTTCAATCTACCCTACTGCTGTAATATTACATTTAGCTGTTTTCCTTTTGTACCAATATTGATGCTAAACTCTTGTGGAAAAGGTAATTTGATTGAACTATGAACATGAGTATGGTAGATTACACTGGTGAAACTGCTGGGAGGGTTCACCACTAATGACCCAGGCCCTCCCAATATTTCATCATTGCAGTAAGGGCAGTAGAAAATTGTTTTACTTTGAAAATAATCATAAAGGCGTCAAAAATAGTTTACATTTTATATATACATCTTCGATCATAGATGGCGTCTGGTTTTAGACGTCTATTTTGAAGGGAGAGGTGACCCTTGTCTCTTTAAATCAATTTCCTCCCGGCAAAATTTCCATCTATATTTTAGCCATAGATATGGCACAGCCACTTTGCCAGCTAAACACCTCTTTGGCAGATGTCAAGATTCCATTAGATCTCGTGTGGATCTCATGGAATAAAGTCCGCCCTAGACTGACGAGGGCCATTAGCCCGAAACCATGGTCTCTAGGTGGACGCTTTTCAGTTTGCCAAAGCTGGTGTTGTGGCTTTGTCACCGACCCGAGGCTGCTAGTTTGTGGCGACGGTCAATAGATGGCGTCTGGTTTTAGACTATTTTTAGTCTATTTTGACGGGAGAGGTGACCCTTGTCTCTTTATATACATTTTTGTGTTGGGCAGAGCAGTCATCTCCTGGTGCAACAGAAAACAAAATTGAGTCACTCTCTCAACAGTAGAAACCGAATATTATGCAATGTGTGGAGCAGCAAAAGAAGTTCTGTGGTTCACAAGTTTTATGGAAAAAATTGAAGTTGGTGTTTTTTATGGAATATTCTCTGAAAATACTTATAATCAAACTGCTATGTTCTTTGCTGACAATGAAGTGGTAACAGAAAGAAGTAAACACATTGACATTTCTTTACCAGAGATCTAATAAAGGAAGGAAAGCTGATAAAGCACAATTTGGATTATAGATTATAGCTACAAGAAAATAAGACCTAATTGAAATAAATTAATAGTATGTGACGTTTCGGTAACAACGCTGTTACTGAAACATCACACACTATTAATTTATTTGGATTAGATTTTATTTTCTTCTAGAATGAAAACTGAGTTTTGTATATGTTCCAACAAAGGAGATCCTCGCAAATCTATATTCACAAAGAACTTGAAGGCCCTCCAGTAGAATTATACAAACCTTCAACTTTGTATGTAAATCACAGAGAGGGAGAGTGTTTAAATATTTCTTTATGTCTGTCATTTTTAAATGATGTTTAAAATATTTTTCATTTTATAAGTTTATCTGTTACCCCTTCAATTATTCTGTTGTTGTTCCTACCCACACAAAGATGTGTTGTTGCCAATATGTTCAATAAAACCTTTATATGCCTGATTAAAATAAAACTCTACATATTATTTAACATGTTTTCTGTATGTTTACATTGAAGTTTTCTTTAGTTGCTTCATTTTTTTTGCTAATCCCTAATACACGTTCGCGCCAATTATGTAAATTTTGTTACTTTAGCTAAATATGCAAATTTTGATTGTTTAAAACTTCCAGCTGGCCAATAAAATCAGTCTGTTTGTAGTAAGTCTTCGAATCAGTCTGTTCTTTGAGTCTGTGCTCCAATTATTTAGCATTTGGAGACTCGCCTAGTTGAAGAGGTTCAACGTTGTTCACGTAGTCAGAAGGTTTTATAAGAATCGAACGGCTCTAATTCAAGGATAGTAATCAGCTGAAAAGGCCTGGCTTATCTAGATACAGTTCACACTCTGCCGAATGAAAACAAAGTACCAGCCAGGTTTAGGAAGTGGATTCCTAGCTATCGCTGCTTGGCCCTCATCAGCTCCCACCCACACGTGGTACAGACCATGATAATCATGGTGGGTAGAAGTATTCGACTGCTTTTACTGTAAGTGCACCACATGTCTACACATGGGAAAAGCAGTTCGACTTTACACTTACAAATGTGCTAGAGCCCCGTTTGGATACAGCTACTTCATAAAATTTGTTTATCTAAAAGGAGTGGTTAATTTCCTCTTTGTCACCCCTTTGCAAGCTGTGGTAAAGCTTTAGGGACATTCGAATAAATTAACAATTTTTTCGGCCTGCCACTGAGTAGTGCTCCCAGTCTTAATGATAAAGGCAAACACTTTCTACTTCACCCAGGCTCTACCAGCTTGATACCCTAATATGATTTGTAAATAGAGTAAAACCCAGATAAAACTAACCGGGGATATATAGTGAACCTTCCCTTATAACAAACCTAACATAATCCTTGATGTTAGTAAAACCATGTTATGATGCATAGCGGGCCATCTGTTATGAATATTCAAAACTATTATAGATGCGTATGGAATTATTTAATTTTCAAAAGAATCATACGCGTCTATAATAGTTTCGAAAATAGTAATACCATATATTAAAGCATGGCTATTGTGAATACATGGTTATAGCAAACCAAGAGTCTGTCCCATTGAGGTTTGCTATAGCAAGGTTTTACTATATTGTTAAAAAATCAATAAGGTTTATTGGTTTATAAGGTTTTACTATAGTTGAAACTACAGCAACGACATAAAAAATAAACCCTTTTTTTTTTTTCATTACAAACATGTTGACTGGGATATAACAGCTGCAAGTTTGATTCTCAATTATCCCTTTAATAATTTTGTTTTCAACCTAATTATTTGTATTTAAAATACAGTGGAACTTGGATAATTTGAAGCCCAAGGGACCATAAAAATTTCTATTTAAAAACGGAAATTCTAGGGACCAAGATAAATATTTGAATTAAAGACGTTTGAATTATCCAAGTTCTACTGTAAACACAAGGTAATAAGACCAAATCCAAATAAATAGTGTGTGACATTTCGGTAACAATGCTGTTTCCGAAACATCACACACTATTTATTTATTTGGATTTAGTCTTATTACCTTGTGTTTATAATCTCTATAATCCAAATTGTGCCTTATCCAGTACTACTGTATATATTTCTAAGATGTATATAGGTCTATGTTTATCAAAAGCTCATATTCAGTAACCTATTTCAGTAACCATCAATCCATAGGTCAACTTCTTAGAAATCCTATAATCTGATAAACAGTTGAAACCCAATCTTCAAGTAAGAATTGATGTGCTTTGGGAGATGATACTGTAATGGAACCTCTTGAACAAGTTTGTGATCAAACTCTGCTAGATGACTTGTCAATCAAGACTATGAAGTTTTACATCAGTTTTCCTCCTCCTAACTCAATGTCTGTCACTTCTGACTGAATATCTCCATCCGCTCCATCCAAATTGTAAGTATTGTGTATTTTATAGGGAGATACTACTGCTGTTGGTCCACACTGCTCATTTGTCATGTCTGCACAGACTTCTTATATCACAGCTAATCTGTTCCCCACATTCCCTCTCTGCCCTTGTAATTCTTCCCGGTCAAATTTATAATAAGAGTGATACTTAGCAAAAAAGGTTCCTCAATGTCTGACACACAATAAACACCAACCATATTATATATATATATAAAACAAGTTTTTAATATATTGTCCTAAAACAAAAATTTCCAAAGATCTAACAAACAACTGTACAGTATATATCTAAATAGAAAGATGAATATCCTTTACAAAAGATTTTTTCTCTTATATTAAAAAAAAAAGAAAATAAACAAATAAATAAGTATGAGGGGAAGAAAGAGGTCAAAATGAAGATGTTCACAGGGGTTATATACAAGTAAGTGTCTACATTTACAAAGTATCTATCACACCAGCATCTGGTACATGGCCTCAATCTGGCCGGCAAAATATTTCTTCAGCTCCGGCCGCTTGGTCTTCAGGGTCGGAGTGAGCAGCTCGTTCTTGATGGAGAAACCTTCAGAGAAGAGGTAGATGTCTTTCACCTGCATCCCCCACTGTGTTAGTCCAACATCAGGGAATCATAAGACTTCACTAAGGTTTCCTATATTAATTTGGACTAATACTGGGTTAATCATTTCCACTCTGGAGTTTGTTATTACCCACATGGCAGAATCAGCCAAAAAAGTGGTGGTGAGAGCATTTACCAGAGTAACTGTCTTTGATAGAACTGTTTGCTGCTGGCAACCCTTGGGTCTGAATTTATACGAGACATTTGTGGTCTGTTTATCAGATGCTTCAATGTTATGCATGCTGCTGCTGAAGTTATACTGATCCAGTGTTATGAAAATATCTTGATTGAGAGGATTTATACATCTGCAGCTTTCAACCAGCACCACTTTGTACTTGTAAAAGGGGAAGCTGGGTTTCCCAAGACCTTGGTACAGGTTAGAGAGCTAATCTAGGTTTGATACCTGGCTGCACCTAGTCTAGCCAGGCTGTATTTATAACACTATTTTCTATCAGCATTTTGATCCATATCAGACAATTAGAAACTGAGGTTTAACAGTCAGTCCCATTCACCAGGAGATAAACCAACCATCATAGCTAATGAGTTGTCATTCAGAACTAACTCTCACCTGCTCATAGGACTTGAGGCCTTCCTTCTTGCCCACTGACGACATGTCCTCCAAGATGTGCTTCTTGATCTCCTGGAAGACACAGCAGGTTGTGATTGAAGGTTGCTCCATTATAACAAGAGGAGATTGAATGCTAGTGTGATACCAGAGATGCTGCCATATAATACACATAAATTCTCTGAGGACTATAATATAGTAAAACAGCCTCAAAAACAAGGGTATTTCTGGAAGTCATTGGGTGTTGGGCTATGTCAGATTAGAGCATTTATGATTTTACACAGGTGTTCAGAAATTCCAAGAGTGTTTGTTACCTTGCTCTGGCAGATCTCCTCCCAGGAGCCCTTGACTCCCAAGGACTTGGCCAGGGCCTTGGTTTCTTCCATCTCAGGGCAGACCACAGCAATGAGACAGGACTTGAGAGACTCCCCATGGACAAAGATCTGGGAGATATACTTGCTGCCGAGGTAGATGTTCTCTATTTTTTCTGGGGCAATGTACTCCCCCTGGGACAGCTTGAAGATGTGTTTCTTGCGGTCAATGATCTTCAGGGCATTGTTGGGTTGCCACTCCCCAATGTCCCCAGTGTGGAGCCAGCCATCCTTGTCCAGGGCCTCTGCTGTCTTCTCCGGGTCCTTCAAGTAGCCCTTGAAGACATTGTAACCCCGGATGCAGACCTCTCCCTTGTTCTGGGAGGCATAGTACTCCATCTCTGGCACATCTGCTAGCTTGATAGCACAGCAGGGCAGTGGAGGGCCCACATGTTCCACTGTGGGGTCCCCCACCAAGGTGAGGGTGCAGGGAGCCACCCCCTCAGTCTGCCCATATCCTTCTAGCACGATGCAGCCCAAGGCACAGCGGACGAAGGTCAGCACATTGCCTGCAAGCGGGGCCGATCCACACACCAGCAACCTCACCCGGCCCCCCATGCTCTCCCTCACCTTCTTGAACACCAGGGAGTCCCAGATGCTGTTGTTGCGGATGATGAATCTGCCATCACCACAGGAGTTAGCTAGATGCTCCCCTATCTCAGTAAGCCAACTTACTTGTTCAACTCATTAAGCTTGGAATTCATGGCCCTCTTGAAAAGCCAGGACCTGAACTTGCTGCCATTCACCTTGGCCATCACCTGATGCACATATCCATGTCAGTCCTTCAGTCACTCTCAATGGGTGATCCACAGAATCAAAGGTTCAAGTAAAACTATGCACTGACCTTGTCATGGATGCGGTTGAGGAGGCGAGGCACTGAGGGAGTGATGGTGGGGCGCAGAGCTTTGTAATCATCCACCAGGGCGCGGATGTCTCCGGAGTAGAAGCCAACACTGCCACCGCCCATGTAGGTGGCCACCTCACACACCCGCTCCAGCATGTGGGCACAAGGCAGGAAGGACATCATCACATCAGAGGGACCAGGGGCAAATGGCCCCAACTGCATCAGCGTGGCAGAGACATCCGCCACAATGTTGCCGTGGGTGAGCATCACACCCTTGGGACTGCCTGTAGTACCAGATGTGTAGCACACCGTGGCCAAGTCCTGGGAGCTGGGCAGCACTGGCTGGGAGGGGTGCTCTCTGCCGAGGGCCTCCACCTCAGCGAAGGTCAGCACACAGACATCCATGGCCTCAGCCATAGAGATCACAGCCTCTGACACCTCGCAGGTGGCCACAATGGTGCGCAGGCCCGGGGTGGAGGGGCTCTCTGCCAGCAGGGCCCGCACCTTGTCTTCCTTGTCCACTACCACTGCAGAGATGGAGGCTGCTCACAAAACACTCCTGTCAACACCACTGGTCGAGTTCCACCTTTTGTCATTCTTGAGAATGGATTTACATCACCTAAGGTGCATATTTATAATTGCCATCTATCTATAAAATATGTAATTATTATTTCTGGCAATATGTTTCCTATGATATATACATAGGAAACATATATATTCTAAAGATAATAATTATATATACAGTTAAACCTGTCTATAGCGCCCCCTCTTAGGACTCACCAAAATAGGATGCTATAGACAGGTCACTTTTAATGTAAATCGCATCGTACTACGTATTTAAAATCGGGCGCTATAGAGAGGAAGGCTCTATCTAGAGGGGGTGCAATCGACAGGTTTAACTGTATATTAAAAACAAAAAAGGCATATCCTGACAGAGCTTACATGACCATGCTTGACCACCAGGGTTACTTTCACAACCCCCAGGGTACACCTAGACATTTCAATAAGCCTTACATTGGTTGATGATGATGGTGGAGGTGTGGGGCCCCAGGGTGTCGTACAGGGGCACCAGCACAGCAGAGAAGTAGTAGCAGGCATGTTCTGTCAGGATCCACTCCACACTGTTCTGGGCATAGATCCCGATGAAGGTGTTCTGTCCAGGCTCCAGGTCTAGCTGCATGAGCCCACAACCAAAGTGGAGGGCTCTTGTCAGGACCTGTCACACACAACCACAACTGTAGAACACCTCACTACAGATGGAAGTGGCACCACCAGTCTATTCCATGTCTTTTACTCTGTTTAGCCTGCATTAAGTTTCCTCTCTTATCCCATACTTTGTTTTGTAATGACAGGCTGTTGGAAGCAGAGGTGGGAAGCAAAGATTGAGAATTCTAGTCCTTAAAGTCTTAAATGTGTCGAGAATTTACACAATGGATCAAATGTGACATATCAGTAACAGCATTGTGACCATATTCAGACTAGAGGACTGGAAATTATCAGATTTTAAATACTTCTTATCAGATTAAACAAAAATAGAAGGGTTATTTTCTTCATTTAGTACTTTGTCCGGGCGGGGTATAACAACGCTGTTACTGATATGGCATACTTATTTAGTCTTGTTGCATTGTGATTTTTATGTATAATCCAAATTGTTGAATATTAATTACAATGAGAAAATTATTTAGCACTTAATGAAATTTTGATAATTATTTTAGAGATCTGCTAGCAAACATGTGACTCATAAGATAGATATTGTAGATATTTATTTATATTAAAAAGAAGAAGAAATATTACCATTTGTGTGAAATCCCTTTTACATTCTCTCCTAGAGTTCAATTCCATACATAAAAAACTACTATTTGTAATGGCACAAGGCGGAGATTAATGGCATTGGCTCCAGAGTACTAGAGCATGTGGGCACATTGCCAAGTATAGACCTCTGCTCAGATCAGAAGCTCACTACATGAACCTACCTCATTGTAAGAGAGGAAGGTGTAGGGACTATTCTTGGATGCCCGGTACCCCAGACAGTTGCCGTTCTTGGAAACCCTGGCTCCCCTCTCCATGACATCGTGGATGGTGCGGACATCCTCGTAGATGCACTCCTTCAGCTTGCCATCCTTGCAGTAGGCGGAGACCCTCTCTTGGTCGGGGGTGTCCAGGGTGATGGCTTGATGGTGGATATCCTGGGGCAGGACCAGGGGCTTGGGGCATGAGCGGATGTAGAGGGCCGTGGCTACAGCTGCTGCTCCTGAGATGGCAGCGGCTCCGGCCATGCCTCCCACGTAGTTGAGGTAGCTGTCCATGTCCATCATGGCTGGACCTGCAGCGATCAGACTGCTGTGTGGCCGGACAAGTTATTTATAAGGCAGTGGTGGCGCGACAGACCGGTGGAGATAAAAGTTATCTGGCCGCCAGCCCTAGTATACTTTGGACTCCACAAGACGACAGAAATAACCTTCCGTTCACAATGTATTTGATAGGCGAGCTGCCAAGATTGCTGGCTGCGCACATCTCATTACTACTTAGCTGGCTCCACTTTCTATTTATTTGTTTACACATCTTTGTATATATTTATATATCACTTTTTTCAAATAACATTGTTGTTTTTTATTCTCCTTGGGTAAGGATTACACAAATTCTATGAGTTCATGCTCCTTGAGATTTTTTAAATGTTAAGGTATTTATGCAAATTTGGTCTTAACTACCCATTTCTTGATTTCTCAGGAAGTCTCTTGAACCAAATTTTTAGTCATTGGGGTACAGCCTGCACTATGTTGATGAAGGATGACAGCTCAAAACTATGGTTAGCTTTTCTAGATTTATCAGAAAAATAGGTTGGCCAAATATTATGGAACAAACCTATATCAACGTTGACTTAATTTTTGTTTCACTATATGGCACTCTGACAACTAAAATGCTTATGTAAGCTGTCAAAATAGGCCCTTTTTATTGTTAATATCAACACCTGACCTTTTCCTATAATTTTCTTACTTTTTACACACATATATATATAACCAACTTTCTCCATGATTAGGTGACCTCAAAGCCAAAACTAACAAATAGGAGCACATTTAAAATACTCAAATTCCACAAATATGCAAAAGGCATTAAAACATTAAATTAAAAAAAATACAGAGACCAAAGTTTCCAGATCAATTAATGAGCGTTGGACTGTTTCCCCCCATACAATTATTTATACTAACTTTTTATAGTTTACAAGTACACTTTTAATGCATTGTGTAACAATGTCTTTATAGAAAAAATAAAAAATATGTTACAAATACAAATATACCTGTATATAGGGATGGCTGTACAAAAAAAAGATAAAAACAAGTTCAGGTTTTCAACTAGGATCTCTTTTTAACCAATGAACACATAGAAAAGTCTTCCTTTAAAATGGCTCGCCGGCTTATGGATTGAAAGGTCTGGGAGGTCATTTGCTCCTAGAATGTAAAAGTGGTTCCAAGAAGAAAGAAGGTTTGTGGAAAGACTATCCATGCTAAAGATATATCCACACATCATATATTCAATAGAACTTTGGCAGTGAAAACCTGTAACCCAGTGGTAACAACTTGCTGGTGGAAAAAGAACCAGCTGCTTAAAGACTTTATCATGACTAAAGTAATTATTGCATATTAGATAATTGATGGCATTTCTCAGAATTTCCACAGTAGTTGAAAGTGAATACTTAGTTAATATGTAGTTTCATTAGAAGAGAAATTTGCTATAAAGTATAAAATAACAGTAGTGATGGGTAGTGAAAGAAACACATCACTACTGTTTATTCTTATTTTATAGCAATTTTCTCTTCTGTTGGAATCTTACTTTTACAACATTGAGAAATATAAGATGATTTTCTTCAACAAATAAAGAAACACATTTCTACCATTTATATTCTTATTTTAATATGTAGTTTATTTGTAAATTTAAACATTTTGTTTTAATATTTATTCTGATATTAGATGGGTGGGCAATAAGCCATCTTAGCATCCTGTATCGTGAGATCTATCCTGCCAGCTACAACAGGCTTGCTGCACAAGTTCAAACCTACCAAGTAGCCATACATATTGTATGGTGTACTCACAGTAGAAACAGTCGCAAACACCTATCCACCAAGATTATTCTGACCTAAAATGATGTGGACTTGGGATGTGATGTGAATACAAGAATATCAATCAAACATTTTAAATTATGATTCTAATTAAATTTTAATGATTTAAAACCAAATGCAAAAGACAACGTAATTATATATAATGTAGAAGCTTTGATTATAACAGCCTCCTTTATAATAGCAACCTGGTTTATAACATTGTAATTCCAAGACTTGGTTATAACAACAGAGAGTCCCACAACTGATGTTGTTACAAGGAGATTTGACTGTATTCAAATATGTTTGGGGTCAGAGAGTAGAAATTTGTCAACTCTTCTTAACCGAAATTGCCAATAAACTTGGCAAAAGTAGTTTCTAAATACAAATTCCATGGTAGTGGGACTTTATAATAACAGTCCTCTTTATACCACATGGTTATAACATCCTAGTTTAGTTTAGAAGTTCCAACTGTGTTCTAATAGGTTGTCCCAAAAGTTTGTAAACATATTATGATTTATATTTTACAAATGTGTTACAAACTTTTGGGACAACCTTGGTAATATTGGTAAAATTATAACAGAATTCTTATAGGAGAATGATTTAATCTCTGATGTTCTATATCAAGGGTGGCCAATCAGCAGGTGGGCCAAGTTTCAGAATTACAAGGTTGTCCCAAAAGTTGGTAAACACTTTCAAAATATAAATAATCCTAATATGTTTACAAACTTTTGGGACAAAGCTTGTAGCAATGTATGGCTAGTGTAAATATATATGAGTGAAACAAGGAAGTGAGTGGGATCAAGGCTGAGGCCCCCCCACAGGACTTGAACCTAGACCCCGAGCAATCTAATCCAAGGTAAGGTGAGCAGATAGCCTGTCTGTCTGTACCCCGTCTCAAGTGCTGCCATCTAAAATAACCTCTCAGCTCATAAACAATCTCTCTGACCTTTGGAACACCTATCTCCCTGGACTTTTCTCTCTTTCAGACTCCGCACTATCTTACAACTCATGCTAGGTGAAGGAACAAGTGCTCAGAAAGTTTTCAACATTCTGCTTTTAAAAAGAATCATATTGGGTTTCAATCACTAATTTATTGGGTCAAATTATTTTATTTTATTAGAAGAATTTATATTGATAAGGCACAATTTGGATTATAGATTATAGACACAGGGCAATAAGACCAAATCCAAATAAATAAATAAATAGTGTGTGACGTTTCAGTAACAGCGTTGTTACCAAAACGTCACACACTATTTATTTATTTGAATTTGGTCTTATTGCCCTGTGTTTAAGAATTTATATTGTAAAATAATTCATTGAGTGCTCCCAAGAAATTTATTCTGTCAATATGTTTACTTTTTCAAAAGTAGGGTAAATACCCTACTTCATACAAGGATTTTAATCTGATTTACATTCAATTCAAAATATCTTCTTGTAATTTTTTAAATTTTAATTACTGTAATAAAAAAAATTGATAACACATTGTTAATTTTTATGACCTATTCTTTGTTGCCCTTATAACTGCTAATAATCTGGTCAATTAAGGGTGCTGATGAGTAGGCTGTATATATAGAAATCTATATATACATACAGTAGAACCTCCATGAGAGGACACTCGCGCTAGAGGACACCTCTCTATAAAGGACACTGGCTCTGCAATTCGGTGTCCTCTTTACAGGGAGGTTCTACTGTATTATAAAAAATATACTACATTTTACCTAAAAGGTTGAGAAAGAGCTGAAAGCTCCCAATAAATATATATATTTTAAAAACTTGTATTATTAATTATTTAATTTGTGCCAACATAGTATATATATCCCACAGGTGGAAAAATTTCAAATAAAGAAATGTTTAAATAAAAAATGTTGTCACTATGACAGAAATGGGATTATAGATAAGCCAAAAGGATGTACTTGGTTTGCTCAAAGAGACCAAAAAGAAAGCATTACAATCAGATAAATTTCTTATCTTAACCTAATCATTTAAAGATCTCTTACAAGATAGGATACAAGGGACACTCCATATGAAAGACTTGTAGACCTGAAGCAGGATGTGGCAAGGGCCACAAGAGGTCATAAGGAGGCCACAACAACAGTGAGTCAGTAAGGTGGGGTGAGGTTAGTCATACCTTAGAGATCAATTGCCCAGTCACCCAACAAACCTATAAAGTCATTGTGTGGGTTTCTACAGCATTGATTTCAAACACAATGGCTCCTTTTATTCTAATCCTTCAGGCAGGGTGTTCTTTAATACCAAGTTTGTGGCAAATGATAATATACAGACAATACCTGATAAAGCACAATTATAGATACAATAACACCTAATCCAAATAATTTAATAGTGTGAGACGTTTCAGCAACAGCATTGTTACCATCATCAGACAAAAGAATAAATGGAATTCTTTTGTCTGAAGATGGTAACAATGCTGGATTAGGTCTTATTTTCTTGTATCAATTTAAATACCTCTTATAACTATTACATTAAGTTGTTTTTACTACTTTGAAACCACCTTCTTGTTTCTGTAACATCTCCTTCTTCTAGACAACATACTTTTAGCACCAACTCTATTAGGGCCAGTCAGCACCTATTGCACACAGAAGAGAATGATGGTTGATAAAGGAAGGAAATGAGAAGGCAGGATGGTGAGTACCATTTCTGGCATGACTAACACCCCAATATCTATCTGACATAGAAAATATACTACAGTAGAATCTCCCCGTAAAAGACACCTAATTGCAGTGACAGTGCCCTTTAGGGAGAGGTATCCTCTTACCGTAGAGTTGCTAAATAGTAAAAATGGTAATTTTGCAAATGAAAACTGTCCTTTGTGGAGAGGTGTCTGTTAGTGGGGTGTCTGCTAAAGGGAGATTTTACTGTATTTGAATTATAAAAACTGACACAATTTGTGACAACACTATCAACAATTCTATACTTTTTGTCAACATTATTCTCTCGTAAGATGACTACCATACCAAATATAAGTCTGCTGGCACAATGTAGGCAGAATTGTTGCTGGCCGGCCACACATGGAAGAAGAATGGGTGGAGTGAGCTGCTAAAGAGGATGGAAGTCCAGATTGAAGAAGGCATATGATGTAGAAGAAACAGGGTTTTAGAAATGATTAGGCACAATTTGGATTATAGATTATAAACACAAGCTAATAAGACCAAATCCAAATAAATAGTGTGTGACGTTTCGGTAACAACATTGTTACCATCATTCAGTACTTTTGTCTGAAGATGGTAACAACGCTGTTACCGAAACATCACACACTATTATTTATTTGGTCTTATTACCTTGTGTTTAGGGTTGTAGAAAGATGTTTTAAAAGAATGGCCAAAAAGAGAATCTACCAGAGTACCAAGATAAGAGCCGAGTGGTTGCTATTTTAATGGGTAACTTTCTAGCGATAGGACAAAGTCTGCACTTGTGGCGGCTGATAACTCCATTCACACCAGAGCTGCTGTTGGAGAGGTAACTTCCTTCATTGCCAAACCTTGCTCTATTCCATGGATAATTGGGTAAGCTTTGACTATTATTACATGTCTAAACATACAAGAGAATAAGACATAATCCAAATAATTTAATAGCGTGTGACATTTCGGCAACAGCATTGTTACCATTATCAGACAAAAAAATAAACGTTGCTGAAACGTCGCACACTATTAAATTATTTGGATTAGGTCTTATTCTCTTGTATCTATAATCTATAATCCAAATTGTGCTTTATCATACATGTCTAAACATTTTCAATTTGCACTTTGCCAGATTTTTGGACTACGTGTTAAACTTTTCATCTCCAAGAGCTTAGAATTTATAAATTAATTTTTTATCAGAAACTTCTGCATCACAAAATTAAAGAATTCCTTAATATACTACAACTATTATATATATATTGTTACATCATGATTAATGGCGTATTTCTTATATTAGTTTTAATATATTTGAAATTTAAATTATATATTTATTTATTTTTATATAAAATATTCTCCTTAAATATTGAGCAATCCATATGAAATTATTAATTGAATAGCATATTTTGGATCAAAATAAACATTTTATTTAATATAAATGCCAATATTTCATTAGGCTATACGCCTAACTTCGTCGGGGCTTTTCTTGTTTTTGAACTGCTTTGGTTCATCACGTGATGCCTTCACGCGACGATATATAAATATTTGCAACTCTGTGGGGATAAAATTTAAAATATATACACACAAACAAATATTAATAAGAATAGACTATATATGTACATTTATAAAAATTAAAAATAATATATGATTCCTAATAAGTATAATAAAATAATTTTAAATCGATTTGAACTGTAAATATAACGGAGGTATGTCAATTTTTCTATTAATACTGTTGGTATCTTTCATCGAGGTCCAACTTTCTAAAAATAGTCTTGAATGTTTATCTTGAATGTTGTTATATATAATTTCTGTTTTTTCAAAATTTGGTATATGGTCCTGTTTGAGTGCGTGATCTACTAAAAGTGATAATGGGCTATGGTTTTTAAAAGCTGTTTTGTGTTGATTTACTCTTTCTTCAAGAGTTTTACATAGGAGAAACCGGTAAAACTCTTGAAGAAAGAGTAAATCAACACAAAACAGCTTTTAAAAACCATAGCCCATTATCACTTTTAGTAGATCACGCACTCAAACAGGACCATATACCAAATTTTGAAAAAACAGAAATTATATATAACAACATTCAAGATAAACATTCAAGACTATTTTTAGAAAGTTGGACCTCGATGAAAGATACCAACAGTATTAATAGAAAAATTGACATACCTCCGTTATATTTACAGTTCAAATCGATTTAAAATTATTTTATTATACTTATTAGGAATCATATATTATTTTTAATTTTTATAAATGTACATATATAGTCTATTCTTATTAATATTTGTTTGTGTGTATATATTTTAAATTTTATCCCCACAGAGTTGCAAATATTTATATATCGTCGCGTGAAGGCATCACGTGATGAACCAAAGCAGTTCAAAAACAAGAAAAGCCCCGACGAAGTTAGGCGTATAGCCTAATGAAATATTGGCATTTATATTAAATAAAATGTTTATTTTGATCCAAAATATGCTATTCAATTAATAAAATATTCTATGATATTTATTTAAAACAGATTATTAATTTATCATCATTTGTATTTAGGTACACTGTGACTTCACTGCTCTCTTTGATGTGAGAAAATAAAGAAAGGATTCTGGTGGCTACTTAAAGAAGACTTATCTCGTTATTCCCTTTTATAAATTTCTAGGATGGTTGAAACACGCTCTGGTAAGATGCAGGACCCAGCACAGGAGAGAATCCAGGCTGAAGAGTCTGCCAAGCCGCAACCTGGTGCAACAATTGGTAGAGATGCTAGTTCCGACCCAGTTGTCCTGAATCCCAACATCGACATCCCCAAGTATGATGGAACGGAAGACCCTCGCCCATGGATTGAATCTCTTGAAGAAATTGGCTTCTTGTACCATTGGGCAGACTACATTATCTCTCGTTATGCCGCCATGAACATGACGGGAAGCGCTAAAACCTGGTTGAATTTACACAAAGCTAGTTTCACGAGCTGGGAAAATATTAAAATCCGCCTCATTCAGGATTTTTCTTTGGACGCGAATAAAGAAGAACTTAGAATGAAGCTCAACAGAATGCAACACTGGAATGAACCAGCAATCAGGTTCGCGGAAGACATTCTAGTGTTGTGCAACAAGGTTGACCCCGCAATGGAAGAAGAAACAAAAATTGAACATGTTATTGGAGGACTGAAAAAAGAGTACTCATTCGCGCTCTACCTGAACCCTCCTAAAACGACCGATGACCTTCTTGTCGTGTGCAAGAAAATGGATTCTTTTGAAAAGAAGTATCGGGAACGTGTGGAGAAATCCAGAAACCTATATAACGGTCCACGCTATTCTAGACCCCAACAACAATCGAGGTACGTGCCGCCGACTGCCGCACGAAACTACCAGACCACTTCCAGGCCCCAAGCCCCTGTTTCCAATAATTACAAGAACGACTCCCCTCCTACCCCCAGACAGTATCGAAACAACTTTCCCCAGCCCTCTACCCCTAGACGTCCTTATAATCCTAACTTTGTGCCGAAACCAAACCTTCAGAGAAACACTTACAATAAAAGCCAAGAAGTGAGCAAAATAGGACGGAAGATGGAAGACCAATCTGCTTTAAATGTAACAAGCCAGGGCACGTGGCCCGTTATTGTAGGGTCAAGTTTATAAGAATCCTAGAAGAGGATCCAGCAGATACCCAAGAGAAGGTCGAAGAAAAATGCCAAATGAATGAAACATCAGAGAAATCAGGACCTCGGCTTTATGCTGATGTATGTCATAGCACACAGACAAATATTCCTACCCGGAATAGATATTCCGTGTTGGAAGATTTAAACTAAGCGTCGCGCCTGAATCTGTCAATCAAAGCAAGTCGACCATAAACGGAATCAAGAAGTTGGACCCTAAATACAAATTAAAAATTAATGTGGACAAGATAGGGACTTTTGAAGCTTTGGTTGATACAGGTGCTGACCTCTCAGTGGTCGACCTCAGAACGGCCCTCGATACAGGCCATGGTATAAGTAAACTCGCAAAATTTGTGCAGGACCCGATGGAAAAAAATTGGACATGGTAGGAAGTATATTTTTAAATATAAAAATTGATGACGAAACATTATCACACAACTTTGTGATATTGAAAACGCATTTACGGACATTAATTCTTGGGAGAGATTTCCTTAAGAAAATGAACGCAAAAATAGATTGTAAGCAAGAAACTATAAAATATGATTTGACGAATAATCATGACGAAATCAATTTTGAAATGTTGAAAATAAAGAGTGCCAAGGATTCCATTGTACCGGAATGTTCCATGAAATTGATCAAGGCATTGGTAGAAACAGAGGATGGAGAATATATTATCGAAGAGAGCAGCAAAATGTTTCAAACAAATGGACTTCGTCTAGCAAGAAGCTTGATCAATGTTATAAATAGGGAAACACACATCTGGATAACTAATCCGTATCCTCGACCGTTAAAAATAATGAAAAACCAAACATTGGCTTTTGGAAGTAGTCCAGCGAAAATAAATGTGAGTCGAGAAAGAGAGGTAGAAAAGAACGAAGAACCTAGATTCCAAATAAACGAAAATCTTTCACCAAAGGAACAGAAGGAGTTAAAACAAGTTTTAGAAAGGTATGGAGATCTTTTTTCATCGAGATTAGGGAGAACCAATTTGGCAAAACATCGGATAGACACAGAAGACGCGAAGCCAATTAAACACAAGCCTTACCGGGTAAGTGCTAAAGAACGAGATATTATAAAAGAGCAAATTGACGAGATGCTTACAGAAGGCATAATTAGGCCATCTTCTAGCCCCTGGTCTTTTCCAGTAATATTGGTCAAGAAGCGAGATGGTAAATACAGATTTTGTGTGGACTACAGAAAACTGAATAATGTGACGGTAAAAGATGTCTATCCGATCCCTAGAATAGACGAAGTTATGGATACTCTCCAAGGATCTACACACTTCTCAGCAATAGACCTCAGATCTGGATATTGGCAAGTTGAAGTCGAAGAAAGAGACAAAGAGAAAACAGCTTTCACTACAGCGCATGGATTATATGAATTCAACGTGATGCCTTTTGGACTTTGTAACGCGCCTGCTACCTTTGAGAGAAATATGGAGAATATGCTTGGAAATCTGAGATGGCAAATTTGTTTGTGTTATCTGGATGATGTTATCATATATAGCCCGGATTTTCCAACGCACCTCAAAAGACTTGAAGCTGTTTTTAGATGTTTTCGTGAATCTAATTTAAGGTTAAACGACAAAAAATGCCGATTTGCTTTTGAAGAATTGGAGATTCTCGGCTATATAACGAGCAAACATGGTATAAAACCCGCGGAACATAACATCAAAGCTGTCAGAAATTTTCCTCGGCCCAAAAAGGTCAAAGAAGTACAATCCTTTTTGGGAATGTGTTCATATTATAGAAAATTTATCAAAGATTTTTCAAAAATTGCTGACCCTTTGACCAACCTTATAAAAAAAAGTGTATCATTTACCTGGACAGAAAGACAAGAGGAAGCGTTTCAAACCCTAAAAACAGCACTATTAAGTCCACCAATTTTAGGTCACTTCAATCCAAATGCACCTACTTATGTTCATACTGATGCGTCCAACATCGGCATAGGTGCAAACACTTGTCCAAGACATCGGTGGTGAAGAGAAGGTGATCTCATATTTGAGTCGTACCCTAAGTAAAGCGGAGCAAAATTATTCAACCACTGAAAAAGAATGTCTGGCCGTTGTCTGGTCAATGTCAAAATTACGACCCTACCTTTATGGAAGACACTTTAAAATAGTAACAGACCATCACGCCTTATGCTGGCTCAAAAACTTGAAGGATCCAACAGGTCGATTGGCAAGATGGGCATTGAAAATTCAAGAATATGACTTCGATATAATACATAAATCGGGAAAGAAGCATCTGGACGCCGATGGCTTATCTAGGGGGCCCTTACCAGAAACTGATTGGGATGAGGATTTTGAAAGGCTATTTTTAAATCAAATAACAGACGAAGAGGATAAATTTATCGAAAGTGTTAAGAAAAACCTTAATGGAAGCAGGCGATCAATTGCGCAAAACTTTAAAGAAGAAGATGGATGCCTCTTTAAGAAAAACCCGAACCCTGAAGGCAGGGCGTGGTTGCTTGTGGTTCCAGAGAATAAAAAGAGAGAAATTATGAAAGAATATCACAATCATATGTCGAATGGCCATTTGGGCGTCGCCAGAACCATGTACCGAATAAAGAGTAAATACTTTTGGCCATCCATGCTAAAGGATGTCTCAGAATTCGTTAAGACGTGTCACCTTTGCCAAAGTAGGAAAGGCTCAAACCAATTACCTTCTGGACTACTACAGCCCATCCCCCCAGCCAACTTTCCTTTCGAAAGAATTGGAATTGACTTTGTTGGTCCACTACCATCTACGAAAAACAGGAAAAAATGGATAATCGTGCTGTCGGACTACTACACTAGATATGCAGAAACAAGAGCAGTCTCGGAAGCAACAGTGAAAGAAGTTTCTAAATTTCTAGTAGAGGATATTTTTCTTCGGCACGGAGCCCCACAATATCTTATTAGTGACAGAGGCTCTCAATTTACCAGTAATTTAATGAAAGAGGTGATGAAAACGTGCAAGATTAAACATTGCTTCACAACGAGCTATCATCCCCAGACTAATGGATTGACAGAGCGGTTAAATAGAACATTGATCAATATGCTCAGTATGTATGTGAACACTGATCAGAAAAATTGGGACGAAATACTCCCATTCATCACTCACGCTTACAATACTACAATTCAGGAAACCACAGGATATTCTCCCTTTTTCCTGATGTTTGGAAGAGAACCCACGTCTCTTTTGGACGACAGGAATATCTCGGTGGACATTGACAAAGATGATTATGATGAATACATAAAACATCACTTAGACAAAATAAACAGAACAAGAAAATTAGTTATTAACAACACAATAAAGACTCAAGAAAGAATGAAAAAGAACTATGACAAGAAACACATGGAAAGAAGCTACGAACCAGGAGAATTAGTAGCAGTTTGGACACCAATTAGGAAAATAGGAAAGTGTGAGAAACTACTGAGAAAATATTTTGGCCCATATAGAATATTAAAGAAGCTGTCCAACGTAAATTACTTAATTGAGCCAAAAGACAATCCTGGCCAAGACCCATTGATTGTCCATGTCTCAAGAATCAAACCCTATTTTGAAAGAATTGATGAGGTCAATCACGAGGACGTGACGACCTCTGGAGAGGGGGAAGTGTTACATCATGATTAATGGCGTATTTCTTATATTAGTTTTAATATATTTGAAATTTAAATTATATATTTATTTATTTTTATATAAAATATTCTATGATATTTATTTAAAACAGATTATTAATTTATCATCATTTGTATTTAGGTACACTGTGACTTCACTGCTCTCTTTGATGTGAGAAAATAAAGAAAGGATTCTGGTGGCTACTTAAAGAAGACTTATCTCGTTATTCCCTTTTATAAATTTCTAGGATGGTTGAAACACGCTCTGGTAAGATGCAGGACCCAGCACAGGAGAGAATCCAGGCTGAAGAGTCTGCCAAGCCGCAACCTGGTGCAACAATATTGAAAATAAAAGAGACATATCCTGACAACCCACATGAACATTTTAGATGTCAGAGCATCATTTTTTCTAATTTTTTGAAATGTCCAGCATAATTACACATTTGGCCTTAAATACCCATTTCTTTATTTCACAGGAAGCCTCTTGGAACAAATATTTGGTCATTGAGGTACAGCCTGCACCACACTGACCAAGGCTAATACCCCAAGTGCGTTCGTGGTTGGTTTTCTTGAATTATGGAACAACCCTAAATCAACATTTAGTAATTTTTATCCGACTAGAGGGCGCTCTGCCATCTAAAAAATGCTCATGTTAGTGGATATGCCTCTTTTATTTTTAACATCGACACTTGACTTTATTTTTTTTAATTTTTTTTCACATAAATATATACAGTTAAACCTGTCTATAGCGCCCCCTCTAAATAGCACCTTTCTCTTTATAACACCCGATTTTAAACATTAAAATGTTTTTTAAAAGTGACCTGTCTATAGCACCCCCTCTCTATAGCACTATATTTTGGTGAGTCCCAAGAGGGGGCGACAGGTTTAACTGTATATACAGTAAAACCCCGCTAATACGAACCCTGGATATAACGAACCTTCCCTTATAACGAACCCACGCCGATTCCCAATTCCATTCCATTGAAAATACCATCGTTATAACGAACTTTGCGATTTTTAGAATAACGAACTACCCCTATAATGAACCTATTTTCGGTCCCAAAATAATAAAATCTATTTAAAATACTATGCTTATAACGAACTTAGAATTGTAATTTAAAAAAATTAAAACAACCAAATTTTGAGCATGTGTTTCAGCTCGCGGATCGCGATTTCAAAACAATAAATTTAGCGGCATTGTTTGTTTTGAATTTTGCACTTTATTTTTGCTGTATGTGTTGTATAAATTTTAACACATTATACTTTTTATTAAATAGAATATATTTGCATCCATTAAATTTGAAATATAAAAATACAAATGGCTTCCAAAATGAAGAAAACAAAGGCATTTTAAAAACAAAAGCGTTATTTCTTTAAAAAAAAAAAGCCATTTTCAGAAATTTTCAAAGTGAAACAATACAGGCAAAATGTTAAGAACATATTAAAATAAGAGAATATAACTTTTCTATTATAAAAGATAAAATATAAAGCTATTAAAAATTGTTACAAAGAGGAATCAACCTCAAATTTTGCCGCGATCGCGATCGTACGTTTTAGGGCTAAAAAAAAAATCCCAATAAATGGTCCCGTGATGAAACAAAAACTATTTTTATGCCATTAACTATGGTGATTTTAAAGTCATCAATGTTTTGCATGACAGGTTTAAAAAAAAACGAAATCTAGACCTAGAAGAATATGTGGGAAAATGAAATGGAAGAAAAACACTAACTTTATTTGAATGGTGCAATGCTTGAAGAATGCTTTGAAGCAACAAGGTGTTAGAGCCATTTTTCCAAGTAAACAATGTAATATATAATGTGATAATGATGTTTTAAAATCATTTTATATCTTTGAATATATATTTAATAAAACTTTGCCTAGGATTTGTCTTGATTTTTTAATTAGACATAGAGGTACATGTATGTTAATGATAAGAAGAACCTATCATCTAATGATTTCTTTTATTATTCAGTATTAATGTAAGGAAATTGGTCAATTAAGGGAATTAAAACAAAGTGAACACTATTAAGAGGAAGCCTCTTCTTGTGTGTATGGCTGTCCTTTAATTATACGGTCTAAAAATTTTGAAAAGTAAAAAAAAAAATAGCCAAACCGTGGCTATAGTGAACCGTGGCTATAGTGAACCAAAAGCTCTGTCCCATTGGGGTTCACTATAGAGGGGTTTTACTGTATATTTAAAACTCCTTGCCAACAACACATCAAGCAAGCCCACACTTTACTGATAAAGAATGCAACTGTGTATATGGCACCAACCAACTTTAAACAAATTCTATAAAGTGTATATATGATACAACTGTCCTGCAGACTATCAATTCTCTCATACTTTTTATAATACTTGGGTTATAATTGTGTAAATAAATGCCTCCCTCTTCAAAGACTACTTTACATATTTTTAAAGCATTTTCTGATTCTACAACTTGCTGATGCCTGTGCCATTTATTGGAATAATATCAACTATCACTTTGTGTTATTCCAGAATATTTGCCAAAACCAGGAAAAGTCAACCACATATACATTTCATAGGCTTGTTGGCCCTAGTCAGCGGTACCTCAACAATAAAAATAAATATTATTTTAGAAGTTAGTTAAAAATTCAAAGAACAGATATTTAGGGCCAAAAGTGCATGGAAAAGCAAGATTTTAAGAAGAAAAAAATAAGAACAGAATCAAGTGATAAAATTAAGAAAAAAATATCTCATCAGAAAAGTAAAAGTTGCTGATTACTTGCATCCTCTATTGGAAGAAATATCAATGAATTGTTTAATTTTTTTAGTTCACTAATCAAGAAGTGGGGGGGGGGGGGGGGGCATAACTCTGATTTGTATTCTGATAGTCCGCAGCAACTTTCTGTTGCACCATCAGGAGATTTCTTTCTTAATTTAGCCACCCTTTTGTTTCTTTATATCTGATAAGGCACAATTTGGATTATAAACACAAGGTAATAAGACCAAGTCCAAATAAATAGTGTGTGATGTTTCGATAACAATGCTGTTACAGAAATGTCACACACTATTTATTTGGATTATTCAGTACTTTTGTCTGAAGATGGTAACAACGCTGTTACATTACCTTGTGTTTATAATCCAAATAGTGCCTTATCCTAAATGAATCCAAGTGAAAGGGACAGAGATAATTACAAGATGATAGCCACTCCCCCACAATACAAGACAAGGTTTGTTGTAGTAAGATTCATCCTAACACTGTGTGGACACAGTCAGAACTCTACTTTTATGATAGCGTTCATATATGTTGGAAAGCGAGAGAGCGATGTGGTATGCAGACCTCACCCATGAGCAACCTCTTTGTAAGGCACGAATGAATTTCCCTTGTAAGCCTACTATCGCAAGCTTCCATGAACAACCGTCAGGGTGAACAACCAGTGATCACTAAAAATCGATTTTTTTAGTCTCTCATGAGAAACCATTAAAAAATAAAAATTAACAATTCATGTAAAAAATATATATATACAGGGTGATCCAAAAGTCCCGCACTATTTTAAAAATTAATAACTCCGCGAATATTTGCGCTAGAGCAATGCGGTAAACACCATTGTATTCAGGATGCAATGGGAATTTTTATGGCAAATAATGAAAAATTCGAAATTGATTTTAGTTACAATTTTATTCTCCAGATGGCGCTCTACCAGAATCAGAGATTCAGCGGCCAAATTGTTTGATAAATTGAAAAATATAACTGATCGAAACATATTTTTACTTTTTGAATACCCCTGGAAAGAACCCTAATAATATCAAATAACAAATTAATAAAACACCACTTCGCCAAAAGTATGAAGAATTGTTTAACGATTTCAAATACAATCAGAGATATGTAAAATAGGTAAATGCAAATTAAAACATGTAGCAAAATATTTATTTTTATATGAGGTTTTGTGAAATAGATTGAATGTTTGAAAAACACTGCTGATATCAATACACAAATTTTTGAAATGTTAATATAGTACCAAAAATTATGATGGCACTATTAATAGGATTTCTTGCTATAAGAAATGTGTAGTTTCTTGACTGATTGGCGACCCTTGACTATTTAACTGGATATTTGTCATGATCCAACGAATGAAATATAGAGGGGAGTGACAAAATATATTTGTCGTACTTTATTCCAAATATCCTATGGGCTTGTCAAATGTTATCATTGTTTATTATAATTTACACAATTTTAAAAATGTGTCCCCTCAAATAAAAATAAATTTTAAATCGACCTTTTGCGTTGAAAAACGTGGTAGTAAAATCATTTTGTATTATTTTTTTACACAAAATTTCTAAAGTTATTGGTGTACAGAAAATATTCCTTATGCTAGATGTATTTCTTATGTATGTATTTCTATGTTATCTAATATCTATTATCTATGTATTTCTTCTAATGAGCGAAAAGCGAAAACTAAACATAAGGGGTAAAATTGTGTGTACCAGTGTTATTCGAGAAGTTATAACACTCTGGTTTGAACGACATAATATGTGAGCAAATGACAAACAAAATATTACTGTTCACAAAAAAAAAGAGTCAAGATGTGAGGACAGCATTTATTATCCCCATATCCCAACACAAAGAGCTGCAAAATATTGATATATAATATAATACATGGCGGCTTATACAACACATGAGATAACTGCCTTCTCTCTTGTATTAGGTCACAATCCTTGCTCAATGTGGCACCCTTCATTCTCAATCACCGCCTGCAGACGATAAATGACAGAATGGACAGCATTAAATAACATATCTGTTAAATTGATAAAGCGTGCCATCTGATAGAAGCCTTCAACATGGCCAATGTGGTAGGCCAGCATCGATAAACACACGATTTAATGTATCCCCATAAACAAAAATCGCAAGGCGTCAAGTCTGTTGATCTTGGAGGCCACTGGTATATAAAGTGGCGACCTATCACACGATTTTCACCGAACGTATCCTTCAGCAATTGTTTGGCACCTCGGGAGATATGAGGAGGTCCTCCATCTTTCATGAATGTTATTTCGCTTAGTGCTTTTACCCTGCAATATGGGAATACCCTTTTCTCATAACGTTCACCAGTTACAAAAACGGTTTTAAAAGTTCTTCCATTGATTTTTCAAAGAAAAATGACCCAATAATAAAAGAAGTGAACCCACACAAAACTGTAACTCTAGGCTGGTAAAGTGGTATTTCTGTGAAAATCCTAGGGTTTTCTGTTGCCCAAATGCGGCTGTTTTGAATGTTAAATTCTCCGTTTAGAGAAAAGTGAGCATCATCTGTCCACAGAACATTCGACAGCCAGTTTTCATCAATATCAATTTGCCGGAAAACCCATGCAGCGAATTCTTGACGCATCTCAAAATCGCCAACTTTCAGCTCGTGAAATCTTTGCATTTTGTATGGGCACACTCAATAGAGACATTAAGTGAAGCGTCTTCGGATATCACAATCATACTTCGGCGAATTTAACGCCAAAAAGTTCAATTCGGGGATCACCTGTCCAGGATAACAAAAGTCAGTAGGTTGAGGACATGCTAACCGACCTCGACCTTACACCGTTAAATAACGGAGAGAACACCTATCTATCTAAGTCCACAGGCACAGAATCCGCAATAGACATCACAGCGATAAATTACAACATCGCACCCACAACACAATGGAAAATCCTGAGAGGTGCAATCAGTGACCACAGACCAATTTTAACAACCCTAAACTTCAAAATTGAGAATGTCCATTAGAATAAAAGAACATGGAACTTTAGGAAAGCCGACTTGAAAAAAAAATCACAGAAAAGCTTGAAGAACTGTGCAACGAAAAATTGAATTACAGAACGCTTGGCAAAAGCTTGGAAAAATTCTCTTCGAACATTTAAAAGATGCAAAAGAGCATCGATAACTAGAGGTAGACGTAAAGACCTGTGGATACCTTACTGGAAGGACCACAACATCGAGGCAATGATTTCAGAGAGGGAGACAATATCAATGGACTTCTTAAAACAAATAAAACAGAAAGGATTCATTGAAATTAATCACAAAATATAAAAAGAAATTTGGATATTCAAACAAGAAAAATGGCAGATTTCTGCGAAAAAAAATGGATCCAAGAAAGGACAGCAAACACTGGAATATAATTAGAGTGTTAGAGAACAATCAAAACCAACACCAATCCTCCAATACTCTAACCGATATGAATAGAACAGCGAGAACGAGAACAAACAGATGGCTGACATAATTGCTGAATATCTTTCAAGCACTTCCATACTCAACTATACGAATGAAGACAGGACTCTAAAAATAATATAAACCAGTTAGTTAAACAAGCAAGAAACTTCCATCAACAAGATATTTTCTCGAGAGACTTCACACTGAATGAGCTAAACTCATCAATAAAAAAATCCAAGAGGTCACCAAGAGATAATCTAATCTTTGTTCAAATGATTAAACACTTTGAAGTCAAAGCTAATAATCAACTCCTACGAATACTGAACATTTCATGGCAAACTGGTAAACTACCAAATAATTGGAAGATATCAATTATAGTGCCAATACTGAAGCCAAACAAAGATGCCAAGGAATACAAGAACTATCGGCCAATTGCTCTCGCCAGCATACTTTGTAAAATACCAGAACGAATTATCCACTCTAGGCTCATAGTCTGGCTCACAAAAAATAATAAAATAAACCTCTACCAAACGGCCTATAGATCCCAGCACTGTACAACTGATCAACTGTTCTACTTCTGTCAATCAATAATAGATTCTTTCCGGGAAAAAACCGCCAAAGAAGACAACGGCTATATTCCTTGATATGACCTCAGCTTTTGATCGAGTGTGGAGGGAGAAATTACGTGAAAAGCTGCACAACATCAGAGTAAGAGGAAAAACCTTAATCTGGATTGCAGACTTCTTAAGGGGAAGAAGGTTAAAGGTTCGGGTTAATGGAGAATTTTCCAAGGAAGAAAGAACATGGGCTGGTGTACCTCAGGGATCTGTGCTCAGTCCTCTACTCGTATTAACGACATACATCCTTACCTCACTGAAGACACAAAGGTTGCCTGTTAGGCAGATGATAAAGCCATATGGCACACAAGTAGCAGCATAGAAAAATCGTAAAAGATACTGAAGACATCAATGAGAGGACTGGAGAAGTGGGCAATGGATCTCCAAATGACCATAAACCCAATAAAACCAAACCTATGCGTCTTCTCCACTCCCAGGGAAAAGGGCATAAATATAACCACAAAATAAGCATAAACAAACAAATAATTGATAAAATTAGAAATCCATAATACCTAGGTGTGATACTGCAGTCCTGGATCTTTCCAGTTGGTCTCGAGGACCACGCCATCACTATCTCCTAAGCGGCGAAGTACGCGATCTACGTATTCATCGTAGATCGCAAAATGCGTGGTGTCGCTGGAGACCCACTGGCGATTCTCCACCAAACTCTGCAGCGCTGGCAGAGGCGCCACATTCATTGTACATAGTGTATATAATGCATATTCTATTTTTTTAATAGTGCAGACTGTGTATATATTGACAAGATGTCAACAAAATTATTTTAATTATTATTTATGAGGAATTTTGATTTTCATAGCACATAAATAGCACCTCAAATAGAGCTATCAGAAAACTAAACATTCTGAGAAGGCTATGTGGAACAAATTGGGGAGCAAAACCCAGAATTCTCAGAACAACATATACCACCTTAATAAGACCGATAATGGAATATGCAACACCGGTCTGGGTTCGCTCAAGCTCATCACTAAAAGTAAGACTAGACAGTGTTCAAGCAAAAGCGGACAAAATAATCACTGGTGCTGTTTCATCCACCAACAATGAGAAAATTCAGAGAGAATGTGTTCTAGACCTACTCGCTCGAAAGCAGAAGAAAAAATAAAAACAACTTGGATCGGCACTTCGGAAACGAGGAACCAGAGGACGAGATCTCTCTGACCACTTGTGGTTTGGTGGATCCGCCCTTTTCTGAGAATGAGGTGAAACTGACGGCTTTCAAGTTCGGGAAAAGGAAATCTTCTGGTCCCGAAGGGATCGATAACACGGTCGTGAAAGCCCTGGTAAGGATGCACCCATCGCTTCTTTCCAGGTTATTCAATAAGTGCCTGGACACTGGTACATTTCCTGAGGCATGGAAGGTTGCCCGAGTAGTGCTTCTCGAAAAGTCTGGTAGAAAGGGTAATTCTCCTAATGATTATCGTCCGCTTTCTTTACTAGTGTGTCTAGGTAAGGTCCTGGATAGCCTACTAGCTCAGCGACTGAAGCACTGGCTAGAGAGTAATGAGCTCCTTTCCTCTTTCCAACATGGTTTTAGGGAAGGGAAGTCCACAACCACAGCTCTGAACGAGGTGTTAGAGGGGGTTGAGATGGGCTTAAATAAGGGTGCTTGGGTTCTTTTCGTGGCCCTGGACATTGATGGCGCGTTCAACTCCATGAGCTGGAACAAATTGATGAGAAATTTGATGGACATGGGTTGTCCTGATAATTTGTGCAGCTTGATTCTTGACTTCCTGAGGGATAGACGGATTAGCCTCAGTTTTTGGTGGGCGGAAGTTGGAAAGAAACTGTGCTAGGGGTTGCCCCCAGGGCTCTTGCTGCGGACCTATTCTGTGGAATATCCTGGTAAACACCGTTTTCCAGGAGGAGTTCCATGAGGGAGACAGGCTGGTTCTCTATGCTGACGACCAGTTCCTCATCATTGAGACTGCTTCGAGAGCGAAGGCTGAGAAGTGTGTTGAAACTTCTCTCCAAATTTTCTCGATCTGGGCCCATGACTCTGGCCTTAAGTTCAATGTCTCCAAAACTAAAGCCCTCAGCTTTAAGCCTAGGGACATAAGAACTAAAAGGAAACACAAGCCGGCTATCCGGATGGAAGGACGGAGGGTAGCGTTGGTCAATAGGATGACCATCCTGGGGGTGGTCATTGATGACAAGATGGGTTGGCAATACCAGGCGGAGGAGATGGTGGCGAGAGGCAGGGAGGCGTTGTGCAGGCCTGTCCTGGTTGGCCCTCAACAGGGGGGGGGGGAGAGAAGGAGGGTACTATTTTTAGGAACCTCTGCCTCTCATGTGTCGAGCCAATCTTGCTATATGCTTTCGGGGTTTGGTGGGCGCCGAAACAGGGATCAGAAGGTGGCGACAACTCTAGAGAGAGTGCAGAGGACAGCGGCACTCAGAATCACAGGGGGATATCGAACTACCAGCAGTGAGGTCTTATTGGTCCTCGCTGGTCTTATTCCCCTGGGATTGAAACTAGAGGAGGAGACCATCAGACAGAAGATCTGGGAGAAAAGGGAAGATGCCCTGGGACTTTAAGCGGGGGCCCTGGAATCGAAGAGGGACACAAGGAAGCCTCCGCAGTGGTTGCCAAAGTGGAATTGGAGTCCTAGAGGGCCGACAGGGATTGGCACGGAGGTTTTCACTGATAGTAGTAAGTCTGGAACCAATACTGGAGCTGGGGTAGTGATATTCACTAATGGAGAGCTGATCTTCCAAGAAGGTTTAGCACTCAGAGTGGACGAATTGGTCTTTTCAGCCGAGCTGGTTGCGATCAGGGTAGCCCTCAGAGTGTGTGCCGAGAAGAACTTCAGCCCGGACCGCCTCTATTCAGATTGTATGTCGGCCCTCGTCGTTTCAATCTGGAGAAAGGGCAACTCGCGCATCAAATAATCCAGGAGCTGGAGATGATGACGCGGGCTCTGGAGCTCCCTTGGTTTAGGAGACACAGCCTCATCGAAGGTAATGAGTTTGCAGACAGGATCGCTAAGGCAGGATGCTTTAGAGGTAGATCACTGAGGACCCCAGTGACCAAGAAAGAAGTTTATAGGAGGATCAGGGGTCACGTCCAGGACTTATGGTTGGACAGATGGAGGAACAGTGTGAAGGGGGAGAGAGGTATTCAATGGGGTAACAACACCCAAGTACCTCTGTAAGGTAATGTCCCACAAACTCATTAGGGTAGTTCGGGACATGGGCTCTCTTCCCCAAGTCTCCACAGATTTAAAATTAAGAGAAATCCTGATTGCGTCTATGAAGAAAGGGATGTAAATGCACGCCACTACGTCTTGGATTGTCCAAGGGTAGTGTGGGTGTGCAGGAAGAGAGAAGGAGGGCGAGGGGCGCGATCGAGAGTAAGCTGCTGAGAAATCACAGCAAGCTTCTTGAGAAAGCCCACGACGTGGCAGCTGAGCTTTTCCTCAGCTGTGAGTGATCAGAGGTCGACCGGGGGGCTGCCTCCCGCGGTCCCTGCTGGACACAGTAGATAGTTTCCTATTTTGCTGTGATTAAAGGCCACCGGTATAGAAATCCTTCCAGACACGTTGTCTGGGAGGTGGTGTTTCCAGGTACAATGTCCAAGCACTAGCTTGGATACCGTTACTTGGCTTATGAGTTGAACAGAATAGCAGCGAAGGGCATGCTTCGCATGCCGGCTTGTGGACTGAAAGGTCTGGGTGGCCATCTGCTTCTAGGGTGTACCAACTGTGCTTAGGTGGGGTCCTCCAGTTCTTGTTTATTTTGGCTACTGTTTCTATTTATTTAAAATTAAGTTTATTTTTCTGTAGCAAGGGTTCTTTTGTGCCTTTTTTTCGCTAGCGCATCAGCAGCTTAATTGCCTTCAATGCTAACATGTAAGGGTATCCATTGAAGGTGAATTTTTTGAGGTATTGAGAGTTTTTGGAGATAACCAATTATGTTCCTGCTTACTTTGTCTCTAAGTTCCCCTGTGTGACTCAAGTGTTGTATGGCACTTCTACTATGAGTAAGAATCCATATATCGTGATGTTTAGTATTTCTGATGGATTTTAAGACTTCATAGATGGCTATAAGTTCTGATCTGAAGATTGAGCAAAAATCTGGGTTTCTTCTGTTCATTTTATCATTGCCATTTGTGGGTTTAATGAGAGAGCCACTGCCAGTGTGTCCCAACTCGTCTCTGCTACCATCGGTATAGATAGTTATTGCATTTTTAGGAATTTTATATTAATTATTTCTAATGATAATTATTTTAAGTATTCTGGATTTTGGTATTGTTTGTTGGTGGGTTCGTTTAAAGTGGCATTAAAAATAACATTTTGTTAGTGGTGTGCATGTAGATATTTTTTCAGCTAAATAATATTTTTTCCACTTTATATTTTAAAAATCCATTTCTTTTGGCCAGGTGGAGAGGGCCTTCTTTTTTGAGTCTTATATTGGGTTCCCAAATAAGTATGTAATTGAAAGTTCTGTGTTTATTTTCATAACTCTTGATTTTGTTTATATATTTTGGCAGATTGTAGCTTATTCTATCCTTTAAGGGCATAATGTCTGCCTCGCAAAGTACAATATTATTAGGGCAGGTATTTCAAAGACCTGTAATAATTCTAGGTGCATTTAGTTGTATCCTTTCCAGTGTTTTTAGATTTATTTCAGATGCTGTACCATAGATTTGATATCCATATTCCAAGATAGGTCTCATTAGAGATGTGTAAGTTAATTTTAGTGTTGTTGCTTCAGCTCTTTTGCCTTCCTGAAATATATTTCAAGATTTTTAGTCGGTATCTTCCTTTTCTAACAACTCCTTCAATATGTTTACTGGAGTTAATTTCTGGATCCAGGGTGTAGCCGAGATATTTAGGATGTTTATTATATTGCAATTGTTGTTCTTTGAGAATAATATTTGGTCTTATTTTGTATAGTTTCTTATCGGTAGTAAAAAGACAGGTTTCAGATTTTTGGGGGTTAAATTCTAATTTATGTTTATTAGCAAATTTTTTCTAGGTGGAGAAGAGTCTTGTTCAAATCTCTTTCAGATTTTTCCAGTTAGTGTTGCTGCTCCATAGAATAATGTCATCAGCGAAAAGTCCAATATTGGTTTTATGTGAAAATTTGTCTTCTATGCCTGCAATAAATAGGGTGAAGAGAGTTGGGCTAAGGACTGATCCTTGTGGTAATCCTTGGTACAATTCAAAGGTTTTAGATAGAGTGCCATTATATTTGACCCTGATGTATATATTTTTAAGGAATAATTTATCCAAGTGATAGCTTTTCCATCAATTTTGAAATGTTTGTATAATTTTGTAATTAACTTGTTTTTCCATACCTTATCAAAAGCTTGTGTAAGGTCTAAAAAGCAGCTATGGTGTGGTTAGTTGGCTTTTTGTTTTGTGCATCTTTTACCTTTTGTGTGAAAAATAAGAGTTGGACTATTGTCCCATGTCCTTTCCTAAATCCATATTGTTCTTCTGGTAAGAGATTTCTTGTGTCGGGGTGGTAGGTGAGTCGTCTGAATATAATTTTTTCCATTAATTTGCAGCAAATATTTGTGAGGGAGATAGGTCGGTAGTTTTTTGGGTCATCAGCAGATTTGTCAAGTTTTTTAATGGGAAATTATTGTTGCATTTTTACAGTCTTGAAGCAATTTTCCAGTTTTCCCAGGAGTTATTGAAAATATTAAGAAGTCTTTCTTCGCCAATTTTGCCCAAGTTGATATCATTCGGCCATGGATTCAATCTGGCCCAGGAGTCTTGTTTAGGTCAGTGTTTTCTAATGCATAAGCTAGCTCTTTCATATTGATTTTTTTCATGGAAAATATTATGAGTGCTGGTGACATTTTTACAGTCATGAATAATCTTTCGGGCCTTTTTTCAACCTTGATTTTACTACTTATTTGATATGAATTACCTAAAAGATTGGCAGCAATTTTTGTCATTAGTTGCTGGTGTACCATCTGTATTCTCAATCATATTTGTGTTTTCAGTTTGTGGCTGGACTCTGCCAATTGTTTTGCCAAATTCCAAAGTTTTGTATTTGGTTTCTTGGGTTCAGGTTTTCACAAGTTTGTTTCCATTTTTCCCTTTTCACATTTACGTATAATCTTTTTATTTTTGCAATCACAATGTTCAGTTCAGTTCTAAATTTGTTGGTTTTGGGTGCACTTTTTTGTAGATTCATTCCTTTTAGTTATAAGTGTTTGAATATTTTTTGCCTGGTGTGTATAATTTGGAATCCATTCCTTAATATAACCTCTTGATATTGAAACTTTGGCTGCTTTAATAATGGTGTTTTCGAAAGATATCATATTAGCCTTTTTGAAGTTCCATAATTTTTCTTAATTGAGCTAGTTTTGGTCTTGGTGCTAATTTCTATCAAATTAGGCAAATGATCACTTTCAAAACCTTTTAATATTTGCTATTTGCATTTGTGGAAAATGTCAGGATAGTAAAAACTTATATCAAGGGCTTGTGCAGTATTATAGCTGTAGGAATGATGGGTAGGATTCCCATCATTTAAGCACATGAGAAGGCATTGTCGTCAAATATGTTTGATAGTATTTTGCCTCTTGGGTTTGGCGTAGAACATCCCCATAGTTGATGTTTGGCATTAAGGTCACCTAAAATAATAGTGTTGTCTGTAAGAAATTGAGCCATTGTTCCATCGTCAATAAATGTATTGTTTGGAGGGTGATACATATTGTATATGTTGATGGCTTTGTTTTGATTGAGGTAGACTTTGATACCTTGGGTTTCGAGGTCTAATGTGTTTGGAATATTAACGGCTATGTCCTCATAGTACATATTATTGATTAAAAATGCTAGGCCACGCCCTTTAACAGCAAATACAGATGGATCTTCAGTCCTTACTGCAAGATGGAACAAACATCAAAACCAAAGAAGGAGCAGGACAGATTTCGTCAAACTTCACTTGTGAACTGACTGCTATCTGGAAAGCCCTTGATGTATGCATTAACCAACCATCCCTGCATCAAGCAGAAGGAATTTTAATATACAGCGACTCCATATCCGCTCTAGAAGCAATTCAGAAGGGCAATATTAAAATCACACAGAAAATACACTCGTTGCTTACCCAACTGGAACCATTGGAGAATAACTGCATTCTACATTGGATCCCTGCCCATGCTGGGATCGGGGGTAATGAAATGGCATTTGAATTGGCAAAGGAAGCCGGAAAGTTGAGCCAAAGGAAAGAACAAATGTCATTATTTGACGCTGATTCTTTGTCAGAATACAAGATAATTAAACAAAAAAATAAGAAAAGATCAAAATGCTAAATAAACTCTGAGAGAAAAATGACAAAAACTATAACAAGACTTAGAACAAAACACTATAAAGGAATGACAATACATCCAGATGGCACAAGAACCTATAGGGCATGCAACAATTGTCCTGGTGTGGAACTTACACCTACCCACATATTCTCATGTCCAGCAATGGCCGCAGCCTTGCAGAAATTTGACATAGACCCAGAGCAGCAGCTTTACACACCCAAGATAGTGGACATTGCTGCTGATGTGATGGAGATGCATGGTACATCTGAGGCTCTTTATTGGACACGACAACAACAACGGCATTCCAGAGTAAAATAAATTATCAGAGATAGATACATATTTTTCAAATGAATTAAAATAAATATAATCGTTACTGAGTGAGAGTTGAATTAAAAATATTAGAAATTTATTATCTTCGGAAACAAACCGTATCTAAAATATCAATTTTCTTTTTGCTACATGTTTTAATTTGCATTTACCTATTTTACATATCTCTGATTGTATTTGAAAATCGTTAACCAATTCTTCATACTTTTGGCGAAGTGGTGTTTTATTAATTTGTTATTTGATATTATTAGGGTTCTTTCCTGGTATTCAAAAAGGAAAAATACGTGTCGATCAGTTATATTTTTCAATTTATCAAACAATTTGGCCGCTGAATCTCTGATTCTGGTAGAGCGCCATCTGGCGAATAAAATTGTAACTAAAATCAATTTCGAATTTTACATTATGTGCCATAAAAAATCCCATTGCATCCTGAACACAATGGTGTTTACCGCATTGCTCTAGCGCGAATATTCGCGGAGTTATTAATTTTTAAAGTTGTGCGGGACTTTTGGATCACCCTGTATATTCAATAAAAATTTTGTTGTTAAATATTTTGCGATGCAATCAACGAGCATTTTTTGAAAAAAGAACTATACCCTCTTTGTCATTTCAAAACATCTCATTTTGTTTTCTATTTCTCAATGATAGAAAACAAAGCTGTGTTTTCTATAGAAAGTTCACTTTTTCTAAACCTATGTAGGTTACATAAATAAATTTTTGTGTTGAAAGAATCTACCATAGCTTATCATAACTGACTTTGCATGACCTAGTCTCCGATCAGAGACCATCTCCTTGAGAGACCGGGGTTGCCATGTTTTTTTAGCGATCTTTCATGGGAGACTCTACTGTAATCTTAACTGTCATGGTTAGAAAGGCCTCATAAATTATATAGTTATGTTAAAAATGTCTACACATCAAGTGTTTTCCTTTTATTTTATAAATTGAATGAATGCTCTTTAAATTGCAAGACCACATTGTATACAAGTATTGGGCTATCTATTCCCAGTCTCAACAATAAGACTCTTACTAGACCAGCTTTGAAACACTTTTTGTTTAAACTCAAATGTATGGTAACGTTGCTATAGCAACACTGTTTACTGTTGTTGTTGTGCCAATGAAGAGCCTCAGATGTCCCCGTGCATCTCTATCACAGCAGTCACAATGTCCTCTATCTTGGGTGTGTAAAACTGCTGCTCTGGGTCCATGTCAATTTTCTGAAAAGCTGCGACCATTGCTGGGCATGAGAATATGTGGGTAGGTGTTAGTTCCACACCAAGACAATTGTTGCATGTCCTGTAGGTTCTTGTGCCATCTGGATGTATTGTCATTCCTTTGTAGTGTTTCGTTCTGAGTCTTGTTATAGTTTTTGTAATTATTCTCTCAGAGTTTAATAAAAGAAAATAAGACCTAATCCAAATAATTTATTAGTGTGTGACGTTTCGGCAACAACATTGTCACCATCATCAGACACTAATAAATTATTTGGGTTAGGTCTTATTTTCTTTCATTATAATCTATAATCCAAATTGTACTTTATCATCTCTCAGTTTATTTAGCATAATTGATCTTTTCTTATTTTTTTGTTCAATATATCCTGGAAATAAAAATCAGGCCAATTTGAGAGCTGGAAAAGAATATAAGTGGGTTAACTTTATCAACAAAGTTTTACTGTAAATTGATTCCATGGCATTGGCAAGTCACCAGTGAGTACAAGTAACCAAATTCCCATTACAGTAAAACTTTGTTATAAAGTTAACTCACTTATCACAGTTTTCCAGCTCTCAAATTTGCCTGGTTTTTATTTCCAAGATACATTTCACAGTATTGCTATAGCAACTTCACCATACTTTCATTTTAAAGTGTGGCACCTTGTAAATGTTGAAAACCATCAATTCTATTTATGGAAGAATTCTAACTTACCAAGAATGAAGCTCAACAACAGGTAAATATTATTCAGCACATTTTTCCTAAACAAAACCACTACTGTCCTTACTGTGATGGAATACTATAGGGAACACCAGCGGCTAACCCAGAAGATACAACAGTAAGGTGGCCATTAAACTGCTGGCACAGGTCTGTCTGCCACTGATACCTTCCCAATATTCCTGTTGTTGTGAGATACTCACTTCTGCGGAGGCAAAGTACCGCAGAGTATTTAATAAGCTAGGTTAAATTAGGTTGTGATTAAGGAAATCAAATATTTTTGATAGAGTACAATTTGGATTATAGATTAAAGCTACAAGAAAATACTAAATTATTTGGATTAGGTCTTATTTTCTTGTATCAAACTATTTTTGTTTAATGCAAGTAAGCAGAATAATACAATCGCTGATGGTCCAATGATATTAGATTTCACCAGAAGTTATTTCCTGGGGAAAAAAAATTCAGCACACACACTAAATAGTTTATTATACTAAAAACGATGCCTTGCCTTATTTATTCTATAAAATCACTCTCTGCCAATGTAAAATGCTGGTTTTGGATTGATTGATGGAAGCATCTTCCCAAGGATGTGTTCTAAGTAATATAAAAGAGCAAATTGGATGATCCAGTAAATGGCATCAGTCCACTCACCCTCCCTCTCTAGGTTAAAAGAAACTCGTTTGATGTTAAAGAAAAGGAGGAGGGGGATGGGGGGAGATATTTCTTACTTCTATTAACTGCTGAAGGTCACATTTTTTGGGAGGAGTAGAAAAAAAAAACCTGATATTTTTAAAAACTCCACCAATATAAAAGTGATTAAAAATAATTCAATTAGGAATAAAATAACGGGATAGGTCAAATTATCAAAAGGAGTCGAGTCATTAACTCATTGTGAAAAAGCTCTTAACACAAGTGTCTGAAAATTATATGTTAACTTATTTTTATTTATTTAAAAAAAAAAACAAGTTAAATCTGAATTATATTAAAATATGTGATAAAAAAAATCTGAAAACTCACTATTGTTGTATTTTTTTAATTTACAGGTCTCGATGGATACATTACCCTGAAACCTGTTGTAGTTTTAAATTCATACAACGCTAGAAAAGATAGAGGCTACTAGAAAAATTTAGAAGTTTTAAGTTTCCTACGAACTACAAGTTGAAAGTTAACATTCAGTTCATATTGTTTAAAGGCCACTCAAAAGTTTAGCGTACTGCAATAGCAGACGAAATTTCTCCGAGTTCAAACCTAATATCAAAAGTTGAAATAATAATAAAAAAAGTACTTACCGATCGACATTTCTTTTAAGTCAGCTTACAATAAAGTCCTTTAAAGTAATAATATAAAAAATAAGTGGCTATCCTTCACGTTCGTTTTAACCGCGTTGAGAGGGGACACGGAACCGGTGAGCTGCTTCTAGTCAAATAATCGCACCACGTCGTGCGATGCAACAATTTTTGGCAGGTTAGATGCGCAGAAGGGTTATGCGCAGGTCAGCGGACCAATCAGAAGGCAGAGGTGTGTGAGGCGATCGTACGATTAACGTCACTTCCTTCTGGCAGTGATTCACGCGGCCGGCCGTTCTGCGTCTGATGCAACGTGGATGACTTAAGTTCGTTTGTTTTGGTACAAATTTAGGATTGACATTTTGAATATCCCGGGACTGCTTGTTTACCTTGTGATCTGTGGACCATATATATAATCATTATATAATTACAGGGTTATGTATGTACCCTTATTTTACTAAATTTATTTTCTCCTTAATATAAATTTATCTTTTTTTTTCTCCCATTGAATATAAACAAACATATTTAAAAACTTAATTCTATTGACGTTATGTGGCGCTGAGTTTGTTGTTGACAAACTTTAAAATGTTATAATACCTTGATAAAGGTTGGCGTTCAGCCAACTGAAATATTGGTAAAATAAATGATATTTTGATCCAATATATGCCTTTTTAATTAAAGGGTTATATATATACTTGTTCAGTCCTGGAAGTGTCCCTAGATTCCCTGCACTGACTCCATTAGAGAATTAAATTAAAAATGACAATAAAAGCTGCCCACGTTGGGGTTTTTTTATTGGGCTCGAAAATCATACACTCTGGTTAGTATCCGTAAAACCATGTTTTCTCCCCATTATAATTTGGGCACGTTATGAGAGAGCCACACAGTTATTGATTTAAGACCTACCAAGATCTACATTTAAGACCAACATTTTACAGTCCAGAGTCCCAAACACAATTCTATCTACTGTAATAACTGATACGAAATAAAACCGGTATAGCGTTTAAAACCAAATCGGAGTCAGGACTGCAGCTTTAACATGTATTTGTATAGATGGGAATTTTGCCGGGAGGATATTGATCTAAAGAGACAAGGGTCGCCTCTCCCGTCAAAACAGACGTCTAAAACCAGACGCCATCTATTGACCGTCGCCGCAACTAGCGGCCTCGGGTCGGTGACAAAGCCACAATCTCATGGAATAAAGTCCGCCCTAGACTGACGAGGGCCATTAGCCCGAAACCATGGTCTCTAGGTGGATGCTTTTCAGTTTGCCAAAGCTGATGTTGTAGCTTTGTCACTGACCCGAGGCCGCTAGTTGCGGCGACGATCAATAGATGGCGTCTGTTTTTAGACGTCTGTTTTGCGGGAGAGGGGACCCTTGTCTCTTTAGATGTATTTGTATGTTAAAAAATAGTACAAATGTAAAATTGTACTGGGATAAGGTTAATAAATTAAGAAAAAGGCACCTCTTTATCGTGCAACTGAAATTTACTGATGGCTGGCGCCAGCCATCATTGAAGTAATTTTGTATACATATTAGATAATAAAAAGGCGTATATTGGATTGAATAAAATATTTATTTGCCAATATTTCGGTTGGCTGAACTCCCAAACTCAGCGCCCTTGTTGTTTGTTTATACAAAAATGTAATGCCTTGATAAAGGTTGGCGTTAAGCCAACCGAAATATAGGCAAATAAATATTTTAATCAATTAAATACATGTGTGATTTATTATTATCTAAAGATTTAAATATGGATTGCTCTATTTTCAGAACGACATATATAAATGGACACCCACAATCTTTCACACTATACCAGTCCGATACAGCAGTTAGAGAATTCCGGGGCAAATGACTGAGGAGCTGCAACAATGAGGTAGAAGGAATTAGTTGATGTGTCAAATTATATTGACAAATATTTGCAATTTATCATATCTTATCTCAGGTTTTAGTGGAAATAATTTTTGTTTTCGTTTGTTAGTGAACCAATCTCTCCCGCCTTCTCATTGGACGAATGTGGCCATGTTTGTATATAAGGGGGCTATGGTATGGGTCGAGAGGAATGTGGTGGATTATCGTGTGGAGATGCTTAAAGTGTTCTCTGCGTGCTATATCCGTGTCTGGCTATCTCCTCGCATACCTGTGTAACCCCGGTCCGATCCCTATAACGCAACAATAAAGATAAGTGCTGTGTGTGTGTGTGTTTTTTTTAAATTTTATTTAACAAATTGTGAGCTATTATTTACTTTTTTATGTGTTGTAATCTTGAGTGTACGCTTTTTGTGCGTTTAGTTAATCTTACTGTAGGCCTTAGATCAGTGATTCTCAACCAATGTGCCGCGGTAATTTTGTGTGCCGCGAAATTCTAAAAATGTGCCGCCGAATTTTAGTCATATGATTATGTTCACGTTTGTATTGGTTTTTCTTTTTTTCTTTTTCATTTTTTTACTTTTTAAAATAACGAAATTAGCAAATTGAATGTTAGAGATGTATATTACTTATATTTTGCATAGAAATATTGATACATAATTTGAATTTTCTTGCATTCAAGTTAGCAAAAGTGTGCCGCGAAATTCTAAAATTGTGCCGCCAAATTTTCAAATCTTTAAAATAATGCCGCAACAAAAAAAAGGTTGAGAATCACTGCCTTAGATTATTGCAACTTTGTGTGTTAACCATATAGTAAACTTTTGTCCGATGGGGTTTCAATTTGACCATATACATACATACATACACATTTGTGTCTATATAATGACATCTGTGTACGTGATGACTATTTTATAGCGTGACGAAATAGTACAAATGGGATATGTACTGGGTGCAAAAATAAGAAAAGAAGGGGGAAGGCATCTCCTTATCGTGCGATTGAAAGTTGTTGATGGATAGCGAGCAGATGCAGACCATTAGCAACTTTCAGTTTCACGATAAGGAGATGCCTTTTTTCTTCTTATTTTATAACGGTTAAAAAAAATCTTTTATAAATAAACAACACTTCCCTCTGCGCCCTTTCTGCGATGATTGGGAGACCATCAATTGTGAACCGTGCCAGTTTAAGCTTCCAGACAACACATGTCTTTTATAAACCCCTACATCACAGTATTAAGGCATGTATGTAAATCAGTTACTCAGCAGGAGGGGTGGGTAGAGTCAGGGAACGAACACGACATGTTAGCGGGGAAGTTGTTCCCATCAAATACCGCAATGAACGAGCGAGGTAGGGTCATTATGAAGTGTTTTATTGACAAGATACTAGTTCTTGAAAATAAAGATACTTCGGCCAGTAAATCTTTTTATTACCTCGACGTTTCGACAAAAAGCTTTTGTCCTCGTCAGGAGCAAACAAAAATTAAAACATTTGGCAAGGCGTTAAAAATCATTCAGAATGATTTTTTAACGCCTTGCCAATTTTTGTTTGCTCCTGACGAGGACAAACGCTTTTTGTCGAAACGTCGAGGTAATAAAAATATTTACTGGCCGAAGTATATTTATTTTCAAGAAATATGAATGCTGACCAGGCAGCCTCTATCTTTACGATAAGATACTAGTGTTATGTTTTTTTTATGTTTAAAAAAATATATTTATTTATCACTTTGGTGAAGCCGCCGTTGTCCTTCTCCATGGGGAGTTGATTCCTCTGATTGACGAGATCAGCCATCTTTGCCTGTTTGTGGTATCTTCTCTGTTCATCAATAGAGGTTACCTGGCCGGTATTCATAGTTTTAGAATGAAATGACACTTCGGCCAGTGAATCTTTTTTGTTCCCAACAAGGACAAAATATTTTTATCGAAACGTCGAGATAATAAAAAGATTTACTGGCCGAAGTGTCTTTTTATTCTAAACCTATTTTCTCTGTTGTTATTGCTGGCGTCTCAACCCCCGCTATTTAGATTATAAATGCTGCTTTTCACATGTGTAGACATGTGGTGCACTTGCAGTAAAAGCAGTCGCCAACTTCTACCCACCATGATTATAATGCTCTATACCACGTGTACTAAGGATAATAATAATAAAGATTAGAAAAGAAGAAAGAAAAAAGGATTGTAGATATATATAACAAAATAAAGATGAAGAAAAAAAATTAGTAAAACAGTGAAATGACTGAGAGATCAGGTGAATAATTAAGAAATAGAAAAAGGCTCTCTTGTCGCGTGCAACTAAAAGTTGTGATGGCTTGCGCCATCTATCGGAATAAATTAAACTGTTTTAATGTCCATCCATACAGAGTTCAAAACAACAAACAACTCACCCGGTGCAGGCACGGTCACGCTCCGCCGCAGCACGTGGGAAAACATCCAATGTTCCCAGCACATCCCCCTTTTTAAGATTTGAAATATATACGAGGTGTGTTCAAAAAGTATCGCGACTTTTGTGTTTTTTCAAAAATTATTTATTTATTCATGAATACCTATTTTGTCCCCTTCAAAGTATCCCCATGATATATTATACACTTGTGCCAACGGTTTTTTCCAATCTTCGAAGCACTTCAAAAAATCATTTTTAAAATCATTTTCAGCTCCTCTTCGATGCCGTCTTATCTCGTCAAGCGTAGCGTAACGTCGTCCTTTCATGGGCCTCTTCAGTTTAGGGAACAAGAAAAAGTCACAGGGGGCCAGATCTGGGGAATACGGTGGCTGCGGCATCATTAGTGTGTTGTTTTTGGCCAAAAAGTCGCGCACAAGCAACGATGTGTGAGCTGGGGCGTTATCGTGGTGCAAAAGCCAATTTTTGTTCTTCCACAATCCGGGCGTTTCTGGCGGATTGCTTCGCGCAAATTGCGCATAACTTGCAGGTAATATTCCTTATTGACCGTTCTACCCTGTGGCAAGACTCAATGATGCACCACGCCCCTGCAATCGAAGAAAACTGTCAGCAAAACTTTCACATTCGACCGAACTTGGGCGCTTTTTTTCGGTCTTGGTTCGATGCGGCAGCTTCCATTGAGATGATTGAGCTTTGGTTTCCACGTCATAACCATAAACCCACGCTTCGTCACCATTTATGACCCTCTGGAGCAAATTTGGGGTCGTCGCGGACAGAGTCCAACATCTCATTAGCAATGTTCATGCGATGCTGTTTTTGGTCGCAATTGAGCAATTTTGGTACGAATTTCGCGGCGACCCGTCTCATGCCCAAATCATTGTGAAAATCGAATGGCACGAGCCAATCGATATGTTTAGGTCCTCAGCAACTTCTCTAACGGTGATTCGACGATTGGCCAATATCATTTTCTCCACTTCATTAATTTTTTCGTCTGTTGTTGAAGTGCTCGGGCGTCCGGCACGCTCTTCGTCGTTCACATCTTCTCGGCCTTCTGAGAACATTTTGTACCACCGATAAACGTTGCTTCGGTCCAATGAGCTTCTCCGTATGCCACAGTCAACATTCGGAATGCATCCGCGCACTTAATTTCGTTTTTCACACAAAATTTGATACAGGTTCTTTGATCCATTTTTTTTTAATAGGTAAAAATCGAAGACGATCCAAAACACCTGCAAGCAAAGCAGCTGTCAACAATTAAATGAACATTCAAAATGGCCGAGCTTGTCGGCATAAGTGAGAGACATGAGTACCGACATAAAACCACAAAAAGATCGAAATTCGAATATACGTAACCCGCGAAAATTCAAAAGTCGCGATACTTTTGAACACACCTCGTAATACATTACAAACTTTAAATGCATAATATAATTAATAATGAAGGCGATCCACGGGTTTAACAATTCGTCCACTCCGGTTCTTATCTGGCCGTCTTCTGAGTCGTTAGAGGGATAATCCACAACTGGAGTCTTTTCATTTTCAACCAGTTCCTCCCCCGAAAAGGTCGGCGTCGATGGGTCAGCTGGATATCGCACTGTATCTCCTTTTCGTAGATGGAACCTGTTTCGACGTAAAGTCCCAACTGGAGTATCAACCATATATGACCTTGGTGTCGATGCTTTCTTCTTTACAATCCCCCAGATTCGCATATCTGTAATCCAAACCGTGTCACCTTCGGATAGCTCCTCCAATGTCCGTAGCTCCCGCAGCGGTCGATCATATCTGGATTTCATATCCTTTCTCCTTCTCCCCCTCCTTTCTTTTCAGGGTCTGAGAGTCCACCAACCTTGGATTAAGATTCTCTGGTGCAATTGGCAAGGTCGTTCGGAGTTTATGTCCCATGAGAAGCTCAGCAGTGCTGTAACCGTTCTCCAAAGGGTCGATCGATACTCCAGGAGTCCAAGCGATGGGTCTTGATTTTTCTTGGGGATCATCTTAGCAATTTTCACACCTGCTTCTTCCATCCCATTGCTCTGCGGGAATCGAGACTTGAAGTGACGTGTGTGAATCCGTACTGCCTTGCGAAATTTGCAAATTCACGAGCAGCTCCAAATTGCGTCCCCATTATCGCTAACAACAGTTTTCTGGTATTCCATGTCGGGCAAATATGGATTTGCAACTACGCACCACCAAATTGGCTGTGATCCGATCCAGCTGAATCATTTCAGGAAAGCGAGAATAATAGTCCAATGACGACTAGATACCACTTATTCTCGAACTTGAACAAATCCATTCCAATCTTTTGCCACGGTCGTATAGGAAAGTTGGTTGGTATCAAAGGTTCTTGTTTTGAGACGGCTTCCTGGATACAGACACTGCACTTTCTGACCGTTTCCGCGATCTCTTCCGAAATTTCAGGCCACCATACCGTCTCACGTGCGCGAAGTCTTGTTTTTGTAATCCCGAAGTGCCCAGCGTGCAACTTATCTAGGATCTCCAGTTTCATACTTGCTGGAATAACAAGACGACAGCTAAGCATCAGTAGTCCATTTTGAACACCGAGTTCATCCTTGACATGCCAATAAGAGAGCAGAGCCTGTGACATCTTCTTATCTGGCCAGCCTTGCTCAAGGTAGTTGACTACTGCTTTCAGGGTCGTACTTCTTGTTGAGCTTCAAAATCTTCGTCAAGATCTCGTCTTTGTCGAGCTCTTCCCATCTTGTTTTGAGCTTTTCCATCAAAGGTATTGGTACCCGTCAAGGAGTATGCACAGCATACGGTTTTGCTCCAGGTTTCAATTTGATTTCGTAAGGGTTTCCGATCTGTCCCAGTCCTTCAAATACTTCAGGGAATTCCTTGATCGGGTTAATTCTCGTCGCAACCACTTCAATCCGCCTCGCCAGGTTCAAGAGCTCACATGCCGGCGACTCAGAAGAGGTTCACTCAAACGACGAATGACATAAATCTTCTCCTTGATTTCATAATTGCCATTTCGCAGCGTTGATATAAACATACCCACAGTCTGAAGTTCGGAGAATTCAGCAGCTCTAATGTTGATATCACTTTCCACTAGCCGTTGCTGTCCCATTATCTTCTTGAAGAGACACAGAGGAACACATGTAACATCCGCCTGGGAGTCGAGCTTGAACTTCACCTGTTTCCCGTTCACTTGGATTTCTGCTGTCCATCGCCTCCTGAACTCGCCTTCATCATCATCGAGATTAGATGAATCCTCCACAGCTGAGACCTAAGGAGAAAACCAATTTCTTCATCAAGTTCAGAAACAGCTTTGACTTCCGCAGTCTTCGCCTGCTTATCTGGGCAGCAATTTGCAAAATGGCCAGTTTTTGAACACAGGTTACATTTTTGTCCTTCAGCACGGCAAGCCTGTCCTTCCCTGTGGGTGAAACCTCCGCATTTTGGACATCGTGATCTTGTTTTGGCTGACTTCTCCTTCTTCCTCGAAGGCTGCTGTTGTTGTTTCGGTGATTGTTTCTTCGAGTTGAACTTCACCTGATTGACCTTTTGGCTTGTTGAGGGACGCTGCAGGTCGACTTGCTGCTGTCGAACGGCTTCCTGCTGTCGAACCATTTTCACCGCCTTTTCCAAAGTCAGTTCGCTGTCCAACTGCATTCTTTCAGATAAAGCTTTGTCCCTCACTCCAACCACTATTCGGTCACGGATCAACTGCTCATGAAGACCCTTAAATTCACAGCTATCAGCCAATTTGTACAATGAAGTGATGAATTCGTCCACTGGCTCCCGATCCTCTTGGATTCTTGAATTAAATTTCGCACGTTCGTGGATAATATTCTTTCTGACACAGAAGTGGCTGTCGAACGCCTTGAGGACGGAATCAATTTTCGTTGCCTCTTCCTCCTTTTCGAACTTGAAGGTCCTGAATATATCATCCGCGCGGTCACCCATCAAGTACATGAACAAATCGATCTTGTCCGCCTCCTCTTTCTTCTTCATTCCACTGACCACGAGGTATCGTTCGAATTTATTCCTCCATTTGGGCCATTCGTTGGGAGTCGAGAAGTCGAAAGTTTCTGGAGGTTGAATCTGAGCCATGTTGAATTATCTTCTAAGGTACGCAAAAATCGATATTTTGCAATATACGGGTTCGTATTTTATCCAGTTATCGCTGCCACCATGTTTTAATGTCCATCCGTACAGAGTTCAAAACAACAAACTACTCACCCGTGCAGGCACGGTCACGCTCCGCCGCGGCACGTGGGAAAACATCCAATGTTCCCGCACATAAACTATTCTAGAATCATTAAAAATCAACGAATAGTTGAATTTTATTCCGACAGATGACGCAAGCCATCAGCAACTTTTAGTTACACAATCAGGAGATGTCTTTTTCTTTTCTTAAATATAAAATAATCAATAAAAAAGATGTTAATAAAATATAGAAATATAATTAGAGTATAATGCATTTTTAGGAATCTACACTCGTCCAAAATTAAGTGAGCAAACACACACAAAATCTTTTATTAAAAATGTTTTGACAAAAGGCATTTCCTAATAGTGCAACTAAACATTTTGATTAATAAAGAAATGGTATTTGGTCATTTCTGGGATAATTAAAAACCAACGATTAGTTGTCCGATAGATGGCACAGCCATCAGAAACCTTCAGTTGCAAGATAAGGAGATGTCTTAATTTATCCACCTGATCCCAGTACAATTTAACTGTTGTCCTATTATTCACATTGATTGACGTCCTCCGGCCTAAATATCTGTTTCATGGTTTTCCAGGATGCCCCAAAGGACCACTTTTTTTGGTCGTTGAGGTAAACCTTGCACCACGCTGATGAGGACCAAGAGCTCGAAACGCGTACGTATTTAACTTTTCTTATTGAATCAAGAATGAGTATTTGGCCAATTGTGGAATAATTAAAAATCAACGATTAGTTGACATTTATTCCGACAGATGGCACAAGCCATCAGCAACTTTTAGTTCCACGATCAGAAGATGCCCCTTTTTTTTTTTCTCAATCCAAACTAATGTTTAAAAAATAATAATACGGATTTTTTGCCATACTATTCGTTAATACGGTTTTTTCGCTTTTAAAAAAATAATAATATTTTTACTCAAATAAAGGGAAGATTTTCAAAATAATTAGATTAACCTGTATTCTTTATTTTATATTATTCAGTTGCTGGTCCCAAGCCCGGATGAAAAAGGAGGAGGGGGAGCAGTAACAAGCTTTCTAAAAAACCTAGGCTCAGCTGGCCCGGCTGATAGTACCCTGTAAGGGTTCCTGATCCAGGGATACAGGATGAGTCTGTACTCCATGTTAAGAGCGGCTGCACATGGCGTCTGTTCCTCATGTCAGAGGCGGCCATTTATTTCGTAGCCAAGTCAGTGGCCTGCCACTGAGTAGTGTTTCCAGTCTTAATGATAAAGGCATTTTACTTCACCCAGTGTGTACTGGGTGTCCAATACGGCATACAATCCCGGTTCATGGATGTCGGAAACTGAGGCTTTATACCGCCGGTTACCGGCTATTCATTGTCTATTATTTTTCACTTGTCAAATTTGACTTCAACGATTTTTTTTTCAACAACAAGTCGGTGGACGAGTAGGTAACACCCTCGATTCCCGACAGTCATGAACCGGGATTGAATCCTGCGTTAACATTTTGTTTAATACGTGAATAACCTTCACATATTATTCACTGTTTCAATTATCATAAACTAGGTTGTTCTTGTTGAGCGGTACCTAATAAAGTGATTTTGGAACCGGAACGATTTTTTAGAAATTATTGGATGGTTTGCTAAATTTCACGAAGGAGAAATAAGGTTTTTTTCTACAAAATAAATTATTTGACCAAGAAACAGTTGTAGCGGGGATGTTAACCGAGGATGCCATCATACGAATGGTCCAAGGAGAAGCTGGAGTGGAAACAGATGAAGAAGATGACAAGCATGGAATCATTCTTCCTTCAAAAATCAAATTTAAGAGCTTCTATCTCTACTGTGAAAGTGGCAGCTCTAAAATTTCTGTTTTTTTTTTTTTGAAGGAGAGGCAGAGGCAATTTTATTCACACTTTATTTTCTCGTGTGTCTTCAATAAAGGTCATTGTGTATCAAATATCTTTCAGTTATTGTCTGAATCCCGATATACATGCTAAAAGGTACAACTTCCTTAAGGTTTGTCCATGAGTGCTTTTTCAGAATAGTTTTCACACGTTCCACTTTCTTAATTGGTGTCTAGACTGCTACTCATTGTCCTGGTTCATAGCTTCTTTCCTTGTGTTTTTTTATCATAGTACTTTTTCATTCTTTCTTGTATCTTCTCTGTGTTGTCAATGACTACGTTTGTTCCTACTTATTCAAGTAATCCTCTTTGTTACAAGAAGAGGTATCGCAAGAAGGAATAAAAGCTAACGGCAACGAGATTCTTTATTAAAGTTAATTCTAAGATAACAATTCGAGAATCAAGGGACGAGTGTCTTTTATACGTTGATTTATTGTAAAACGCTCAAGCTTTCGGGCTGGCCGGCCCTTCTACGGGAGACAAGTGAAAACATATGGCACATTGGACACTATATAGGGAAGAGACTATTTACATATTCAAAAACTATAGGGATTTTGCATGTCTATGAAATGTTGAGAGGATTAATTAGCATACTAGGAAATTATGGAAAGGCGGAATTAACATGCATGATAATAGCTATTGAATGTAGTAGAGTTAGGAATATTTTCTAATGTCTATGAGGGAGGAAGGGGGGGGGGGGGACTACGTACAGATGGAGGATACAAGGCTATGGGAACAGGGATTGGTAGGATTCGGGGAGGCCGATGTGTCTATTGATGGCATGGAAGCCCTGGGAAACAAGAGCTTCCAAGGTGAGGCGCTGCTGTTTGTTGTATATGCGGCTATAGTGCACATATGGATTGGCCAGGTCGAAAGAGTGTTGGAGGTACGGATGTGTTGGTATATAGCTGATTTCTCATCTTGTCTGGAGATGTTTTATCTGTGCTCCTCGAGTCTTGTCCCTACGCTCCTGCCTGTCTCACCAACGTCGACAACGTCGCAGTCAGCGCAGGGGATGGAGTAGACACAGCCAGACAAGAGAGATGGGTTATATGGGCTATTGCTTTTTGTGTATGGGTTCCTAATGAGGGAGCTGATGTTAGGGGAATTGGAGTACAGGGTTCTGACTCCAAACTTGCTTAGGGCTCGGGCTATGGATGCGCTAGAGGGGGAATATGGGAGGACACATATGGATTTATATATGGGGTTGGAAGGGGTGTGGCTGGGGTTGTGGAAGTGGCGTAATATGAATGACTTGGGGTATTGGAATTTAATGAGATTAGCTATCACTCTATTGGTCTCCATGGTTTTGAAATCAGAGGTGGAACAGTGGGTGTGAACTCGTTTGGATAGGGCTTTGACGGTGTTGATTTTGTGACTTAGGGGGCAGAAGGAGTTGAAATGAATATAATTGGGCCTAAACGAATTTTTGTAATGTACTGTGGAGTGGGGTATCTGGTTGGGGTCCGGATGATTAGGAAATCTAAGAATGGGAGGGCGTTGTGAGTTTCGGTTTCATGGGTGAAGGCAAGTTCAGGATGGTAACTGATAAGTTTTGAGAGGATATTTTCAACCTGGCTTTTTGTGCATATGCAGAACACATCATCTATGTATCTACGCCAAAGGCGGATATCGGATGGAAAATCTGAGGTGATCTGCATATCTATAGACCGCATAACAATCTCTGCAGCAGCTGAGGATAGAGGGTTCCCCATTGGGGACCCTTTTATCTGTAGAAAAAACTGGGAGTTGAAAGAGCAGACTGAAGATTGTAAACAAAGGTGGGTGAGTTCTATAATTTTGGAGGAGGATGATAATCAACATGGGAATCAACCAGAAAGGACCTAAGGGAGTCTATAATTAAATCATGGGGGAGGCTAGGGTATAAAGATACTACATCAAAAGAAACCATGACGAGGTTTGGACAAGGAGGGGTACCATACACATCATCAATGAATGCACTGGTGGAGGTGATGGAAGTAAGGGAAGAGTACCTTTCAGGAGGGACGAGAGGAATGACGAAATGAACTTGGCGACCGGGGCCATGGGGGATAGGAAGTGGGCCACGATTGGTCTTAACGGAATTCCGGGCTTGTGGAGCTTGGGCAGGCCATATATATAGGACTCGGTAGAGGTATCAGGGATAAAGGACTTGTGTTCTTCCGTGTGCTGGAGTCCACCGAGATATTCCCATCGTCCAAGAGAGAGATTCTCTTCAATACAATAAGAATAATGGAGCATAGTCCGTGGTTTCTTGGGTAGTAGTGTTGTACGCATGGTTGATATATGGAAGTACTTCGTCCTAATTGTTCGCGTTCACATATATAATAATACAGTTAAACCTGTCTATAGCGCCCCCCTCTTGGGACTCACCAAAATAGGGTGCTATAGAGAGGGGAGTGCTATAGACAGGTCACTTTTAATGTAAAATGTTTACATTTTAATGTTTAAAATCGGGCGTTATAGATAGGAAGGCGCTATTTAGAGGGGGCGCTATAGACAGCTTTAACTGTAATATGTTTTATTTAAACGTTATTCTAGTCCATTAGTTTGGGGATGGTAGTTCGTTGTGAAGCAATATTTGATCTTGCACATTTTCATCACCTTATTCCTAAAAATTGCTTGTGTAAATTGTGAATCCCTGTCGCTAATATGTGGAGCTCCATATCATAGGAAAATATCTTCGATTACAAATTCGGAAACTTCTCCGAGACTGCTTTTGTTTCTGCATACCTGGTGTCCGTCAGCACTGTGATCTTTTTCTTCTATTTTCTTATATGTCAAGCGACCAACAAAGCTTTCCCGATTCTCTCAAAAAGGTAGTTAGCTGGGGGCTGTAGTAGTACAGAAGGTAAATGAATCGAACCTTTTCTTCTTTGGCAAAGATGGCGCGTCTTTACGAATTCATCTTTCAACATGGTAGGCCAATAGTATTTATTCTAAATTCGATGTGTGGCTCTAGCGACACGGCCATTCAGCATGTGGTCGTGATATTCTCTCATGATTTCTTCCCTTCTCTTCTTTGGAACTAAAAGCAACCACATCTTACATTTAGGGTTTGGGATTTTCTTGTAGAGGTATCCCTTCTCTTATATAAAGTTCTGTGTAATTGGCCGCTTGTTTCCATTAAGGATTTTTATGACATTTGAGTTAAATTTTCGATAATTCTTTAGTATTTTTTTTCTGTAATATTCTTCATCTTTTCTTCTTCTGGTGGAGTGAGGAAAATAACTAACAGCTTTGATATTGTGTGTTCCCCGGTTTTATAGCCTACTGGCTCGTAATATGGCCGAGAATCTCCCGTGTTTCGGAAAGAAAATTGGCATTTCTTATCGTTTAAGTTATATTCGTGAAAGCATCTGAGAAGAGCTTCGTGCATTTTGAGGCATGCTAGTTATAACTCCACTATGATATACTTAGAGCATAAGGGCAAACTCCCGTCGCTATCATGGCTTGGTCCACTTAACACTTATAGCACAACTTTGGCATTCCACTGCATCAGTTAGCTCCCTTGGTGTCCAGAAATAATTGCTCCATGGAAAGGAGGGTGCCATTGTCCCGTTAGTCAGCCACATTTCAGAATTCCCTGTAGGCCTTCACGGTTACCGTAGCGGCTCGGGGCTGTCCTTCAAACCCCGTTTAAAACAGAATTTATCATCATGGTATCTATATGGCGGCAGGTAGGTGTTCTGTGACTAGATGAGTAGAGATGATGTCCTACACACCTTCTCTATCCTTTACTCCTATACTTCTTGTACACAATCTACAATACCGGCATTCAACAATAGAACAGACCTCCCATGGACCACAATATTCGCTAGGAATCGGTGATTTGATTAAATCGGAACCACAATAATTTTTTATTTCATATTTAAAGGTGGGGGATCAGACGGATCGTCGCCAGTGGTCGTGTGCTACATACAAACAGTGATTGTCCCAACCTTCAAATGCTCTATAGTCTCTCAGTCGGTCTGGTAGCTCCGCTTGTGGGGAACAATATCCTATTCTACATGACAAAATTATAAATAAATATATGAAAGCATACCTCAAAACAATTTAATCTTTAACATTAATGTGTTTGACCTTTATTTTAATTGTCTCGCCTATAACAATACCTTTTATTGCGCTATATATTTTCTTGGCCTCCCAAATCGACTTCTCCGATTTCCCGGATTTAACGCTATCCTGTTTACAGGATACGCGTTTACATGACGCTATTGGCACGGACTCCTAGAATAGAATTGGGATTGGACACAGGAGCAGCTGCTGTGTTACTGGAGCTTGTCTCCTGGCTGGCTTCACCCGTTCTTATCGGCCATTGTTTATTGGAAAAACTCTTTTGACTCGGGAAAATTGTACAGTCAGTTCTCGAGTTGAGACATGCTATATTCAAGTTCGCATTTAAGTCAAAGAATTTTAGGTCCCGAGAGTCCTCCCAAATACAATTTTCATATAATAACTATGGCAACTTTTCAGCAAATGCTTCCCCATGATCTGTTCTTCATGCAAAGTACTAAATACAAATTTCTTTGCAATTGGGGATATATTTCAAATGAGTTATAACCACAACTTAAATGCGACATTTTAACATTTGAGCTTAAAACTAAATGACTCCTACCAACGTACTGGAAAAAAACGCCTGATTTGACCGTTTTCATGGGTCACTATTGAGTGTTGCACATGGTGTAAATTCAAATATTTTGAAATAAAAATTGATCATATATTAATGTTGTATCATATACAGAGGCTGTTCGATTTTTAAAATGACGATTTGGGAGCATTATAGAAATGTATTTACAAATGTTTGTACAACTTCTTGTTTCTATGTGTACGTTTGCCGACAGCCCGATGTTTCCAGGAAATAAGGCTTCGTCGTAGAATAATTTATCGTCAAGACCATCCCAACAGTCGACTTTCCAGAGACCTTCATCCATCCTTTCTGGTTTTTTAGATTTTACAACTGTCAGCAAGCCAAAACCACAATAATCCATAGAGGCAAAGTCGGGAGATCTGGCAGGGATATGCTTATAAGAGATGTACGAAATACCGGTTTCATCCTCTTTTCGTCCGGATATTGATGTGTTGAACGTGAAGTACGACTCGTACCTCTCAATAGAGAAAACACTATACGCGGTCTTAAGTCATTACTATTGGAAGGGGGCCATATCTGATGTACGTGAAGACATGCCCAGTGTGTGCCGAGAACAATGGTAGGCTTAAGAAGGCTCCTAATATGCCCATTCAACCGCTAACTATCTTCTCGAAAGGTTATGCGTAGACTTCGTGGGTGCTCTTACCTTGTCTAGGAACAGGAATAGATACCTGCTCGTGTTCATTGATGCTTTCACCAGGTACGCTGAGGTTATCTCCGTCAGGGATTGTACTGCAGAGACTGCTGCGCTCGAGTTTGTCAATAAGATAGTGAACAGATATGGAACTTGTAAAGAAATCCTATCTGACCGTGGAGCTGCATTCAGGTCAGGCCTGTTCAGAGAGACATGTAAGTTATTATATTAAGTAGCTATCCACAACTTCTAATCGCCCTACCTGCAACTCGATTGTTGAAAGAGTTAATGACACCATTTGTTCCATTCTGCGTCACTATGCCAATAGCAGGAATTGGGAAGACAACCTCGGTTCGGCGGTTGCTGCGTACAATAATGCCGTGCACTCAGGGTTAGGAGAGAGTCCCCACTACATGCTCTTTGGTTACGACGCAGTCAATCATGACGTCAACGATAAAGATGTGAGCGAATTCAGAAAGCCATCCTTGGCGGAGATATTGAAGGAAATGCAGTGAAACAGTTAGGGAATTCTTGGCTGAAAACTATGATGAAAGAGTCAAGAAGTATAAAACTCAGACTGTGAGAACCTTTGAGACGGGGGATTTGGTATTGTTGGCTGTTCCTAAGGGCAAGGGATCCTCTAAATTCTCCGCAAAATTCTATGGACCTTTCCGTGTGGTGGCTAAAGTGTCTGAAGTAAATTTCAGAGTGCGGGGAGTCAATTTGCACGATGAACAAGTTGTGCATATTGACAGAATGAAGGCATTCAGGAGCATGCGTCATAGAAAGCCCGCAGCTGCTAAACGCGAGTGCTATCCTCGGAGAAGGATGATTCCATTGGCTCAGGTGTCTGTCGTATCTCTACCCCGTCTATTTGATATCTATGGCTATTTACATGCTAAAAAGATATGGTACAATTGACGTACTATAAAGGGCGGTATGGTGAGTGGAATTGCCCGCTAAAGTCCAGAAGCTACTAGGGGCAGCGGATACCCGCTATCGCCCAACGGAAGAGAACCGGCCGGGCCTCTTTCCCCTGAGATACGGTTTCTCAAAATATTTCCATTTGTTTGTGTCCCGACCTGTTTATCTGAAGTAATGTTTCTCGAGGTCGCTCCTCAATATCCTCCACGGATGGCATCAATGGCGCTGAGAATCACTGTGCATATGCACTCCCGAGATGTCATTAGGCCAAAGGTCTGTCTTATTAGCGCACCATACATCTATGTCTTTAAATAATCTAATAATGCAAATAAAAAAAAAATGTTTGCGCGTGAACTGATCTAATTCTCCACTAACCTACATGGGGAACAAAAAACCGCAAAGACGTTGAAGACATTGTCGCGATCCCACCTGGACTATACTTAAAGACGTTAATATAGAGCATTATAAAACCCTGTAAGGGTAGACGCCGTGTAGGTTATTTACTAGCGCGTGTAACCTTTGTAATTAAATATGTTCAGTGGATTTTAGAAGCTCTTCGTTTAGCTACGAAGCCAACAATCCTAACCAGATTCCCAAGACTGGACCCTTCAAGTTTGCAGCACCAGTCCACCTCAATCTGTTCTTGATTGAACCAATGGCTGGGACATTCCAAGTAAGATATAATCAACTTATTGAAATATATCACACAAACAAATGTCGTAAAGGATACGAAACAAACAAACATAGTTGAAAGGGTAATACGGTAAAACCCATTATAGACGACAACCGTCATTATAGTAGCCTGCCTGACAAATGTGTGGCTTCTTTTAGACTTAAACGACTCCGGTAAATCAGGAATTGGCTGTACAGTGTCACGTAGACACGAGTGGTCTTAAGTGTTTTAGAGAAGCGTAAGCACACCGATTAACAATTTATACTTCGATGTAATAGTTTTAGGTAGGAAAACAAAAACTATCGTTAAATCGCGTTCAACCGGGGAGACAACATATCGTTTACCTTCCATTTGATGAATCGACTACTGGTTGAAGACACTAAGAAAGAGGAGAAATAGATATAACTTAAGCTAGAGAGTATAAGGTAAGGGAATATGATTGATATATCTCACACGAGAACACTATATAAGACTTAACCCAATTACATATGGTAACTACATGTCACTACTGTATGTTAGCGACGGTTTTCACTACAGTGCACCACATGTCTAAACACGTAAAAAGCAGATATACTTTTGCACTTATAAAGTTGGGGAGTTGCGTTTGGTTACTTGCACTTACAGCTGGAATTGGACTTGTGCAAGAGAATCGGGGGCTATTGAAGCATTTTTTGATAACTTGTTCCATGTAGTGAGTCCTGGTTTATCCCCCAGACCACTATATATGATCCCAACTAAGAAATAATACAGATAACTTCAGGTATAAATGAATTTTAAATCTAAAGTATATATATTGCTGAATCGAGGGAATTAATCGGTCCAATAGATATTCACCCATTCGAAGAGTGGCTCGGCCTTCCCATGGTTGTAGCCAAATTTTACCGCTGCTACTTCTAAAATGTCGTTGTGCCCCACCTTGATGTTCTGTCAGAATCTGCCAGCCAAGACAACTACTAACACGTTATGTGACTTTAATACTACATCACTTCAAGAGACGGAGCAACCTGGAGAAACAGGACAAGATAGAGAGGAACAAGGAGATGACCTAGAAAAAATGGACTCCTTGTGAAATCATTAATTCAAAACACGGATAAAGGAAGCAAACCTGCTGAAAATGACAAGAATGGACATCCACAAGACTATGACTGAGTAATGAAATGAGCCTCAACCGCTAAAAGATGGATGGAAGAATTCAAAAGGCGTAACCCTAGTTTCCAAGATGCCCCTCTCAGTGGAAGGTCAGTAGCTGCTTGTACCAGAATGTCGTAATGACAGCTCGGCGTGACAGTACTTTGCAGAGAAATTGGACATATTCCATAAACACATCCTAAACAATGTGCTGGGCATTCACAAGGAGTTAAATCGGTAGGTGCCGAAGACAAGTCTGACAAGTGTAAACAAAGACCTTTCTTAAGACAGATTCAGTGACATTTCTTCATTACTTTCAGTCCAAATATCTTTCCTCTTTTACCCCAAAAGAGAGAGTTCAAGTTAGTCCCATTAGTTGAAAAATTGATATTCTTTTTTTTTTCTGGGAAGGGGGGGGGGGGGGAAGTATTTTAAAAAATGATTAAACAGCTTTTTTAAAGTCGAATAAATGTGTCCATTCCTAACAAAGACAATGCACTTGCACGCATGTTCATCATGTCTATTATCGAGTCCTGTGGCTTTAAACTGCTTCCCTCCCTTCTCGCAAGATTTGATCCCCACAGAATTTCATCTGTTTCCTAAGTTAAAGCAACATCTCCTTAGAACCTAGGTGCGGTGGGCGAATGTATTCACATGTATGAGGAAACATTCTATAAAGAATTTATCATGGTCTTGCAGTACCGATGACAAAAGTGAATTGAAGCCATTTCGGCTCGGAGGACATTAAAGAAAGAAAGGAGGGTGATGGATAAGGAAGTGATGGTATGATCGCCTCCATGACGGGTTGTTGAACCATGACCTCCATTTTCCTTGTATAGCACGATATGATGCAAATGTGCATTCAAAAATACTTTTAAACGTATGACAAAAGTTAAAACATATATACAATTAAATCGATATATCAATCGGAATAATTGCAAAAAGTTTCTTTATTCAATAAAAATGGCAAGTTTTCAAGCGTTAGCTCATCATCAGGCCAATTGTTTCGCAAACTCTACACCTCTATATATATATTGTAGGAATTTGTGAAACAATTGGCCTGATGATGAGTTAACGCTTGAAAACTTGCCATTTTTATTGAATAAAGAAACTTTTTGCAAATTATTCCGATTGATATATCGATTTAAATCCTTTGCAATTATTTTACAATCTAAGATAAAATTAAATGGTCGTTTCTTCAAATTTACGCACTTTATATTATGTTTAAAACACATTGATTAAAATAATATAAAGTTGATATAATGCAAAAATGCATATAATTTATGATTATTTAAAATTACTAAATTGAAGGTTTCAAAACTAGTACTTAAAAAAAATAGACGTTATTGAGGTATCGTTTGCTTTTAAATTATGTATTTAAAATGACACCATTTATAATATATTTTATAGATTAATATTTACCTTGTGCATCTTCGCTAGAATATCGTCTCTCGGTTGATATCATATCATATACTGAGTCAGTCTTTTTCACATAGGGATCAAAAACATAATCATCCTCTTCAAAACTTTCTTGACTTTCATAAATATAATCGTACACCGATTCATCGTCTGTTTCGTGCGATTCAAATTCTTCCTCTTCATATTCTAAATCTGTATAATATTCATCTAATTTCTTAAATCTATAATCGTCACTAATAGATAAATCAACCTCTCGTCCTTCGGGAAATTCATGAACTCTTTTGGAATGTAATAAGCCTTCCTCAGATATTTCTTTTCTTCCCAACATCGCGGTTTCAAAATGATGAGGAATATCAAAAAAGGGATCCTGTATTTCTTTTGCTAATCTTGTTCTTGATATTTTCATTTTCTCGGATTATTTAGCGCTCTTAATATTTTTGATAAAATTACTGTTTATTAATTTAATTTGTTATTATTTAATTAGTAAAAAAAATAGGAAAATAAATTTTATTAGATTAAAATTTTTACAAAAAGGAAATCACAAATATAAACAAACATTCGAATTTTGATTGGTAGTAAGTCAAAATATTTTCTTTTTATAAAATATTTCAAAATGTAATTATATAAACTTATATATGATGTTTAAATTTTAACACAATAATTTTTGGCATTTATATGATTATAAAAAGTATTTTTCTATTATAATACTTTGATTTTACCTATTGAAAATATATGCATTTTAAAACATTTTTCAAAATATAAGGCTTGCAAATATTTAAACATCCTCTTTGCCTAAATATAAAATATAACGTTTTAAATATAAATAATAATTGTATAATATTAAATATCCTTTATATATCCAATAAATTTTGCATATTTTATTTGAAATTTTGAAAAATTAGAAAAAGTTGTATATTTTACTGGATAGAACTGATCCTGACTTTCAGTATAGCATAAAATTTTAAAATGATATTTTAAAAACTTTCTAAGATTTCAAAAGATCATATAACTAAATGATGCAAAGATTGGATATTTCCATTTTATCAGTAAAATGAACATAAATATTTACGGATGTATTGACAAAAGTTACTTTGTACAGGTTAACACACAAATACAAATTAGGGCCTACAGTAAGAGTAACTTAAACACAGAAAAATCGTGGACTCAAAGTACAACACAAAAAAAGTAAATAATAAACCACAATTTGTTAAATAAAATAAAAAACAGTACTTAGCTTTATTGCTGCTTAGGTAGGGATCGGACCGGGGTTACACAGGTATGCGCCGAGATTGCCAGACAGGGATATAGCACGCAGAGAACACTTTAAGCGTCCTCACACGATATTCCACCACACTGACGTCGACTCATACCATAGCCCCATTTATATACAAACATGGCCACATTCGTCCAATGAGAAGGCGGGAGAGATTTGTTCACAATCAAACGAAAACACAAATTCTTTCCACTAAAACCTGAGATAAGATATGATAAGATTGCAAATATTTGTCAATATAATTTGACAAAAGGTGTCTTTCCAAAAAAAAAAAAAAGAAACTAACAAATCTCCCGAACATTCCCATTGTCCCGTAAGGAAAACCTCCCGCTGTCGGGAGGGAAAAAGCTCACGGGAGCCATGTTATAAAGATACAAAAAAAAAAAACTAAAGAGAGGAGAAGTAGGCATCCGGGTCGTTCCATAAAGGTGCCTTCCATCTTGCTCCTCCCAAAAGAAACTTCAAAAAAAAATCTGCGCATACTACGTGAGTTACCATGAGTGATTACCAAATACACATATATAATATGCTTTAGCAGACAGAGTTTAATGGGGGACCAAATAAGCTCTCATCTGGGACCGGCTGGGTATGTTAGGTAGAGACCTTGGGTACTGACAGACGCTCACTTGATGAGAAACCGAACCATCCAAATCCATTCAGTTCTCTCAAGTCCAAGAGCTAAAAGCTCTTCTTAACGTCTGTTTCTAAACGCTTTCATCCTATCGACATGTACAACCTTCACATCGTGCATGGTGACCCCTCTTACTCTAAAGTTAACATCGGAGACCCTAGCTTCCACACGGAAAGGCCCAAAGAGGTTGGAGAAACCTTCAGTCTTAGGAACAGCTAGCATTACCAGATCTCCTCTGTCGAAACTTCTGGAATAAGGTGGCCTAGGATTCATACGCTTTTCAGCAGAATTACCTGACATAAACTGTCTGACAGTCTCCTTTGCTTTCCGCATCACCTTAACCTCTCAGCCCAAGTAGGCTTTCTAAAACTATTAACAGACCCGCTACACTCACAGCTTCTGTTAAACTCAGTAGGTGGCAACTTTACAGCCTCGTTTTCAATGCGCTTCACTGATTTCTCCTCGAAGGAGCTTGAAACCATCGGTCTATGCACACTGGCAACGTAGCTAAGGTCTACATAATCTCGGTCTTCTGGTTTCAAGGAAATCATGTTGCAACGCTCCCGTATGGCAGGTAACGGGATATTGAATCTCCTTATATCATTGATTCCCAGAATCCCGTCGTAGGCCTTATCTCCGAGTGACATTAGCCAAAACCTTATCTCTCCCAGCTCAATGCCGTTTTCGTTACCAACTCTACAGGTTTTAACACGTGTAAGTGTCTGCTCTTGGCCTGTCACTGACACTATACGTAAAGTTTTAAGTGCATCGTCCAATTCTCCTTCAAGACCTTGCACTTTTCAGATCAATAATACTGACTTGGCTTCCTGTATCGTATAACAGGTGCCACATATTGCCGTTAATATTCACCTTAACTATTGGCAGATTTCTAAACTGATTTCCTCCATATGAACGTATGTTCACTATCTCAGCATTGTCAAGAGTATTGCGGTTGAAAAACATAGAAGACTGTCTTGAGCAATCACTAGCTATATGTCCTAAGCTACACTCAGGTGGACTCAGCCTGATTTCGCCAACAATTTAGTCAGTTTTTCTACCTCACCCTAAGATCTGCAATACACTGCTCATTTTCGTGCTTCATCCTGTTTACACTGGCACTAAGCATCTTCATCTCACTCTTTAATGCTATTTATTTCTTCAACCCCTTCTACTGAACATACCCCTTTCATAAAGCTGCAACGGTGTTCTACACTATCCTCCGTGCCATGACACTGACTGTTTTTTTTTTTTTTATTTTTTTTTTTTTTTTTTTTTTTTTTTTTTTTTTTTTTTTTTTTTTTTTTTTTTTTTTTTTTTTTTTTTTTTTTTTTTTTTTTTTTTTTCTTTTTTTGGGGTGTGTCTAATGATTTAGCCCTCACTGCGAACAATAGCCTCTCTATACTTATCGAGCACATTTTCGAGGAAAATTTCAAACACTAGGCTATCGTCAAAACTGTACTCTACTTTATCTCTAATGGCCAGGAATCTTTCTTTAAAAACCATAGGACTTTCCCCAACTCTCTGCTTAAGACCTTCTATTAATTTAAGGCATTCCCTAATACCACGCGCTTTCTTAGGTACAATATGTTCAGTTTACTAGCAATACTTTTGAAACTGCTATCGTTACGGATACCCATCTCCTCTAAGCTCAACCTAACTTCAGGGGATAAAGCCTCGAACATGAGCAATGCTTTGACCTCAGGATCCCATTTGCCTACTCGAGCTTTAAGCTCGACTTCCCGAATGAAAGAATCGAGATTAACCCATTAAACACTGACAGGTTAAGCATAGAGTTCACAAACATGATGGAGTACAAAAAATAGTAATAAACCACTCAATCAAAGAAAAAAAAAACGCACGTAAAATTACAGGAATTTACACGTGCAAACACCAGTAATCCTGGCAAGGCTCGCCAATGACAAAAGTTACTTTGTACAGGTTAACACACAAATACAAAATTAGGGCCTACAGTAAGAGTAACTTAAACACAGAAAAATCGTGGACTCAAAAGTACAACACAAAAAAGTAAAATAAAAACCACAATTTGTTAAATAAAATAAAAAACAGTACTTAGCTTTATTGCTGCTTAGGTAGGGATCGGACCGGGGTTACACAGGTATGCGCCGAGATTGCCAGACAGGGATATAGCACGCAGAGAACATTTAAGCGTCCTCACAACGATATTCCACCACACTGACGTCGACTCATACCATAGCCCCTTTATATACAAACATGGCCACATTCGTCCAATGAGAAGGCGGGAGAGATTTGTTCACAATCAAACGAAAACACAAATTCTTTCACTAAAACCTGAGTAAGATTGATAAGATTGCAAATATTTGTCAATATAATTTGACAGTATTTTTCTTGCTAAATCTAGAAACTAAGGCGTTTGGAGGTGTTGCCTTCGATAGTGTGGCTGCTTCTCAACGAGCTACCAAAGTAATTGCAAGAACTAAAAGTGAGATTAGACTTCTAAATTCACAGTCGGAGCAATATAATGGCGTCTAGTTTTGGTGTCTATTTTGACGAGAGAGGCGCCCTTTTTTAAAATAGATCATTATTCTCCCGGCAAAAATTCCAGACACTTCCTAAGAAATCAAGAAATGGGTATTCAAAGGCCAAATTTGTGTAATTACGTAAACCTGTGAAAAAAGGAATAAATATTAAAGAAAAGGTCAGATGTTGATATTTAAAAATAGGCATTTTCTGACCGCTCACACGCGCATTTCTTGGTTTATAATATATAAAGGGTTAGCCAAATATTATGGAACAAACATAAATCAACGTTTAGTTGATTTTTGTTTCACTAGATGACGCTCTTCCAACTAAAGTGCTAATGTGAGCGGTAAGGAATGCCATTAAAAAAAAATTTAAATGAATATTTTAAAAACTGCCCCTAAAAGCTACACAAAAATAATTAATTAAAATAAATATTTAAAAAAATCTTTATTGCATACATCTGATCATGGAGTTATTTAGATGAAATCAATAAAAATCAATATTTTATTGGACAGACGAACATGACATAGAGAGCGCTATCAGTAAATAGTATATAAAATGCTATTCATTATTACAGGATTGCGGATTTTGAAAAATTACAAAAAAAATGCTATATTGTATTGCGATCAATAAGAGGAAGAAAGATTGCGGCGCACATACCACGTGGCTTATTTAATAGCAGCCGATCGTTTTACATGGCATTGATCCCAAGGCCGACTTCACGTCATGCCTTGTCAGACGATGTTGCATCATCCTACTACGTGCTGACCAAACGACGATGGCCACTTTCGTCTGATGCTTTTTTTAGCTGAGTCATTCTTCCAAAGTGTAATTGAATAACGTGACGTAAATATTGCGTGCTTTTTATCCATCTTCTGCATCATTTTAAAAACAACATAAACGCAATTATTGCAAAATGAAAAACTTCATTATTTCCTTCCTACAATCGATTTTCTCTCGATTCAAGACGCCAAGTTCGAGAGAGAAAAAGCCCAGAATATCTAAATCTTTTTTAAAATTCCGATTTTATATTGTTGTTAAATACAAATGATCATTTTTACAAAATCATTCAATTCGAAAATAAAGATTTTAATCTTATAAAAACGATCAATTTGGAATATGAATCTAGTCCTTTAAAGTATATAGGTATTTAATCCCATTTATTCTGAGATAGTTTTATATTTATGATTAGTTTTCTTAATTATAAAGTTCAAACTACTTTCTGCACAGATATAGACGTAGTGAATGTACAACCATCTGTATATAATGGATTTACTAGTAAAAACTTTCACAATATATATATTTATTTTTTGGAATAATTTGCAATCTTCGTGTGTGAAAAGAGAGAGAGAGATTAAATAACGATATATATACATAGATTAATAAGTAGAAATATAAAATATTAATATACATACACACACACATATATATAAAAATATATACAAGGTCTTCATTGGTAGCGCCCACCGCAGGAAAGACTCCGCCACCGATAGACTGCGAGAGTTCTTTCCCACAGAGTGGGCAGGTCGATGTGTTGGCTGGCATTACCCACCTCAAGACCAAGATGGTACTTGTAGAGAGCCTCTGGTACCTCTGTTTAAAATACATCAAAACATTGAATAATCAAGAAACAATAAAATCCTTTTGAATAAATAAAATACTTTTTTTGTTGAAAATTTAAAGTAAATAGTTCTCGATGTAAAAAATATTTCCTACTACAAACATAAATATTTTTATTCTGTGATAGCGCTTCGTGAAAAAAGAGAAATTTTGTCAAATCAAGTTGGCGACTATGTTGAAATGTGGTGCAGACGACACGTCCCATCAATCACCATCATCTAAACATCGAGGGGTAAGGTTCATCCAACATCTTGATGGACTTTACTCTGTGATTTTTATGGTGCCCTTAGATACAGAAACGGCTGCACATTTCATAGAAAATCTTTTTTTTTTTTCAAACGTTGTTTTTAGACGTTCTTAAATGTACAAGGTTGTCCCAAAAGTTCGTAAACACTTGCAAAAAATTGAAACACCAATATTACGTGTTATGTATAATATCTCTCTTGTGTGTATTATGTATAAAGTAATTGTATTATGAATTATTATGTATTCGCCGTAATAATATTATTCGCCAAGTAATAAGAAAAACAACGTTTAAGAAAAACACGAACTTTTGGTACAACCTTATATTATTAATTTTTATTTTTATATATAAATATAAAATAAAATATGCATGTTTTTTTGTTTATTAATAACTCTGTGTGATTTTAATTTACTATTTCGCTCATTCAAAATTTCTAAATTCACAAAGTTCTTATAAAATATTAAACGTTGAGAGATCTTGTAGTATAATTTATAAACTGTATAATGGTGGGTTTTAACCCTAATATGCTTCATAGACAATTTGAAAATCAAAATAATTTTATTGACATCTTGTCAATACATTCAAAGTGCACACAGTCTGCACTATTTAAAAAAAGATAATATGCATTATATACACTATGTACAATATGCTTCATAGAGATTCAAGATAGTCATGTGAAAAGCGTTTTAAAAACTACAAATATTTTCACACAATGAATTTCTTTTTTAAGTTACAAGATTTCAAGCGATAATCGCTCTTCAACGAGGGCTTAACTAAAACAATTGATTATTTACAAAAAAGTATAAAACGTCGCAACTCTAAAACTCTAAAAAAGAATTGCATCGTCTTAATCTTTTTGTAATTTGCCGAAATCTGCAAACCTGTGATATAATGAATTGACGATAACTTACAAGAAATATTTACAAATATACCTGTGCAGCGTGGATATTTATAACTGTAATTCTGAAAAGAAAATTCCAATTCTAAAAAATCCATAGAGAAGGTTTAGAAAGTTTTTATAAGAGTAGCAGGTACATAAGACCTCATCCTATGAGCGACCATTAAAACAAAATAATTATTTGTTCTACTCTAATTTCCATTGAATGACCAGATGTGACCAGTAGTGTGTCTTCTTTTTAGACCATGATTACTTATGGGAAGTTGGTTGTACTACAAGAGTTTCTCATCACAAGATTGAAATTTTCAAATAAAAAGGTATAATTTGGATCAAAATATCCTTTATTTTAATCCAATTTTGATCTAATATATGCCTTTTTATTTAAAGATTTATTTATGGATTGCTTTATTTTCAAAAAGATGGAAATTGTTCCATTGCCCTATATCTTCATGTCGGAATGTATAAACCTCTTTGTTTATACATTTCAATAAAATAATCCCCTGCATCAATATATTAAGTTGAAAACATCTTTCAAAGAAACGTATCCTTGGAACTTCGATGTCTTCAACATAAAATATCTGAGACCTATGTGAAATGGCAGCTGACGGGAAGTGTTGATCACCAGAACGAGGTTGGAGCACGGAACTCTAGATTTCAAAGGAAGTTTGGAAACCGTAGTTCCCCGCAGTGTGGAAGCCATGTCTGTATGGTGACGCAATTTTCCACGTGTTCTTTCTATCCCATTGCCTGTACCTGCGGATGTTGAAAGATTCTGTGTCTTTAAAATTATTTAATCAATAAGGAATCAAGGGTTTCGTTTCTTATTTCTTTTATTTCTCGAGCTAACATGCCCTTCAACACAGGTATATAAATGCGGCGTGAATTTGTACTTCAGGATCTCCATGTTGAAGGGCATGTTGGACTGAAAGCTCAAGAAATGAAAGAAAAAAAAAGAAACCTTTGATTCCTTATTGATTAAATCAAAGTGTAAAAGAGCAGGGAAGAATCTTTATTTTAAACTATTGTTTTATTCCCCCACAAGTGGCCCAATCCATGATAGCCATAGTGGGTTTTTGGGTGTTCATACTGTAAGTAGAACGCGGCTGATTCCACACTAGCCTGTTCAGTGAATTCCCTAACCTTGAGGTATGCACAAAGGAACGTTTGGTCACTGGACATGTGTCGGACCTGGAGGCTGTTGTTGGGTTCTGTGCTGCCTGGAGTATAGGAGCTCCATCTATGCTTCCTTCCTGTGGTGAATCTGTATAAGACCCTGAGGCTGTTGTTGGGTTCTGTGCTGCCTGGAGTATAGGAGCTCCATCTATGCTTCCTTCCTGTGGTGAATCTGTATAAGACCCTGAGGCTGTTGTTGGGTTCTGTGCTGCCTAGAGTATAGGAGCTCCATCTATGCTTCATTCCTGTGGTGAATCTGTATAAGACCCTGGATGCTGTTGTTGGGTTCTGTGCTGCCTGGAGTATAGGAGCTTCATCTATGCTTCCTTCCTGTAGTAATCTGTATAAGACTCTGGAGGCTGTTGTTGGGTTCTGTGCTGCCTGGAGTATAGGAGCTCCATCTATGCTTCCTTCCTGTGGTGAATCTGTATAAGACCCTGGAGGCTGTTGTTGGGTTCTGTGCTGCCTGGAGTATAGGAGCTCCATCTATGCTTCCTTCCTGTGGTGAATCTGTATAAGACCCTGGAGGCTGTTTTTGGTTCTGTGCTGCCTGGAGTATAGGAACCCCATCTATGCTTCCTTCCTGTGGTGAATCTGTATAAGACCCTGGAGGCTGTTGTTGGGTTCTGTGCTGCCTGGAGTATAGGAGCTCCATCTATGCTTACTTCCTGTGGTGAATCTGTATAAGACCCTGGAGGCTGTTGTTGGGTTCTGTGCTGCCTGGAGTATAGGAGCTCCATCTATGCTTCCTTCCTGTGGTGAATCTGTATAAGACCCTGGAGGCGTTGTTGGGTTCTGTGCTGCATGGTAAAGAAGGAGATCAATCTATGCTTCCTTCCTGTGGTGAATCTGTAGAAGACCCTGGAGGCTATTGTTGGGTTCTGGCTGCCTGGAATATAGGAGATCCATCTATGCTTCCTTCCTGTGGTGAATCTGTATAAGACCCTGGAGGCTGTTGTTGGGTTCTGTGCTGCCTGGAGTATAGGAGCTCCATCTATGCTTCCTTCCTGTGGTGAATCTGTTATAAGACCCTGGAGGCTGTTGTTGGGTTCTGTGCTGCCTGGAGTATAGGAGCTCCATCTATTATTTCTTCCTGTGGTGAATCTGTATAAGACTCTGGAGGCTGTTGTTGGGTTCTGTGTGCCTGGAGTATAGGAGCTCCATCTTTGCTTCCTTCCTGTGGTGAATCTGTAAAAGACCCTGGAGGCTGTTTTTGGGTTCTGTGCTTCCTTGAGTATAGGAGCTCCATCTATGCTTCCTTCCTGTGGTGAATCTGTATAAGACCCTGGAGGCTGTTGTTGGGTTCTGTGCTGCCTGGAGTATAGGAGCTCCATCTATGCTTCCTTCCTGTGGTGGAATCTGTATAAGACCCTGGAGGCTGTTGTTGGGTTCTGTGCTGCTGGAGTTAGGAGTCCATCTATTATTTCTTCCTGTGGTGAATTGTATAAGACCAATGGTCTTAATAAAGCTTTGTGTGTGTGTTTATAATGTAAGTACCACGTAGAACCAGTTCAAATTTGCACTCACAAGATGCCAGTGCCCCGTTTTTGGTTACTTGCACTCACTGGTGGATTTGGTCAAAAATCAGGGCCTTGAGAAAAAGCACCCAATTTATTATTTAAAATTCTAAAAAAGGGTTTTCAATGCGGGGTTCGAGCCTGAAGTCGACAATTCAGTTCTCTACATCACAATGGTGACATAATATATGCAGTTGACATTGAACAAAAATTTTCTACTTCTCTTTTGATTTCTTGAAGTTCACCAATTTGATGTCAACATGTAGGTCGTTATATGGTTAACAAACGAATAGAATAAAGGATATAGAGTGTATTGAATTTCTATCTCGCTCTGCTTATAGCCCGGATATTGCGCCATCTGATAATGCAATTTATTTCGGTCCATGGCTACATTTATAAGCTAAAGACAATTTGAAACATTCCAAGACATCGAATTTGCCTGTCTTGACTTTTTCGACTCCAAACCCCGAGAATGGTATCGTCAGCAAATTGAAAACCTGACAAAAAGATGGCTGGCTGTTATTGAAAATGAGGGTCTCTACTTCAATGAATAAAATATTTATTTGTTTACATATTATTTAATTTTAAAATGTTATAAACCTTGATAAAGGTTGACGTTCAGCCAACTGAAATATGGTAAAATAAATGATATTTTTGATCCAATATATGCCTTTTTAATTAATTAAATATTATTTAATGTGTATTAAAATCTTATTTATGGGAACAAACTTCTGATACAGTCTGCTATTTAAACGTCTATCAATTAATTTAAATCCCTGGACATTAATTAAACAATTATAAAAAGGTTTCCGGAGATGGGTTTCTTTTTATTTTCAAACCGTCTCAAGATTTCGGCCATCTCTGCCCTTCTACAGTAGAACCTATATAATGGATCAGACGGCGTTTTATTCCTTGTATATGTTCACCTGTAGAAAGGAAGAGGTGTCTGAAAGCTTGAGACAGTTTTAAAATAAGAAGAAACCCATCTCCGGAAACCTTTTTAATTGTTTAATTAATTTAAACGTCTATATTATACGTCAGAGATATAGTTGTCATTTATATACAAATCATATCCTTACATATGACAACTGACAAAAACTATAACAAGACTTAGAACAAAACACTATAAAGGAATGACAATACATCCAGATGGCACAAGAACCTATAGAGCATGCAACAACTGTCCTGGTGTGGAACTAACACCTACTCACATATTCTCTTGCCCAGCAATGGCCGCAGCCTTGCAGAAAATTGACTTAGACCCAGAGCAGCAGCTTTACATACCCAAGATAGTGGATATTGCTGCTGCTGTGATAGAGATGTGTGGAGACATCTGAGACTCTTCATTAGACACGACAACAACAACAACTCTTACATATTTAGATAACAGAGAGAGAGAACTAAATAATGTGCTGAGCTATTGGTCAAGTCAGTGAGAGCGTCAATTAAGGATGAGAGCTAGACAGAATATATACATGGAGTATCAATTACAATTAATAATAATTAATTTTAAACAAGGATAGAAATAGTCTTTATTTCTCCTTAAAATAAATTACAATTTTTCGTTCAAAAGAAACATTTGCGGTAAAACTTGTCAAACGTCGTTTTATAATAATTTATATTTTATCTATACTGTTACACACCAGCTGTTACCTGCTCAGAAGTCTCCTCTACATGGCGGCGAGGAGAAGCAGCACAAGTAAGAGACTGCCTTGTAAGGCGAAGTACGGTGTCGTGAGCCCGAGCCGCTACGGTAACCGTGAACAGGGAACTTGAAATGTGGCTGATTAACGGGGCAATGGCACCACCCCTTTCCATGGAGTTGGACAAGACCACCACACCAGCTTGGTATGATTCAACGAGTTTAATTCGCTGATGATGCCGTGGAACAGTCCAGACCTCGTTCAACGATGCGGGCACGTAAAATGTTTGTCTACTATTGGTATTAATCCTCCAGACGGCTTCTTGGAACTCTAATACTGTATTGGATCATTCTGCTTTTATATACTACAATGAAGGATGGAATCTTAGAAATGGTATGCAAGAAAACTATGGACACAAGCCTTTAGAACAGTAGAATTATATTTAGCGAAATATTTATTTTTACAAGAGAGAATCGTCAGACATCTTGAGAAGGAATCAAAGTTTACGGCGTCGTGTTTCTTTTATTAACAGGTATTTTCAATTTTGATATTTTGCTACTCTATAAACTTCCTCTTGTATTTTATCAATTATAATTTGTTCTCTTGCCTAAAATAAATTGCTGTGTCATCCTGAAGTTTGTATTTCCTAATTTTTCCACGTGGCAATATATAAAAGGTTCCTTTCAACACATAACAATCTATCTGTAATATATGTATAGGGAAATTGGATAAATCATCATTCTTACCGGTCGGGGAAAACAGTGACGCCACGTGGAAAGAGGAAAACTCAGTTCTCCCTCTTGCTGTAACTGCTGGGTGGATTTGGCTCATATATAGTAACTTGGAGGTGTCTTGTCCAACTCCATGGAAAGGGGGTGCCATTGCCCCGTTAATCAGCCACATTTCAGAGTTCCCTGTTCACGGTTACCGTAGCGGTTTGGGGCTCACGACACCGTACTTCGTCCTACAGGGCAGTTCCTTATTTTTATATAGTAACTTTTATTTTATATCTCTAAAATCTTTCATATAATAACTAAATACCCTGGAATTTATTATTTTATAATAAATAAATATATAAAGTAATTCGGAAGCCTATTTAATTATTTTTCATTACGACAATTTATAAACAATCAATTAGGTACACCTCTCCTCAATACACTTTGAGCCTGGTAGATAATTTTTGTAAATAAGCCACTTGGTATGTGACGTCTGCATATTTATTTACGTTGGTAGACCCACACCGTCAGATGGGGTGACTTGAGGAATGTAGGACGCCGAGATAACTAGCCATACAATGTAAGCAGACGTGGCTCAAATGGAAATCTTTCTGTTGGAGCTTTCTCCACCTTTGTCAGAGGTTGGCCTGGTATTGCACTACTTCTATATTCAATTGTTTAAATTGTCTAATTGTCTATATACATTAGAACCTCCATGTGAGGACACTCACGCTAGAGGACACCTCTCTACAAAGGACAGTTTTCATTTGTAAAATTATCATTTTCAATATTTAGCAACTATCCGGTAAGAAGATACCTCTCCCTAACGGACACTTTGGCTCTGTAACTAGGTGTACTGTACAGGGAGGTAGTTCTACTGTATAACATTGTATAATGTGTATTTACACACACACATTTTAACAGTCACTAATAAAAATCCAAAGATTCAAGGCGAGGTGGAGTTAAGTGTAAGTATCCAGGGAAAAAATGCTTCAAAGGATGTTTGTAATGTCATATCGAATCTTGCATTGGACACTTTTTTCAAACAAAAAAAAATTCTTCAATGGGCCCGGTTCTTGCAAAAGTCCAACCCCACCATCGAGTGCAAGTAACCAAACGGGGCTCTGGCACATTTGTAAGTGCAAAAGTCGAACTACTTTTCACATGTGTAGACATGTGGTGCACTTACGGTAAAGCAGTCGCATACTTCTACCCACCATGATTGTGCTGTACACGTGTACTAGGAATAATGAAAAAAAGAAATCGAACGTTCAAAGATTGTGGTGCATTGAGGTGCGTTCAGAATCCGTGAGAAGCAATCTATTCCAAATATAATAAAATATGTAATATATTGCAGCAAGAACAGATTATTTATAAAGAAAATTCTCCTTGATTACAGATAATTAGCCGTTGAGATGTCTATTTTGGGATCAAGAATCTCTGCTTTATCCATTTAAAGAATACAACGTGTGAAGGCTAAATCTTGTCAGCCTGTACCTGCGATATAAGTTTAGAATTACTCAAGACCATGGAAACACAGACCTCTTTTCAGAGAGTTTTCTGGAAATGCCAAACTTAAAAATGTCTACGCCTTAGTCTACGTGTGTGAGGGGTTTGCCAATTACAGCATTGCCATCCCCCTAAAAAGGTACCGAATCACCTCACACAGATCCTAAGAAAACTAGCAGTGAACGGAGAATGCTTATTGTGAAAAATGCGTGTCATAATTCCATCCTCTCTTAGACAGAATCTGTCTACATGAGACTTATTCCGGTGTTTGATCAAAATGAAGTCTATAAATCGAGAAGACAAAGGACAAGGAAGTTTCTCTTATTTTGTTAACACAAGATTCCAAACATTTCTGTTCTTCTCCAGATGCCAAAAATGTTCCATGCCTTGTGAGTTACCGAAATAAAAGAAACTCTTGGCCATCGTCTCTTCTCGATTTAATGACTTCTGATGGTCTATAACGTCATTCCACATGGAAACTGTAGCAAGATTACAGGTGGCCAATATGGACATACATATTGAGTTCCTGGCAAATAAGTGCAGAAATTGCCTGAAAGCTCAGAACGGCCCAAATAAGGTGAAATAACACCTCTGGATAGAACATCCAAGCCTTGGCTCCATATTTATTTTGAAAGACAGCAAATTTGTTAGAACAACACAGCCACCAAGGATAAGCTTCTTGTTTATTTGAACCATCTCTCAAGTTTTCAGGTATTACAAACTCTTCTACAAGAGCATTTCAACCTTTCGATAAAATAATCCCTTGAATCAATATTAAATCCAAACATTAGGCCTCCATGAAATGTTTCTTTTTTACAAATCTTTTAGTTATAAACATCTCTAGCTTTTTATTTGATTTTAATTCTTATTCTATTGGCGATTCATTGTAAAATATTTTATCCTGTAGAAGGACTTCTTGCCCAAAAGAGATATTTATAAATAAATGATTTTAAAAAATAAACTTTTCACTGGAGGCCTATGATTTATATTTTAATATATAACCTTTGTATATGTATACAGTTAAACCTGTCTATAGCGCCCCCTCTTGGGACTCACCAAATAGGGGGCTATAGAGAGGGGGTGCTATAACAGGTCACTTTTAATGTAAATCTCATCGTACTACATATTTAAAATCGGGCGCTATAGAGAGGGAGCGCTATTTAGAGGGGGCGCTATAGACATATTTAACTGTATACTCCTTTAGAAGGGTTTATAATACACGAAAGCTTGAGAGATGGTTTAAATAAAACAACAAACTTATCTTTGGGTGTGTTGTTACAATTACATTTCAACGGATTCTATTTCGATAAATTGGTTAGCAGTTGTCATTCACATTGGTTGAAGCAATCCCACTGAGAAACACCTCCATTGGAAATAATTGAGAAACTGGGGCGAACTATTTTCATTCAATGATTTACCAGAGGAAATGGTGTCATATAATAACCCTTAATTTACTGGTGGCGAAATGAAAGTTTCCCCGGAGAGAAATGGGGTAAAAATACAAACACTAATTCTCATCCTCAGAGACCTGGCAGAAAGAACTGTTAAAATGATTTAAAAAACACGGTTTTGTATAAAATAAGTTAAAATTCGAGGATTCAATCAAAGATACCTATTCAAAGTCCTAACTTATAGAAGCAACTGTAAAAACTCAGTCAGAACTTTTTACAAGGTTGTCCTAAAAGTTCGTAAACATATTATGTTATATTTTACAAGTGTTTACGAACTTTTGGAACAACCTTGTAATTCTAAAACTTGGCCCACTGCTGATTGGCCACCCTTGATATAGAACATCAGAGATTAAATCATTCTTCTATAAGATTTGTTATAATTTTACCAAGGTTACAATATTACCAAGGTTTCCCAAAAGTTCTTAAACACTTTAAAATATAAATCATAATATGTTTACGAACTTTTAGATAACCTTATATTAAGCGCGGACACGCAAGAAAACATTCACACACAAATTCTTCGACCAGATTCAAGAGTTTAATGTGTCTAGAGTTGAGAGCAGAATAATGATGAAGCATGATCGATGAAACCATCAGGAATTCACACATAGGATAGATGATCTTGTGTGTCAAATACAACCTGAAGGCGGTGATCCAGGGGAAAATATTATGTTAAAAGGGATCTTGATTCTACAAATTTAAAGCATGGACAGATTAAAAGGTCTCAGAGATTGAGCAGGGCTGAAGCTGAGGATGGAGATCATCGATATGAACATTCAAGAGAAGAAGTTCACAGTCCCAGAGGTTATGTTCAACAGAGGTAGGGAGTCAACGGGACCAGTCCACCAAGACCTGTCTTCTTATTTCTTATCTCCACTCAATCATATTAGGTATCAATCTTGTAAGCTTGTTGATGGTGTGGGTGAAGTAGAATATGTCTGCCTTTGTCATTGAATGGGAGTACTACTCAGGCAGGCCAAATTAGCTCCAAAAGAAATGGCCGCCTCTGACATGAGGAACAGACACCATGTGCAGCCGCTCCTAACATGGAGTACTGACTCATTGTATCCCTCATTCTGGAGCCCTTACAGGGTACTATCAGCCGGGCCAGCTGAAGTCAGGTTTTTTAGCGATCTTGTTGCTGCTCCCCTTTCTTTTTTCATCCAGGCTTGGGACCGGCAAAGGCGGATGATGGAGTGATGAATAAGTCCATTGGAGTCCCCCAGACCCCGAGTCCAGGAGGGAGCCCCTCCTAAGAGGGAACCCACTTCCAATCCGGTGGACACCAAATATCCTGTATGTAGATGGTGTACAGGGTGTAAGCGAAATATTTTAATTAAAATTGATTAATCTGCATGTAACAAATATTCTTATCCTGTTTGCTTGTTTATTTTTTCTGATGATACATAGTTGCGTTATCAAAGCCGATGTAAAAAGTTTGCCTGAGCAATAAAGTTAATTTTTCATTACCCAACATATCATACTTATACATCGCAAAGGTTTATTAGAATTCCCAAAGCCATGCGTCAGGTGCGGTGGGAAAAGAGAGTCATATCGCAACCTAAGTTTCCAGAATTGCAAACAAAGGCTGTAAAACTTATCTCGAGAGATCAACTTATCGGAAGGTACTTATCAGAAGGCGTGTCGAGCGGGGCAGTAAGATAGGTCTGTGTCAGCTCTGGGATTTACATCTAGCTCGAATTGTTACCATAACTATGTGTAAACAGAAATAATGTAATATATTTTCTCTCAATATACAGGGTGTACCAGGTAAATTGGGGACTACTTTGACAGTCCATAAAACAAAAACTACTTGAGATTAAAAACTTGTTTTTTTTTTCATTACGTAGCCATATTCATGTAAAATGCAACAGTACATGTGTGCGCTGTGTAGGATGAGAGAGTAACCGAGAATTTGAAAATCGAGCTGCCATCATCGTTGCTCTGCGCGCCGGAAGGAGCCCCAAAGAGATAGTGGATTTTTTAAGTGCCCAAAACCACTATTTATCGTGTCAAGAAGCAGTTTGATGAGGCCGACAGTAACAAAGAGGGGATAGCTACAAGGAAAAAGCACTCGCGTCGATCGGACAGGGTAAGAGGCGAAGAATTTGTCAAAAATGTCAAGGAGAAGATTGATGGAAACCCTGGAAGAGCATGAGGGCCATAGCCAAGGAAATGGACGTTGGCTCTATGACAATTGTCAGAATATCCATGAGGACCTTGGTCTCAAGTCTTATGTCCTTCGAAAAGGTCAGTTGCTGACTGAGAATATGAAGAATAACAGAAAAGGAAAGGCTGCTGCCTCCTCACAACCTGAAACACGACTTTTGCATGCTAAGGTTTTCTCTGACGAAAAAGAACTTTGACGTGGACCAAAAGGTAAATCCAGGAATGATCGCTGGATCTGTAAAGACCTTCAGAGTTACCTGTCGTGATGCACACGAAATTTCCTGCCTCCGTAATGGTCCTTGGCGTTATCAGCAGTGAAGGTGATGTCATGCCTCCCCATTTCTTTGAGAAGGGCCTTAGGATGAACGCTGACACCTACATCAATGTTCTGGAGACCGTTGTGAAGCCTTGGATGGACATGGTCGCCGCAGGAAGGAAGTATGTCTTCCAACAGGACTCAGCTCCAGCCCATAAGGCAAAAAAGAACAATCGTGGCTGACACTTAACGTCCTAGTCACTGGGGTCCTGATATTTGGCCCCCTAATTCTCCAGATTGCAATCCCCTCGACTACTATGTATGGGGCGTTGTTGAGAGAGATGTCAACAAAGCACCTCATACCACCATCCAGTCTGTCAAGAAAGCAGTTCACACGGTGATGACCAAATGGACAAGGTCATCGTCGTCAAGGCCTGTGCTTCATTCCGCACTCGCTCGAGACTGTTGTAGCTAATAATGGAAACTACATTGAATAAAAAAATATATCTTTTATCTACTACTGTGTCAAATTTCATTTGGATATTTAATTTTTACTTGCAAAAAATTTCAGTTAAATACCATTGTTGAAATTCCCAATTTACTGGTACACCCTGTATAATAAGTATTTAAAATATGCATATAATAATGTGTGTATATAAAAATTGTATTTATTATTAAGTTGTTAACGTGATATCTGTTGAAGGACTGACAAGTCCGAAGCTTGAAAATAAAGTGGCAAGAAACTTAACCCTGGAAGCTTCATTTATTTTATTAATAACTATGTGTACGCACCATGTTAATATCTCGTATCCCTTCCTATTGTAGCAGCTGTTCCACGAACAGTATATCATAGGGAACATGCTAATTTACTTTGTCTTCTTCATTATGGTAGTTGTAGCACTGAACATACAAGGTACGTTAATTAATTTCCCCAGGATGGTTGAAAAAATATAATAAAAAAACGCTA
>CP092866.1:105477431-105542013 GCA_030710605.1 Cordylochernes scorpioides | reverse complement strand
CAGGCTCCAGGTCTAGCTGCATGAGCCACAACCAAAAGTGGAGGGCTTTGTCAGGACCTGTCACACACAACACAACTGTAGAACACCTCACTACAGATGGAAGTGGCACCACCAGTCTATTCCATGTCTTTTACTCTGTTTAGCCTGCATTAAGTTTCCTCTCTTATCCATACTTTGTTTTGTCATGACAGGCTGTTGGAAGCAGAGGTGGGAAGCAAAGATTGAGAATCTAGTCTTAAAGTCTTAATGTGTCGAGAATTTACACAATGGATCAAATTGACATATCAGTAACAGCATTGTGACCATATTCAGACTAGGATGGAAATTATCAGATTTTAAATACTTCTTATCAGATTAAACAAAAATAGAAGGGTTATTTTCTTCATTTAGTACTTTGTCCGGGCGGGTATAACAACGCTGTTACTGATATGGCATACTTATTTAGTCTTGTTGCATTGTGATTTTTATGTATAATCCAAATTGTTGAATATTAATTACAATGAGAAAATTATTTAGCACTTAATGAAATTTTGATAATTATTTTAGAGATCTGCTAGCAAACATGTGACTCATAAGATAGATATTGTAGATATTTATTTATATTAAAAGAAGAAGAAATATTACCATTTGTGTAAAATCCCTTTTACATTCTCTCCTAGAGTTCAATTCCATACATAAAAAACTACATTTGTATGGCACAAGGCGGAGATTAATGGCATTGGCTCCAGAGTACTAGAGCATGTGGGCACATTGCCAAGTATAGACCTCTGCTCAGATCAGAAGCTCACTACATGAACCTACCTCATTGTAAGAGAGGAAGGTGTAGGGACTATTCTTGGATGCCCGGTACCCCAGACAGTTGCCGTTCTTGGAAACCCTGGCTCCCCTCTCCATGACATCGTGGATGGTGCGGACATCCTCGTAGATGCACTCCTTCAGCTTGCCATCCTTGCAGTAGGCGGAGACCCTCTCTTGGTCGGGGGTGTCCAGGGTGATGGCTTGATGGTGGATATCCTGGGGCAGGACCAGGGGCTTGGGGCATGAGCGGATGTAGAGGGCCGTGGCTACAGCTGCTGCTCCTGAGATGGCAGCGGCTCCGGCCATGCCTCCCACGTAGTTGAGGTAGCTGTCCATGTCCATCATGGCTGGACCTGCAGCGATCAGACTGCTGTGTGGCCGGACAAGTTATTTATAAGGCAGTGGTGGCGCGACAGACCGGTGGAGATAAAAGTTATCTGGCCGCCAGCCCTAGTATACTTTGGACTCCACAAGACGACAGAAATAACCTTCCGTTCACAATGTATTTGATAGGCGAGCTGCCAAGATTGCTGGCTGCGCACATCTCATTACTACTTAGCTGGCTCCACTTTCTATTTATTTGTTTACACATCTTTGTATATATTTATATATCACTTTTTTCAAATAACATTGTTGTTTTTTATTCTCCTTGGGTAAGGATTACACAAATTCATGAGTTCATGCTCTTGAGATTTTTTAAATGTTAAGGTATTTATGCAAATTTGGTCTTAACTACCCATTTCTTGATTTCTCAGAAGTCTCTTGAATCAAATTTTTAGTCATTGGGTACAGCCTGCACTATGTTGATGAAGGATGACAGCTCAAAACTATGGTTAGCTTTTCTAGATTTATCAAAAAATAGGTTGGCCAATATTATGGAACAAACCTATATCAACGTTGACTTAATTTTTGTTCACTATATGGCACTCTGACAACTAAAATGCTTATGTAAGCTGTCAAAATAGGCCCTTTTTATTGTTATATCAACACCTGACCTTTTCCTATAATTTTCTTACTTTTTACACAACATATATATAACCAACTTTCTCCATGATTAGGTGACCTCAAAGCCAAAACTAACAAATAGGAGCACATTTAAAATACTCAAATTCCACAAATATGCAAAAGGCATTAAAACATTAAATTAAAAAAAATACGAGACCAAAGTTTCCAGATCAATTAATGAGCGTTGGACTGTTTCCCCCCATACAATTATTTATACTAACTTTTTATAGTTTACAAGTACACTTTTAATGCATTGTGTAACAATGTCTTTATAGAAAAAATAAAAAATATGTTACAAATACAAATATACCTGTATATAGGGATGGCTGTGATAAAAACAAGTTCAGGTTTTCAACTAGGATCTCTTTTTAACCAATGAACACATAGAAAAGTCTTCCTTTAAAATGGCTCGCCGGCTTATGGATTGAAAGGTCTGGGAGGTCATTGCTCCTAGAATGTAAAGTGGTTCCAAGAAGAAAGAAGGTTTGTGGAAAGACTATCCATGCTAAAGATATATCCACACATCATATATTCAATAGAACTTTGGCAGTGAAAACCTGTAACCCAGTGGTAACAACTTGCTGGTGGAAAAAGAACCAGCTGCTTAAAGACTTTATCATGACTAAAGTAATTATTGCATATTAGATAATTGATGGCATTTCTCAGAATTTCCAGTAGTTGAAAGTGAATACTTAGTTAATATGTAGTTTCATTAGAAGAGAAATTTGCTATAAAGTATAAAATAACAGTAGTGATGGGTAGTGAAAGAAACACATCACTACTGTTTATTCTTATTTTATAGCAATTTTCTCTTCTGTTGGAATCTTACTTTTACAACATTGAGAAATATAAGATGATTTTCTTCAACAAATAAAAAACACATTTCTACCATTTATATTCTTATTTTAATATGTAGTTTATTTGTAAATTTAAACATTTTGTTTTAATATTTATTCTGATATTAGATGGGTGGGCAATAAGCCATCTTAGCATCCTGTATCGTGAGATCTATCCTGCCAGCTACAACAGGCTTGCTGCACAAGTTCAAACCTACCAAGTAGCCATACATATTGTATGGTGTACTCACAGTAGAAACAGTCGCAAACACCTATCCACCAAGATTATTCTGACCTAAAATGATGTGGACTTGGGATGTGATGTGAATACAAGAATATCAATCAAACATTTTAAATTATGATTCTAATTAAATTTTAATGATTTAAAACCAAATGCAAAAGACAACGTAATTATAATAATGTAGAAGCTTTGATTATAACAGCCTCCTTTATAATAGCAACCTGGTTTATAACATTGTAATTCCAAGACTTGGTTATAACAACAGAGAGTCCCACAACTGATGTTGTTACAAGGAGATTTGACTGTATTCAAATATGTTTGGGGTCAGAGAGTAGAAATTTGTCAACTCTTCTTAACCGAAATTGCCAATAAACTTGGCAAAAGTAGTTTCTAAATACAAATTCCATGGTAGTGGGACTTTATAATAACAGTCCTCTTTATACCACATGGTTATAACATCCTAGTTTAGTTTAGAAGTTCCAACTGTGTTCTAATAGGTTGTCCCAAAAGTTTGTAAACATATTATGATTTATATTTTACAAATGTGTTACAAACTTTTGGGACAACCTTGGTAATATTGGTAAAATTATAACAGAATTCTTATAGGAGAATGATTTAATCTCTGATGTTCTATATCAAGGGTGGCCAATCAGCAGGTGGGCCAAGTTTCAGAATTACAAGGTTGTCCCAAAAGTTGGTAAACACTTTCAAAATATAAATAATCCTAATATGTTTACAAACTTTTGGGACAAAGCTTGTAGCAATGTATGGCTAGTGTAAATATATATGAGTGAAACAAGGAAGTGAGTGGGATCAAGGCTGAGGCCCCCCACAGGACTTGAACCTAGACCCCGAGCAATCTAATCCAAGGTAAGGTGAGCAGATAGCCTGTCTGTCTGTACCCCGTCTCAAGTGCTGCCATCTAAAATAACCTCTCAGCTCATAAACAATCTCTCTGACCTTTGGAACACCTATCTCCCTGGACTTTTCTCTCTTTCAGACTCCGCACTATCTTACAACTCATGCTAGGTGAAGGAACAAGTGCTCAGAAAGTTTTCAACATTCTGCTTTTAAAAAGAATCATATTGGGTTTCAATCACTAATTTATTGGGTCAAATTATTTTATTTTATTAGAAGAATTTATATTGATAAGGCACAATTTGGATTATTAGATTATAGACACAGGGCAATAAGACCAAATCCAAATAAATAAATAAATAGTGTGTGACGTTTCAGTAACAGCGTTGTTACCAAACGTCACACACTATTTATTTATTTGAATTTGGTCTTATTGCCCTGTGTTTAAGAATTTATATTGTAAAATAATTCATTGAGTGCTCCCAAGAAATTTATTCTGTCAATATGTTTACTTTTTCAAAAGTAGGGTAAATACCCTACTTCATACAAGGATTTTAATCTGATTTACATTCAATTCAAAATATCTTCTTGTTTTTTTAAATTTTAATTACTGTAATAAAAAAAATTGATAACACATTGTTAATTTTATGACCTATTCTTTGTTGCCCTTATAACTGCTAATAATCTGGTCAATTAAGGGTGCTGATGAGTAGGCTGTATATATAGAAATCTAATATACATACAGTAGAACCTCCATGAGAGGACACTCGCGCTAGAGGACACCTCTCTATAAAGGACACTGGCTCTGCAATTCGGTGTCCTCTTTACAGGAGGTTCTACTGTATTATAAAAAATATACTACATTTTACCTAAAAGGTTGAGAAAGAGCTGAAAGCTCCCAATAAATATATATATTTTAAAAACTTGTATTATTAATTATTTAATTTGTGCCAACATAGTATATATATCCCACAGGTGGAAAAATTTCAAATAAAGAAATGTTTAAATAAAAAATGTTGTCACTATGACAGAAATGGGATTATAGATAAGCCAAAAGGATGTACTTGGTTTGCTCAAAGAGACCAAAAAGAAAGCATTACAATCAGATAAATTTCTTATCTTAACCTAATCATTTAAAGATCTCTTACAAGATAGGATACAAGGGACACTCCATATGAAAGACTTGTAGACCTGAAGCAGGATGTGGCAAGGGCCACAAGAGGTCATAAGGAGGCCACAACAACAGTGAGTCAGTAAGGGTGGGTGAGGTTAGTCATACCTTAGAGATCAATTGCCCAGTCACCCAACAAACCTATAAAGTCATTGTGTGGGTTTCTACAGCATTGATTTCAAACACAATGGCTCCTTTTATTCTAATCCTTCAGGCAGGGTGTTCTTTAATACCAAGTTTGTGGCAAATGATAATATACAGACAATACCTGATAAAGCACAATTATAGATACAATAACACCTAATCCAAATAATTTAATAGTGTGAGACGTTTCAGCAACAGCATTGTTACCATCATCAGACAAAAGAATAAATGGAATTCTTTTGTCTGAAGATGGTAACAATGCTGGATTAGGTCTTATTTTCTTGTATCAATTTAAATACCTCTTATAACTATTACATTAAGTTGTTTTTACTACTTTGAAACCACCTTCTTGTTTCTGTAACATCTCCTTCTTCTAGACAACATACTTTTAGCACCAACTCTATTAGGGCCAGTCAGCACCTATTGCACACAGAAGAGAATGATGGTTGATAAAGGAAGGAAATGAGAAGGCAGGATGGTGAGTACCATTTCTGGCATGACTAACACCCCAATATCTATCTGACATAGAAAATATACTACAGTAGAATCTCCCCGTAAAAGACACCTAATTGCAGTGACAGTGCCCTTTAGGAGAGGTATCCTCTTACCGTAGAGTTGCTAAATAGTAAAAATGGTAATTTTGCATGAAAACTGTCCTTTGTGGAGAGGTGTCTGTTAGGGGGTGTCTGCTAAAGGGAGATTTTACTGTATTTGAATTATAAAAACTGACACAATTTGTGACAACACTATCAACAATTCTATACTTTTTGTCAACATTATTCTCTCGTAAGATGACTACCATACCAAATATAAGTCTGCTGGCACAATGTAGGCAGAATTGTTGCTGGCCGGCCACACATGGAAGAAGAATGGGTGGAGTGAGCTGCTAAAGAGGATGGAAGTCCAGATTGAAGAAGGCATATGATGTAGAAGAAACAGGGTTTTAGAAATGATTAGGCACAATTTGGATTATAGATTAAAACACAAGCTAATAAGACCAAATCCAAATAAATAGTGTGTGACGTTTCGGTAACAACATTGTTACCATCATTCAGTACTTTTGTCTGAAGATGGTAACAACGCTGTTACCGAAACATCACACACTATTATTTATTTGGTCTTATTACCTTGTGTTTAGGGTTGTAGAAAGATGTTTTAAAAGAATGGCCAAAAAGAGAATCTACCAGAGTACCAAGATAAGAGCCGAGTGGTTGCTATTTTAATGGGTAACTTTCTAGCGATAGGACAAAGTCTGCACTTGTGGCGGCTGATAACTCCATTCACCAGAGCTGCTGTTGGAGAGGTAACTTCCTTCATTGCCAAACCTTGCTCTATTCCATGGATAATTGGGTAAGCTTTGACTATTATTACATGTCTAAACATACAAGAGAATAAGACATAATCCAAATAATTTAATAGCGTGTGACATTTCGGCAACAGCATTGTTACCATTATCAGACAAAAAAATAAACGTTGCTGAAACGTCGCACACTATTAAATTATTTGGATTAGGTCTTATTCTCTTGTATCTATAATCTATAATCCAAATTGTGCTTTATCATACATGTCTAAACATTTTCAATTTGCACTTTGCCAGATTTTTGGACTACGTGTTAAACTTTTCATCTCCAAGAGCTTAGAATTTATAAATTAATTTTTTATCAGAAACTTCTGCATCACAAAATTAAAGAATTCCTTAATATACTACAACTATTTATATATATTGTTACATCATGATTAATGGCGTATTTCTTATATTAGTTTTAATATATTTGAAATTTAAATTATATATTTATTTATTTTTATATAAAATATTCTCCTTAAATATTGAGCAATCCATATGAAATTATTAATTGAATAGCATATTTTGGATCAAAATAAACATTTTATTTAATATAAATGCCAATATTTCATTAGGCTATACGCCTAACTTCGTCGGGGCTTTTCTTGTTTTTGAACTGCTTTGGTTCATCACGTGATGCCTTCACGCGACGATATATTATTTGCAACTCTGTGGGGATAAAATTTAAAATATATACACACAAACAAATATTAATAAGAAATAGACTATATATGTACATTTATAAAAATTAAAAATAATATATGATTCCTAATAAGTATAATAAAATAATTTTAAATCGATTTGAACTGTAAATATAACGGAGGTATGTCAATTTTTCTATTAATACTGTTGGTATTTTCATCGGGTCCAACTTTCTAAAAATAGTCTTGAATGTTTATCTTGAATGTTGTTATATATAATTTCTGTTTTTTCAAAATTTGGTATATGGTCCTGTTTGAGTGCGTGATCTACTAAAAGTGATAATGGGCTATGGTTTTTAAAAGCTGTTTTGTGTTGATTTACTCTTTCTTCAAGAGTTTTACATAGGAGAAACCTGTAAAAACTCTTGAAGAAAGAGTAAATCAACACAAAACAGCTTTTAAAAACCATAGCCCATTATCACTTTTAGTAGATCACGCACTCAAACAGGACCATATACCAAATTTTGAAAAAACAGAAAATTATATATAACAACATTCAAGATAAACATTCAAGACTATTTTTAGAAAGTTGGACCTCGATGAAAGATACCAACAGTATTAATAGAAAAATTGACATACCTCCGTTATATTTACAGTTCAAATCGATTTAAAATTATTTTATTACTATATTAGGAATCATATTATTTTTAATTTTTATAAATGTACATATATAGTCTATTCTTATTAATATTTGTTTGTGTGTATATATTTTAAATTTTATCCCCACAGAGTTGCAAATATTTATATATCGTCGCGTGAAGGCATCACGTGATGAACCAAAGCAGTTCAAAAACAAGAAAAGCCCCGACGAAGTTAGGCGTATAGCCTAATGAAATATTGGCATTTATATTAAATAAAATGTTTATTTTGATCCAAAATATGCTATTCAATTAATAAAATATTCTATGATATTTATTTAAAACAGATTATTAATTTATCATCATTTGTATTTAGGTACACTGTGACTTCACTGCTCTCTTTGATGTGAGAAAATAAAAAAGGATTCTGGTGGCTACTTAAAGAAGACTTATCTCGTTATTCCCTTTTATAAATTTGTAGGATGGTTGAAACACGCTCTGGTAAGATGCAAGACCCAGCACAGGAGAGAATCCAGGCTGAAGAGTCTGCCAAGCCGCAACCTGGTGCAACAATTGGTAGAGATGCTAGTTCCGACCCAGTTGTCCTGAATCCCAACATCGACATCCCCAAGTATGATGGAACGGAAGACCCTCGCCCATGGATTGAATCTCTTGAAGAAATTGGCTTCTTGTACCATTGGGCAGACTACATTATCTCTCGTTATGCCGCCATGAACATGACGGGAAGCGCTAAAACCTGGTTGAATTTACACAAAGCTAGTTTCACGAGCTGGGAAAATATTAAAATCCGCCTCATTCAGGATTTTTCTTTGGACGCGAATAAAGAAGAACTTAGAATGAAGCTCAACAGAATGCAACACTGGAATGAACCAGCAATCAGGTTCGCGGAAGACATTCTAGTGTTGTGCAACAAGGTTGACCCCGCAATGGAAGAAGAAACAAAAATTGAACATGTTATTGGAGGACTGAAAAAAGAGTACTCATTCGCGCTCTACCTGAACCCTCCTAAAACGACCGATGACCTTCTTGTCGTGTGCAAGAAAATGGATTCTTTTGAAAAGAAGTATCGGGAACGTGTGGAGAAATCCAGAAACCTATATAACGGTCCACGCTATTCTAGACCCCAACAACAATCGAGGTACGTGCCGCCGACTGCCGCACGAAACTACCAGACCACTTCCAGGCCCCAAGCCCCTGTTTCCAATAATTACAAGAACGACTCCCCTCCTACCCCCAGACAGTATCGAAACAACTTTCCCCAGCCCTCTACCCCTAGACGTCCTTATAATCCTAACTTTGTGCCGAAACCAAACCTTCAGAGAAACACTTACAATAAAAGCCAAGAAGTGAGCAAAAATAGGACGGAAGATGGAAGACCAATCTGCTTTAAATGTAACAAGCCAGGGCACGTGGCCCGTTATTGTAGGGTCAAGTTTATAAGAATCCTAGAAGAGGATCCAGCAGATACCCAAGAGAAGGTCGAAGAAAAATGCCAAATGAATGAAATATCAGAGAAATCAGGACCTCGGCTTTATGCTGATGTATGTCATAGCACACAGACAAATATTCCTACCCGGAATAGATATTCCGTGTTGGAAGATTTAAACTAAGCGTCGCGCCTGAATCTGTCAATCAAAGCAAGTCGACCATAAACGGAATCAAGAAGTTGGACCCTAAATACAAATTAAAAATTAATGTGGACAAGATAGGGACTTTTGAAGCTTTGGTTGATACAGGTGCTGACCTCTCAGTGGTCGACCTCAGAACGGCCCTCGATACAGGCCATGGTATAAGTAAACTCGCAAAAATTTGTGCAGGACCCGATGGAAAAAAATTGGACATGGTAGGAAGTATATTTTTAAATATAAAAATTGATGACGAAACATTATCACACAACTTTGTGATATTGAAAACGCATTTACGGACATTAATTCTTGGGAGAGATTTCCTTAAGAAAATGAACGCAAAAATAGATTGTAAGCAAGAAACTATAAAATATGATTTGACGAATAATCATGACGAAATCAATTTTGAAATGTTGAAAATAAAGAGTGCCAAGGATTCCATTGTACCGGAATGTTCCATGAAATTGATCAAGGCATTGGTAGAAACAGAGGATGGAGAATATATTATCGAGGAGAGCAGCAAAATGTTTCAAACAAATGGACTTCGTCTAGCAAGAAGCTTGATCAATGTTATAAATAGGGAAACACACATCTGGATAACTAATCCGTATCCTCGACCGTTAAAAATAATGAAAAACCAAACATTGGCTTTTGGAAGTAGTCCAGCGAAAATAAATGTGAGTCGAGAAAGAGAGGTAGAAAAGAACGAAGAACCTAGATTCCAAATAAACGAAAATCTTTCACCAAAGGAACAGAAGGAGTTAAAACAAGTTTTAGAAAGGTATGGAGATCTTTTTTCATCGAGATTAGGGAGAACCAATTTGGCAAAACATCGGATAGACACAGAAGACGCGAAGCCAATTAAACACAAGCCTTACCGGGTAAGTGCTAAAGAACGAGATATTATAAAAGAGCAAATTGACGAGATGCTTACAGAAGGCATAATTAGGCCATCTTCTAGCCCCTGGTCTTTTCCAGTAATATTGGTCAAGAAGCGAGATGGTAAATACAGATTTTGTGTGGACTACAGAAAACTGAATAATGTGACAGTAAAAGATGTCTATCCGATCCCTAGAATAGACGAAGTTATGGATACTCTCCAAGGATCTACACACTTCTCAGCAATAGACCTCAGATCTGGATATTGGCAAGTTGAAGTCGAAGAAAGAGACAAAGAGAAAACAGCTTTCACTACAGCGCATGGATTATATGAATTCAACGTGATGCCTTTTGGACTTTGTAACGCGCCTGCTACCTTTGAGAGAAATATGGAGAATATGCTTGGAAATCTGAGATGGCAAATTTGTTTGTGTTATCTGGATGATGTTATCATATATAGCCCGGATTTTCCAACGCACCTCAAAAGACTTGAAGCTGTTTTTAGATGTTTTCGTGAATCTAATTTAAGGTTAAACGACAAAAAATGCCGATTTGCTTTTGAAGAATTGGAGATTCTCGGCTATATAACGAGCAAACATGGTATAAAACCCGCGGAACATAACATCAAAGCTGTCAGAAATTTTCCTCGGCCCAAAAAGGTCAAAGAAGTACAATCCTTTTTGGGAATGTGTTCATATTATAGAAAATTTATCAAAGACTTTTCAAAAATTGCTGACCCTTTGACCAACCTTATAAAAAAAGTGTATCATTTACCTGGACAGAAAGACAAGAGGAAGCGTTTCAAACCCTAAAAACAGCACTATTAAGTCCACCAATTTTAGGTCACTTCAATCCAAATGCACCTACTTATGTTCATACTGATGCGTCCAACATCGGCATAGGTGCAACACTTGTCCAAGACATCGGTGGTGAAGAGAAGGTGATCTCATATTTGAGTCGTACCCTAAGTAAAGCGGAGCAAAATTATTCAACCACTGAAAAAGAATGTCTGGCCGTTGTCTGGTCAATGTCAAAATTACGACCCTACCTTTATGGAAGACACTTTAAAATAGTAACAGACCATCACGCCTTATGCTGGCTCAAAAACTTGAAGGATCCAACAGGTCGATTGGCAAGATGGGCATTGAAAATTCAAGAATATGACTTCGATATAATACATAAATCGGGAAAGAAGCATCTGGACGCCGATGGCTTATCTAGGGGGCCCTTCAGAAACTGATTGGGATGAGGATTTTGAAAGGCTATTTTTAAATCAAATAACAGACGAAGAGGATAAATTTATCGAAAGTGTTAAGAAAAACCTTAATGGAAGCAGGCGATCAATTGCGCAAAACTTTAAAGAAGAAGATGGATGCCTCTTTAAGAAAAACCCGAACCCTGAAGGCAGGGCGTGGTTGCTTGTGGTTCCAGAGAATAAAAAGAGAGAAATTATGAAAGAATATCACAATCATATGTCGAATGGCCATCTGGGCGTCGCCAGAACCATGTACCGAATAAAGAGTAAATACTTTTGGCCATCCATGCTAAAGGATGTCTCAGAATTCGTTAAGACGTGTCACCTTTGCCAAAGTAGGAAAGGCTCAAACCAATTACCTTCTGGACTACTACAGCCCATCCCCCCAGCCAACTTTCCTTTCGAAAGAATTGGAATTGACTTTGTTGGTCCACTACCATCTACGAAAAACAGGAAAAAATGGATAATCGTGCTGACGGACTACTACACTAGATATGCAGAAACAAGAGCAGTCTCGGAAGCAACAGTGAAAGAAGTTTCTAAATTTCTAGTAGAGGATATTTTTCTTCGGCACGGAGCCCCACAATATCTTATTAGTGACAGAGGCTCTCAATTTACCAGTAATTTAATGAAAGAGTGATGAAAACGTGCAAGATTAAACATTGCTTCACAACGAGCTATCATCCCCAGACTAATGGATTGACAGAGCGGTTAAATAGAACATTGATCAATATGCTCAGTATGTATGTGAACACTGATCAGAAAAATTGGGACGAAATACTCCCATTCATCACTCACGCTTACAATACTACAATTCAGGAAACCACAGGATATTCTCCCTTTTTCCTGATGTTTGGAAGAGAACCCACGTCTCTTTTGGACGACAGGAATATCTCGGTGGACATTGACAAAGATGATTATGATGAATACATAAAACATCACTTAGACAAAATAAACAGAACAAGAAAATTAGTTATTAACAACACAATAAAGACTCAAGAAAGAATGAAAAAGAACTATGACAAGAAACACATGGAAAGAAGCTACGAACCAGGAGAATTAGTAGCAGTTTGGACACCAATTAGGAAAATAGGAAAGTGTGAGAAACTACTGAGAAAATATTTTGGCCCATATAGAATATTAAAGAAGCTGTCCAACGTAAATTACTTAATTGAGCCAAAAGAATCCTGGCCAAGACCCATTGATTGTCCATGTCTCAAGAATCAAACCCTATTTTGAAAGAATTGATGAGGTCAATCACGAGGACGTGACGACCTCTGGAGAGGGGGAAGTGTTACATCATGATTAATGGCGTATTTCTTATATTAGTTTTAATATATTTGAAATTTAAATTATATATTTATTTATTTTTATATAAAATATTCTATGATATTTATTTAAAACAGATTATTAATTTATCATCATTTGTATTTAGGTACACTGTGACTTCACTGCTCTCTTTGATGTGAGAAAATAAAGAAGGATTCTGGTGGCTACTTAAAGAAGACTTATCTCGTTATTCCCTTTTATAAATTTCTAGGATGGTTGAAACACGCTCTGGTAAGATGCAGGACCCAGCACAGGAGAGAATCCAGGCTGAAGAGTCTGCCAAGCCGCAACCTGGTGCAACAATATTGAAAATAAAAGAGACATATCCTGACAACCCACATGAACATTTTAGATGTCAGAGCATCATTTTTTCTAATTTTTTGAAATGTCCAGCATAATTACACATTTGGCCTTAAATACCCATTTCTTTATTTCACAGGAAGCCTCTTGGAACAAATATTTGGTCATTGAGGTACAGCCTGCACCACACTGACCAAGGCTAATACCCCAAGTGCGTTCGTGGTTGGTTTTCTTGAATTATGGAACAACCCTAAATCAACATTTAGTAATTTTTATCCGACTAGAGGGCGCTCTGCCATCTAAAAAATGCTCATGTTAGTGGATATGCCTCTTTTATTTTTAACATCGACACTTGACTTTATTTTTTTTTAATTTTTTTTCACATAAATATATACAGTTAAACCTGTCTATAGCGCCCCCTCTAAATAGCACCTTTCTCTTTATAACACCCGATTTTAAACATTAAAATGTTTTTTAAAAGTGACCTGTCTATAGCACCCCCTCTCTATAGCACTATATTTTGGTGAGTCCCAAGGGGGGCGACAGGTTTAACTGTATATACAGTAAAACCCCGCTAATACGAACCCTGGATAACGAACCTTCCCTTATAACGAACCCACGCCGATTCCCAATTCCATTCCATTGAAAATACCATCGTTATAACGAACTTTGCGATTTTTAGAATAACGAACTACCCCTATAATGAACCTATTTTCGGTCCCAAAATAATAAAATCTATTTAAAATACTATGCTTATAACGAACTTAGAATTGTAATTTAAAAAAATTAAACAACCAAATTTGAGCATGTGTTTCAGCTCGCGGATCGCGATTTCAAAACAATAAATTTAGCGGCATTGTTTGTTTTGAATTTTGCACTTTATTTTTGCTGTATGTGTTGTATAAATTTTAACACATTATACTTTTTATTAAAATAGAATATATTTGCATCCATTAAATTTGAAATATAAAAATACAAATGGCTTCCAAAATGAAGAAAACAAAGGCATTTTAAAAACAAAAGCGTTATTTTTTAAAAAAAAAAAGCCATTTTCAGAAATTTTCAAAGTGAAAACAATACAGGCAAAATGTTAAGAACATATTAAAATAAGAGAATATAACTTTTCTATTATAAAAGATAAAATATAAAGCTATTAAAAATTGTTACAAAGAGGAATCAACCTCAAATTTTGCCGCGATCGCGATCGTACGTTTTAGGGCTAAAAAAAAAATCCCAATAAATGGTCCCGTGATGAAACAAAAACTATTTTTATGCCATTAACTATGGTGATTTTAAAGTCATCAATGTTTTGCATGACAGGTTTAAAAAAAACGAAATCTAGACCTAGAAGAATATGTGGGAAAATGAAATGGAAGAAAAACACTAACTTTATTTGAATGGTGCAATGCTTGAAGAATGCTTTGAAGCAACAAGGTGTTAGAGCCATTTTTCCAAGTAAACAATGTAATATATAATGTGATAATGATGTTTTAAAATCATTTTATATCTTTGAATATATATTTAATAAAACTTTGCCTAGGATTTGTCTTGATTTTTAATTAGACATAGAGGTACATGTATGTTAATGATAAGAAGAACCTATCATCTAATGATTTCTTTTATTATTCAGTATTAATGTAAGGAAATTGGTCAATTAAGGGAATTAAAACAAAGTGAACACTATTAAGAGGAAGCCTCTTCTTGTGTGTATGGCTGTCCTTTAATTATACGGTCTAAAAATTTTGAAAAGTAAAAAAAAAAAATAGCCAAACCGTGGCTATAGTGAACCGTGGCTATAGTGAACCAAAAGCTCTGTCCCATTGGGGTTCACTATAGAGGGGTTTTACTGTATATTTAAAACTCCTTGCCAACAACACATCAAGCAAGCCCACACTTTACTGATAAAGAATGCAACTGTGATATGGCACCAACCAACTTTAAACAAATTCTATAAAGTGTATATATGATACAACTGTCCTGCAGACTATCAATTCTCTCATACTTTTTATAATACTTGGGTTATAATTGTGTAAATAAATGCCTCCCTCTTCAAAGACTACTTTACATATTTTTAAAAGCATTTTCTGATTCTACAACTTGCTGATGCCTGTGCCATTTATTGGAATAAATATCAACTATCACTTGTGTTATTCCAGAATATTTGCCAAAACCAGGAAAAGTCAACCACATATCATTTCATAGGCTTGTTGGCCCTAGTCAGCGGTACCTCAACAATAAAAATAAATATTATTTTAGAAGTTAGTTAAAAATTCAAAGAACAGATATTTAGGGCCAAAAGTGCATGGAAAAGCAAGATTTTAAGAAGAAAAAAATAAGAACAGAATCAAGTGATAAAATTAAGAAAAAAATATCTCATCAGAAAAGTAAAAGTTGCTGATTACTTGCATCCTCTATTGGAAGAAATATCAATGAATTGTTTAATTTTTTAGTTCACTAATCAAGAAGTGGGGGGGGGGGGGGGGGCATACACTCGATTTGTATTCTGATAGTCCGCAGCAACTTTCTGTTGCACCATCAGGAGATTTCTTTCTTAATTTAGCCACCCTTTTGTTTCTTTTATATCTGATAAGGCACAATTTGGATTATAAACACAAGGTAATAAGACCAAGTCCAAATAAATAGTGTGTGATGTTTCGATAACAATGCTGTTACAGAAATGTCACACTATTTATTTGGATTATTCAGTACTTTTGTCTGAAGATGGTAACAACGCTGTTACATTACCTTGTGTTATAATCCAAATAGTGCCTTATCCTAAATGAATCCAAGTGAAAGGGACAGAGATAATTACAAGATGATAGCCACTCCCCCACAATACAAGACAAGGTTGTTTGTTGTAGTAAGATTCATCCTAACACTGTGTGGACACAGTCAGAACTCTACTTTTATGATAGCGTTCATATATGTTGGAAAGCGAGAGAGCGATGTGGTATGCAGACCTCACCCATGAGCAACCTCTTTGTAAGGCACGAATGAATTTCCCTTGTAAGCCTACTATCGCAAGCTTCCATGAACAACCGTCAGGGTGAACAACCAGTGATCACTAAAAATCGATTTTTTAGTCTCTCATGAGAAACCATTAAAAAATAAAAATTAACAATTCATGTAAAAAATTATATATACAGGGTGATCCAAAAGTCCCGCACTATTTTAAAAATTAATAACTCCGCGAATATTTGCGCTAGAGCAATGCGGTAAACACCATTGTATTCAGGATGCAATGGGAATTTTTATGGCAAATAATGAAAAATTCGAAATTGATTTTAGTTACAATTTTATTCTCCAGATGGCGCTCTACCAGAATCAGAGATTCAGCGGCCAAATTGTTTGATAAATTGAAAAATATAACTGATCGAAACATATTTTTACTTTTTGAATACCCCTGGAAAGAACCCTAATAATATCAAATAACAAATTAATAAACACCCACTTCGCCAAAAGTATGAAGAATTGTTTAACGATTTCAAATACAATCAGAGATATGTAAAATAGGTAATGCAAATTAAAACATGTAGCAAAATATTTATTTTTATATGAGGTTTTGTGAAATAGATTGAATGTTTGAAAAACACTGCTGATATCAATACACAAATTTTTGAAATGTTAATATAGTACCAAAAATTATGATGGCACTATTAATAGGATTTCTTGCTATAAGAAATGTTAGTTTCTTGACTGATTGGCGACCCTTGACTATTTAACTGGATATTTGTCATGATCCAACGAATGAAATATAGAGGGAGTGACAAAATATATTTGTCGTACTTTATTCCAAATATCCTATGGGCTTGTCAAATGTTATCATTGTTTATTATAATTTTACACAATTTTAAAAATGTGTCCCCTCAAATAAAAATAAATTTTAAATCGACCTTTTGCGTTGAAAAACGTGGTAGTAAAATCATTTTGTATTATTTTTTTACACAAAATTTCTAAAGTTATTGGTGTACAGAAAATATTCCTTATGCTAGATGTATTTTTATGTATGTATTTCTATGTTATCTAATATCTATTATCTATGTATTTCTTCTAATGAGCGAAAAGCGAAAACTAAACATAAGGGGTAAAATTGTGTGTACCAGTGTTATTCGAGAAGTTATAACACTCTGGTTTGAACGACATAATATGTGAGCAAATGACAAACAAAATATTACTGTTCACAAAAAAAAAGAGTCAAGATGTGAGGACAGCATTTATTATCCCCATATCCCAACACAAAGAGCTGCAAAATATTGATATATAATATAATACATGGCGGCTTATACAACACATGAGATAACTGCCTTCTCTCTTGTATTAGGTCACAATCCTTGCTCAATGTGGCACCCTTCATTCTCAATCACCGCCTGCAGACGATAAATGACAGAATGGACAGCATTAAATAACATATCTGTTAAATTGATAAAGCGTGCCATCTGATAGAAGCCTTCAACATGGCCAATGTGGTAGGCCAGCATCGATAAACACACGATTTAATGTATCCCCATAAACAAAAATCGCAAGGCGTCAAGTCTGTTGATCTTGGAGGCCACTGGTATATAAAGTGGCGACCTATCACACGATTTTCACCGAACGTATCCTTCAGCAATTGTTTGGCACCTCGGGAGATATGAGGAGGTCCTCCATCTTTCATGAATGTTATTCGCTTAGTGCTTTTACCCTGCAATATGGGAATACCCTTTTCTCATAACGTTCACCAGTTACAAAAACGGTTTTAAAAGTTCTTCCATTGATTTTTCAAAGAAAAATGACCCAATAATAAAAGAAGTGAACCCACACAAAACTGTAACTCTAGGCTGGTAAGTGGTATTTCTGTGAAAATCCTAGGGTTTTCTGTTGCCCAAATGCGGCTGTTTTGAATGTTAAATTCTCCGTTTAGAGAAAAGTGAGCATCATCTGTCCACAGAACATTCGACAGCCAGTTTTCATCAATATCAATTTGCCGGAAAACCCATGCAGCGAATTCTTGACGCATCTCAAAATCGCCAACTTTCAGCTCGTGAAATCTTTGCATTTTGTATGGGCACACTCAATATGGACATTAAGTGAAGCGTCTTCGGATATCACAATCATACTTCGGCGAATTTAACGCCAAAAAGTTCAATTCGGGATCACCTGTCCAGGATAACAAAAGTCAGTAGGTTGAGGACATGCTAACCGACCTCGACCTTACACCGTTAAATAACGGAGAGAACACCTATCTATCTAAGTCCACAGGCACAGAATCCGCAATAGACATCACAGCGATAAATTACAACATCGCACCCACAACACAATGGAAAATCCTGAGAGGTGCAATCAGTGACCACAGACCAATTTTAACAACCCTAAACTTCAAAATTGAGAATGTCCATTAGAATAAAAGAACATGGAACTTTAGGAAAGCCGACTTGAAAAAAAATCACAGAAAAGCTTGAAGAACTGTGCAACGAAAAATTGAATTACAGAACGCTTGGCAAAAGCTTGGAAAAATTCTCTTCGAACATTTAAAAGATGCAAAGAGCATCGATAACTAGGGTAGACGTAAAGACCTGTGGATACCTTACTGGAAGGACCACAACATCGAGGCAATGATTTCAGAGAGGGAGACAATATCAATGGACTTCTTAAAACAAATAAAACAGAAAGGATTCATTGAAATTAATCACAAAATTAAAAAGAAATTTGGATATTCAAACAAGAAAAATGGCAGATTTCTGCGAAAAAAATGGATCCAAGAAAGGACAGCAAACACTGGAATATAATTAGAGTGTTAGAGAACAATCAAAACCAACACCAATCCTCCAATACTCTAAACCGATATAATAGAACAGCGAGAACGAGAACAAACAGATGGCTGACATAATTGCTGAATATCTTTCAAGCACTTCCATACTCAACTATACGAATGAAGACAGGATCTAAAAATAATATAAACCAGTTAGTTAAACAAGCAAGAAACTTCCATCAACAAGATATTTTCTCGAGAGACTTCACACTGAATGAGCTAAACTCATCAATAAAAAATCCAAGAGGTCACCAAGAGATAATTAATCTTTGTTCAAATGATTAAACACTTTGAAGTCAAAGCTAATAATCAACTCCTACGAATACTGAACATTTCATGGCAAACTGGTAAACTACCAAATAATTGGAAGATATCAATTATAGTGCCAATACTGAAGCCAAACAAAGATGCCAAGGAATACAAGAACTATCGGCAATTGCTCTCGCCAGCATACTTTGTAAAATACCAGAACGAATTATCCACTCTAGGCTCATAGTCTGGCTCACAAAAATAATAAAATAAACCTCTACCAAACGGCCTATAGATCCCAGCACTGTACAACTGATCAACTGTTCTACTTCTGTCAATCAATAATAGATTCTTTCCGGGAAAAACCGCCAAAGAAGACAACGGCTATATTCCTTGATATGACCTCAGCTTTTGATCGAGTGTGGAGGAGAAATTACGTGAAAAGCTGCACAACATCAGAGTAAGAGGAAAAACCTTAATCTGGATTGCAGACTTCTTAAGGGGAAGAAGGTTAAAGGTTGGTTAATGGAGAATTTTCCAAGGAAGAAAGAACATGGGCTGGTGTACCTCAGGGATCTGTGCTCAGTCCTCTACTCGTATTAACGACATACATCCTTACCTCACTGAAGACACAAAGGTTGCCTGTTAGGCAGATGATAAAGCCATATGGCACACAAGTAGCAGCATAGAAAAATCGTAAAAGATACTGAAGACATCAATGAGAGGACTGGAGAAGTGGGCAATGGATCTCCAAATGACCATAAACCCAATAAAACCAAACCTATGCGTCTTCTCCACTCCCAGGGAAAAGGGCATAAATATAACCACAAAATAAGCATAAACAAACAAATAATTGATAAAATTAGAAATCCATAATACCTAGGTGTGATACTGCAGTCCTGGATCTTTCCAGTTGGTCTCGAGGACCACGCCATCACTATCTCCTAAGCGGCGAAGTACGCGATCTACGTATTCATCGTAGATCGCAAAATGCGTGGTGTCGCTGGAGACCCACTGGCGATTCTCCACCAAACTCTGCAGCGCTGGCAGAGGCGCCACATTCATTGTACATAGTGTATATAATGCATATTCTATTTTTTTAATAGTGCAGACTGTGTATTATTGACAAGATGTCAACAAAATTATTTTAATTATTATTTATGAGGAATTTTGATTTTCATAGCACATAAATAGCACCTCAAATAGAGCTATCAGAAAACTAAACATTCTGAGAAGGCTATGGAACAAATTGGGGAGCAAAACCCAGAATTCTCAGAACAACATATACCACCTTAATAAGACCGATAATGGAATATGCAACACCGGTCTGGGTTCGCTCAAGCTCATCACTAAAAGTAAGACTAGACAGTGTTCAAGCAAAAGCGGACAAAATAATCACTGGTGCTGTTTCATCCACCAACAATGAGAAAATTCAGAGAGAATGTGTTCTAGACCTACTCGCTCGAAAGCAGAAGAAAAAATAAAAACAACTTGGATCGGCACTTCGGAAACGAGGAACCAGAGGACGAGATCTCTCTGACCACTTGTGGTTTGGTGGATCCGCCCTTTTCTGAGAATGAGGTGAAACTGACGGCTTTCAAGTTCGGGAAAAGGAAATCTTCTGGTCCCGAAGGATCGATAACACGGTCGTGAAAGCCCTGGTAAGGATGCACCCATCGCTTCTTCCAGGTTATTCAATAAGTGCCTGGACACTGGTACATTTCCTGAGGCATGGAAGGTTGCCCGAGTAGTGCTTCTCGAAAAGTCTGGTAGAAAGGGTAATTCTCCTAATGATTATCGTCCGCTTTCTTTACTAGTGTGTTAGGTAAGGTCCTGGATAGCCTACTAGCTCAGCGACTGAAGCACTGGCTAGAGAGTAATGAGCTCCTTTCCTCTTTCCAACATGGTTTTAGGGAAGGGAAGTCCACAACCACAGCTCTGAACGAGGTGTTAGAGGGGTTGAGATGGGCTTAAATAAGGGTGCTTGGGTTCTTTTCGTGGCCCTGGACATTGATGGCGCGTTCAACTCCATGAGCTGGAACAAATTGATGAGAAATTTGATGGACATGGGTTGTCCTGATAATTTGTGCAGCTTGATTCTTGACTTCCTGAGGGATAGACGGATTAGCCTCAGTTTTGGTGGGCGGAAGTTGGAAAGAAACTGTGCTAGGGGTTGCCCCAGGGCTCTTGCTGCGGACCTATTCTGTGGAATATCCTGGTAAACACCGTTTTCCAGGAGGAGTTCCATGAGGGAGACAGGCTGGTTCTCTATGCTGACGACCAGTTCCTCATCATTGAGACTGCTTCGAGAGCGAAGGCTGAGAAGTGTGTTGAAACTTCTCTCCAAATTTTCTCGATCTGGGCCCATGACTCTGGCCTTAAGTTCAATGTCTCCAAAACTAAAGCCCTCAGCTTTAAGCCTAGGGACATAAGAACTAAAAGGAAACACAAGCCGGCTATCCGGATGGAAGGACGGAGGGTAGCGTTGGTCAATAGGATGACCATCCGGGGGTGGTCATTGATGACAAGATGGGTTGGCAATACCAGGCGGAGGAGATGGTGGCGAGAGGCAGGGAGGCGTTGTGCAGGCCTGTCCTGGTTGGCCCTCAACAGGGGGGGGGAGAGAAGGAGGGTACTATTTTTAGGAACCTCTGCCTCTCATGTGTCGAGCCAATCTTGCTATATGCTTTCGGGGTTTGGTGGCGCCGAAACAGGGATCAGAAGGTGGCGACAACTCTAGAGAGAGTGCAGAGGACAGCGGCACTCAGAATCACAGGGGGATATCGCACTACCAGCAGTGAGGTCTTATTGGTCCTCGCTGGTCTTATTCCCCTGGGATTGAAACTAGAGGAGAGACCATCAGACAGAAGATCTGGGAGAAAAGGGAAGATGCCCTGGGACTTTAAGCGGGGGCCCTGGAATCGAAGAGGGACACAAGGAAGCCTCCGCAGTGGTTGCCAAAGTGGAATTGGAGTCCTAGAGGGCCGACAGGGATTGGCACGGAGGTTTTCACTGATAGTAGTAAGTCTGGAACCAATACTGGAGCTGGGGTAGTGATATTCACTAATGGAGAGCTGATCTTCCAAGAAGGTTTAGCACTCAGAGTGGACGAATTGGTCTTTTCAGCCGAGCTGGTTGCGATCAGGGTAGCCCTCAGAGTGTGTGCCGAGAAGAACTTCAGCCCGGACCGCCTCTATTCAGATTGTATGTCGGCCCTCGTCGTTTCAATCTGGAGAAAGGGCAACTCGCGCATCAAATAATCCAGGAGCTGGAGATGATGACGCGGGCTCTGGAGCTCCCTTGGTTTAGGAGACACAGCCTCATCGAAGGTAATGAGTTTGCAGACAGGATCGCTAAGGCAGGATGCTTTAGAGGTAGATCACTGAGGACCCCAGTGACCAGAGAAAGAAGTTTATAGGAGGATCAGGGGTCACGTCCAGGACTTATGGTTGGACAGATGGAGGAACAGTGTGAAGGGAGAGAGGTATTCAATGGGGTAACAACACCCAAGTACCTCTGTAAGGTAATGTCCCACAAACTCATTAGGGTAGTTCGGGACATGGGCTCTCTTCCCCAAGTCTCCACAGATTTAAAATTAAGAGAAATCCTGATTGCGTCTATGAAGAAAGGGATGTAAATGCACGCCACTACGTCTTGGATTGTCCAAGGGTAGTGGGTGTGCAGGAAGAGAGAAGGAGGGCGAGGGGCGCGATCGAGAGTAAGCTGCTGAGAAATCACAGCAAGCTTCTTGAGAAAGCCCACGACGTGGCAGCTGAGCTTTTCCTCAGCTGTGAGTGATCAGAGTCGACCGGGGGCTGCCTTCCCGCGGTCCCTGCTGGACACAGTAGATAGTTTCCTATTTTGCTGTGATTAAAGGCCACCGGTATAGAAATCCTTCCAGACACGTTGTCTGGGAGGTGGTGTTTCCAGGTACAATGTCCAAGCACTAGCTTGGATACCGTTACTTGGCTTATGAGTTGAACAGAATAGCAGCGAAGGGCATGCTTCGCATGCCGGCTTGTGGACTGAAAGGTCTGGGTGGCCATCTGCTTCTAGGGTGTACCAACTGTGCTTAGGTGGGGTCCTCCAGTTCTTGTTTATTTTGGCTACTGTTTCTATTTATTTAAAATTAAGTTATTTTCTGTAGCAAGGGTTCTTTTGTGCCTTTTTTCGCTAGCGCATCAGCAGCTTAATTGCCTTCAATGCTAACATGTAAGGGTATCCATTGAAGGTGAATTTTTTGAGGTATTGAGTTTTTGGAGATAACCAATTATGTTCCTGCTTACTTTGTCTCTAAGTTCCCCTGTGTGACTCAAGTGTTGTATGGCACTTCTACTATGAGTAAGAATCCATATATCGTGATGTTTAGTATTTCTGATGGATTTTAAGACTTCATAGATGGCTATAAGTTCTGATCTGAAGATTGAGCAAAAATCTGGGTTTCTTCTGTTCATTTTATCATTGCCATTTGTGGGTTTAATGAGAGAGCCACTGCCAGTGTGTCCCAACTCGTCTCTGCTACCATCGGTATAGATAGTTATTGCATTTTTAGGAATTTTATATTAATTATTTCTAATGATAATTATTTTAAGTATTCTGGATTTTGGTATTGTTTGTTGGTGGGTTCGTTTAAAGTGGCATTAAAAATAACATTTTGTTAGTGGTGTGCATGTAGATATTTTTTCAGCTAAATAATATTTTTCCACTTTATATTTTAAAAATCCATTTCTTTTGGCCAGGTGGAGAGGGCCTCTCTTTTTGAGTCTTATATTGGGTTCCCAAATAAGTATGTAATTGAAAGTTCTGTTTATTTTCATAACTCTTGATTTTGTTTATATTTTGGCAGATTGTAGCTTATTCTATCCTTTAAGGGCATAATGTCTGCCTCGCAAAGTACAATATTATTAGGGCAGGTATTTCAAAGACCTGTAATAATTCTAGGTGCATTTAGTTTGTATCCTTTCCAGTGTTTTTAGATTTATTTCAGATGCTGTACCATAGATTTGATATCCATATTCCAAGATAGGTCTCATTAGAGATGTGTAAGTTAATTTTAGTGTTGTTGCTTCAGCTCTTTTGCCTTCCTGAAATATATTTCAAGATTTTTAGTCGGTATCTTCCTTTTCTAACAACTCCTTCAATATGTTTACTGGAGTTAATTTCTGGATCCAGGGTGTAGCCGAGATATTTAGGATGTTTATTATATTGCAATTGTTGTTCTTTGAGAATAATATTTGGTCTTATTTTGTATAGTTTCTTATCGGTAGTAAAAAGACAGGTTTCAGATTTTTGGGGGTTAAATTCTAATTTATGTTTATTAGCAAATTTTTCTAGGTGGAGAAGAGTCTTGTTCAAATCTCTTTCAGATTTTTTCCAGTTAGTGTTGCTGCTCCATAGAATAATGTCATCAGCGAAAAGTCCAATATTGGTTTTATGTGAAATTTGTTCTATGCTGCAATAAATAGGGTGAAGAGAGTTGGGCTAAGGACTGATCCTTGTGGTAATCCTTGGTACAATTCAAAGGTTTTAGATAGAGTGCCATTATATTTGACCCTGATGTATATATTTTAAGGGAATAATTTATCCAAGTGATAGCTTTTCCATCAATTTTGAAATGTTTGTATAATTTTGTAATTAACTTGTTTTCCATACCTTATCAAAAGCTTTGTGTAAGGTCTAAAAACAGCTATGGTGTGGTTAGTTGGCTTTTTGTTTTGTGCATCTTTTACCTTTTGTGTGAAAAATAAGAGTTGGACTATTGTCCCCATGGTCCTTTCCTAAATCCATATTGTTCTTCTGGTAAGAGATTTCTTGTGTCGGGGTGGTAGGTGAGTCGTCTGAATAAATTTTTCCATTAATTTGCAGCAAATATTTGTGAGGGAGATAGGTCGGTAGTTTTTTGGGTCCATCAGCAGATTTGTCAAGTTTTTTAAATGGGAAATTATTGTTGCATTTTTACAGTCTTGAAGGCAATTTTCCAGTTTTCCAGGAGTTATTGAAAATATTATGAAGTCTTCTTTCGCCAATTTTGCCCAAGTTTGATATCATTCGGCCATGGATTCAATCTGGCCCAGGAGTCTTGTTTAGGTCAGTGTTTTCTAATGCATAGCTAGCTCTTCATATTGAGTTTTTTCATGGAAAATATTATGAGTGCTGGTGACATTTTTACAGTCATGAATTAATCTTTCGGCCTTTTTCAACCTTGATTTACTACTTATTTGATATGAATTACCTAAAAGATTGGCAGCAATTTTGTCATTAGTTTGCTGGTGTACCATCTGTATTCTCAATCATATTGTGTTTTCAGTTTGTGGCTGGACTCTGCCAATTTGTTTTGCCAAATTCCAAAGTTTTGTATTTGGGTTTCATGGGTCAGGTTTTCACAAGTTTGTTTCCATTTTTCCCTTTTCACATTTACGTATAATCTTTTTATTTTTGCAATCACAATGTTCAGTTCAGTTCTAAAATTTGTTTGGTTTTGGGTGCACTTTTTTGTAGTTCATTCTTTTAGTTATAAGTGTTTGAATATTTTTTGCCTGGTGTGTATAATTTGGAATCCATTTCTTAATATAACCTCTTGATATTGAAACTTTGGCTGCTTTAATAATGGTGTTTTCGAAAGATATCATATTAGCCTTTTTGAAGTTCCATAATTTTTCTTAATTGAGCTAGTTTTGGTCTTGGTGCTAATTTCTATCAAATTAGGCAAATGATCACTTTCAAAACCTTTTAATATTTGCTATTTGCATTTGTGGAAAATGTCAGGATAGTAAAAACTTATATCAAGGGCTTGTGCAGTATTATAGCTGTAGGAATGATGGGTAGGATTCCCATCATTTAAGCACATGAGAAGGCATTGTCGTCAAAATATGTTTGATAGTATTTTGCCTCTTGGGTTTGGCGTAGAACATCCCCATAGTTGATGTTTGGCATTAAGGTCACCTAAAATAATAGTGTTGTCTGTAAGAAATTGAGCCATTGTTCCATCGTCAATAAATGTATTGTTTGGAGGGTGATACATATTGTATATGTTGATGGCTTTGTTTTGATTGAGGTAGACTTTGATACCTTGGGTTTCGAGGTCTAATGTGTTTGGAATATTAACGGCTATGTCCTCATAGTACATATTATTGATTAAAAATGCTAGGCCACGCCCTTTAACAGCAAATACAGATGGATCTTCAGTCCTTACTGCAAGATGGAACAAACATCAAAACCAAAGAAGGAGCAGGACAGATTTCGTCAAACTTCACTTGTGAACTGACTGCTATCTGGAAAGCCCTTGATGTATGCCTTAACCAACCATCCCTGCATCAAGCAGAAGGAATTTTAATATACAGCGACTCCATATCCGCTCTAGAAGCAATCAGAAGGGCAATATTAAAATCACACAGAAAATACACTCGTTGCTTACCCAACTGGAACCATTGGAGAATAACTGCATTCTACATTGGATCCCTGCCCATGCTGGGATCGGGGGTAATGAAATGGCATTTGAATTGGCAAAGGAAGCCGGAAAGTTGAGCCAAAGGAAAGAACAAATGTCATTATTTGACGCTGATTCTTTGTCAGAATACAAGATAATTAAACAAAAAAATAAGAAAAGATCAAAATGCTAAATAAACTCTGAGAGAAAAATGACAAAAACTATAACAAGACTTAGAACAAAACACTATAAAGGAATGACAATACATCCAGATGGCACAAGAACCTATAGGGCATGCAACAATTGTCCTGGTGTGGAACTTACACCTACCCACATATTCTCATGTCCAGCAATGGCCGCAGCCTTGCAGAAATTTGACATAGACCCAGAGCAGCAGCTTTACACACCCAAGATAGTGGACATTGCTGCTGATGTGATGGAGATGCATGGTACATCTGAGGCTCTTTATTGGACACGACAACAACAACGGCATTCCAGAGTAAAATAAATTATCAGAGATAGATACATATTTTTCAAATGAATTAAAATAAATATAATCGTTACTGAGTGAGAGTTGAATTAAAAATATTAGAAATTTATTATCTTCGGAAACAAACCGTATCTAAAATATCAATTTTCTTTTTGCTACATGTTTTAATTTGCATTTACCTATTTTACATATCTCTGATTGTATTTGAAAATCGTTAACCAATTCTTCATACTTTTGGCGAAGTGGTGTTTTATTAATTTGTTATTTGATATTATTAGGGTTCTTTCCTGGTATTCAAAAAGGAAAAATACATGTCGATCAGTTATATTTTTCAATTTATCAAACAATTTGGCCGCTGAATCTCTAATTCTGGTAGAGCGCCATCTGGCGAATAAAATTGTAACTAAAATCAATTTCGAATTTTACATTATGTGCCATAAAAAATCCCATTGCATCCTGAACACAATGGTGTTTACCGCATTGCTCTAGCGCGAATATTCGCGGAGTTATTAATTTTTAAAGTTGTGCGGGACTTTTGGATCACCCTGTATATTCAATAAAAATTTTGTTGTTAAATATTTTGCGATGCAATCAACGAGCATTTTTTGAAAAAAGAACTATACCCTCTTTGTCATTTCAAAACATCTCATTTTGTTTTCTATTTCTCAATGATAGAAAACAAAGCTGTGTTTTCTATAGAAAGTTCACTTTTTCTAAACCTATGTAGGTTACATAAATAAATTTTTGTGTTGAAAGAATCTACCATAGCTTATCATAACTGACTTTGCATGACCTAGTCTCCGATCAGAGACCATCTCCTTGAGAGACCGGGGTTGCCATGTTTTTTTAGCGATCTTTCATGGGAGACTCTACTGTAATCTTAACTGTCATGGTTAGAAAGGCCTCATAAATTATATAGTTATGTTAAAAATGTCTACACATCAAGTGTTTTCCTTTTATTTTATAAATTGAATGAATGCTCTTTAAATTGCAAGACCACATTGTATACAAGTATTGGGCTATCTATTCCCAGTCTCAACAATAAGACTCTTACTAGACCAGCTTTGAAACACTTTTTGTTTAAACTCAAATGTATGGTAACGTTGCTATAGCAACACTGTTTACTGTTGTTGTTGTGCCAATGAAGAGCCTCAGATGTCCCCGTGCATCTCTATCACAGCAGTCACAATGTCCTCTATCTTGGGTGTGTAAAACTGCTGCTCTGGGTCCATGTCAATTTTCTGAAAAGCTGCGACCATTGCTGGGCATGAGAATATGTGGGTAGGTGTTAGTTCCACACCAAGACAATTGTTGCATGTCCTGTAGGTTCTTGTGCCATCTGGATGTATTGTCATTCCTTTGTAGTGTTTCGTTCTGAGTCTTGTTATAGTTTTTGTAATTATTCTCTCAGAGTTTAATAAAAGAAAATAAGACCTAATCCAAATAATTTATTCAGTGTGTGACGTTTCGGCAACAACATTGTCACATCATCAGACACTAATAAATTATTTGGGTTAGGTCTTATTTTCTTTCATTATAATCTATAATCAAATTGTACTTTATCATCTCTCAGTTTATTAGCATAATTGATCTTTTCTTATTTTTTTTGTTCAATATATCCTGGAAATAAAATCAGGCCAATTTGAGAGCTGGAAAAGAATATAAGTGGGTTAACTTTATCAACAAAGTTTACTGTAAATTGATTCCATGGCATTGGCAAGTCACCAGTGAGTACAAGTAACCAAATTCCCATTACAGTAAAAACTTTGTTTATAAAGTTAACTCACTTATCACAGTTTTCCAGCTCTCAAATTTGCCTGGTTTTTATTTCCAAGATACATTTCACAGTATTGCTATAGCAACTTCACCATACATTTCATTTTAAAGTGTGGCACCTTGTAAATGTTGAAAACCATCAATTCTATTTATGGAAGAATTCTAACTTACCAAAGAATGAAGCTCAACAACAGGTAAATATTATTCAGCACATTTTTCCTAAACAAAACCACTACTGTCCTTACTGTGATGGAATACTATAGGGAACACCAGCGGCTAACCCAGAAGATACAACAGTAAGGTGGCCATTAAACTGCTGGCACAGGTCTGTCTGCCACTGATACCTTCCCAATATTCCTGTTGTTGTGAGATACTCACTTCTGCGGAGGCAAAGTACCGCAGAGTATATTAATAAGCTAGGTTAAATTAGGTTGTGATTAAGGAAATCAAATATTTTTGATAGAGTACAATTTGGATTATAGATTAAAGCTACAAGAAAATACTAAATTATTTGGATTAGGTCTTATTTTCTTGTATCAAACTATTTTTGTTTAATGCAAGTAAGCAGAATAATACAATCGCTGATGGTCCAATGATATTAGATTTCACCAGAAGTTATTTCCTGGGAAAAAAAATTCAGCACACACACTAAATAGTTTATTATACTAAAAACGATGCCTTGCCTTATTTATTCTATAAAATCACTCTCTGCCAATGTAAAATGCTGGTTTTGGATTGATTGATGGAAGCATCTTCCCAAGGATGTGTTCTAAGTAATATAAAAGAGCAAATTGGATGATCCAGTAAATGGCATCAGTCCACTCACCCTCCCTCTCTAGGTTAAAAGAACTCGTTTGATGTTAAAAGAAAAGGAGGAGGGGGATGGGGGGAGATATTTCTACTTCTATTACTGCTGAAGGTCACATTTTTTGGAGGAGTAGAAAAAAAAAAACCTGATATTTTTAAAACTCCACCAATATAAAAGTGAATTAAAAATAATTCAATTAGGAATAAATAACGGGATAGGTCAAATTATCAAAGGAGTCGAGTCATTAGAACTCATTGTGAAAAAGCTCTTAACACAAGTGTCTGAAAATTATATGTTAACTTATTTTATTTATTTAAAAAAAAAAACAAGTTAAATTCTGAATTATATTAAAATATGTGATAAAAAAAATCTGAAAACTCACTATTGTTGTATTTTTTTAATTTACAGGTCTCGATGGATACATTACCCTGAAACCTGTTGTAGTTTTAAATTCATACAACGCTAGAAAAGATAGAGGCTACTAGAAAATTTAGAAGTTTTAAGTTTCCTACGAACTACAAGTTGAAAGTTAACATTCAGTTCATATTGTTTAAAGGCCACTCAAAAGTTTAGCGTACTGCAATAGCAGACGAAATTTCTCCGAGTACAAAACCTAATATCAAAAGTTGAAATAATAATAAAAAAAGTACTTACCGATCGACATTTCTTTTAAGTCAGCTTACATTAAAGTCCTTTAAAGTAATAATATAAAAAATAAGTGGCTATCCTTCACGTTCGTTTTAACCGCGTTGAGAGGGGACACGGAACCGGTGAGCTGCTTCTAGTCAAATAATCGCACCACGTCGTGCGATGCAACAATTTTTGGCAGGTAGATGCGCAGAAGGGTTATGCGCAGGGTCAGCGGACCAATCAGAAGGCAGAGGTGTGTGAGGCGATCGTACGATTCAACGTCACTTCCTTCTGGCAGTGATTCACGCGGCCGGCCGTTCTGCGTCTGATGCAACGTGGATGACTTAAGTTCGTTGGTTTGGGTACAATTTAGGATTGACATTTTGAATATCCCGGGACTGCTTGTTTACCTTGTGATCTGTGGACCATATATATAATCATTATATAATTACAGGGTTATGTATGTACCCTTATTTTACTAAATTTATTTTTCTCCTTAATATAAATTTATCTTTTTTTTTCTCCCCATTGAATATAAACAAACATATTTAAAAACTTAATTCTATTGACGTTATGTGGCGCTGAGTTTGTTGTTGACAAACTTTAAAATGTTATATACCTTGATAAAGGTTGGCGTTCAGCCAACTGGAAATATTGGTAAAATAAATGATATTTTGATCCAATATATGCCTTTTAATTAAAGGGTTATATATATACTTGTTCAGTCCTGGAAGTGTCCCTAGATTCCCTGCACTGACTCCATTAGAGGAATTAAATTAAAAATGACAATAAAGCTGCCCCACGTTGGGGTTTTTTATTGGGCTCGAAAATCATACACTCTGGTTAGTATCCCGTAAAACCATGTTTTCTCCCCATTATAATTTGGGCACGTTATGAGAGAGCCACACAGTTATTGATTTAAGGACCTACCAAGATCTACATTTAAGACCAACATTTTACAGTCCAGAGTCCCCAAACACAATTCTATCTACTGTAATAACTGATACGAAATAAAACCGGTATAGCGTTTAAACCAAATCGGAGTCAGGACTGCAGCTTTAACATGTATTTGTATAGATGGGAATTTTGCCGGGAGGATATTGATCTAAAGAGACAAGGGTCGCCTCTCCCGTCAAAACAGACGTCTAAACCAGACGCCATCTATTGACCGTCGCCGCAACTAGCGGCCTCGGGTCGGTGACAAAGCCACAATCTCATGGAATAAAGTCCGCCCTAGACTGACGAGGGCCATTAGCCCGAAACCATGGTCTCTAGGTAGGATGCTTTTCTGTTGCCAAAGCTGATGTTGTAGCTTTGTCACTGACCCGAGGCCGCTAGTTGCGGCGACGATCAATAGATGGCGTCTGTTTTTAGACGTCTGTTTTGACGGGAGAGGGGACCCTTGTCTCTTTAGATGTATTTGTATGTTAAAAAATAGTACAAATGTAAAATTGTACTGGGATAAGGTTAATAAATTAAGAAAAAGGCACCTCTTTATCGTGCAACTGAAATTTACTGATGGCTGGCGCCAGCCATCCATTGAAGTAATTTTGTATACATATTAGATAATAAAAAGGCGTATATTGGATTGAATAAAATATTTATTTGCCAATATTTCGGTTGGCTGAACTCCCAAACTCAGCGCCCTTGTTGGTTTGTTTATACAAAAATGTAATGCCTTGATAAAGGTTGGCGTTAAGCCAACCGAAATATAGGCAAATAAATATTTTAATCAATTAAATACATGTGTGATTTATTATTATCTAAAGATTTAAATATGGATTGCTCTATTTTCAGAACGACATATATAAATGGACACCCCACAATCCTTTCACACTATACCAGTCCGATACAGCAGTTAGAGAATTCCGGGGCAAATGACTGAGGAGCTGCAACAATGAGGTAGAAGGAATTAGTTGATGTGTCAAATTATATTGACAAATATTTGCAATCTTTTCATATCTTATCTCAGGTTTTAGTGGAAATAATTTTTGTTTTCGTTTGTTAGTGAACCAATCTCTCCCGCCTTCTCATTGGACGAATGTGGGCCATGTTTGTATATAAAGGGGGCTATGGTATGGGTCGAGAGGAATGTGGTGGATTATCGTGTGGAGATGCTTAAAGTGTTCTCTGCGTGCTATATCCGTGTCTGGCTATCTCCTCGCATACCTGTGTAACCCCGGTCCGATCCCTATAACGCAACAATAAAGATAAGTGCTGTGTGTGTGTGTGTGTTTTTTTAAATTTTATTTAACAAATTGTGAGCTATTATTTACTTTTTTATGTGTTGTAATCTTGAGTGTACGCTTTTTGTGCGTTTAGTTAATCTTACTGTAGGCCTTAGATCAGTGATTCTCAACCAATGTGCCGCGGTAATTTTGTTGTGCCGCGAAATTCTAAAAATGTGCCGCCGAATTTTAGTCATATGATTATGTTCACGTTTGTATTGGTTTTTCTTTTTTTCTTTTTCATTTTTTTACTTTTTAAAATAACGAAATTAGCAAATTGAATGTTAGAGATGTATATTACTTATATTTTGCATAGAAATATTGATACATAATTTGAATTTTCTTGCATTCAAGTTAGCAAAAGTGTGCCGCGAAATTCTAAAATGTGCCGCCAAATTTTCAAATCTTTAAAATAATGCCGCAACAAAAAAAAGGTTGAGAATCACTGCCTTAGATTATTGCAACTTTGTGTGTTAACCATATATAGTAACTTTTGTCCGATGGGGTTTCAATTTGACCATATACATACATACATACACATTTGTGTCTATATAATGACATCTGTGTACGTGATGACTATTTTATAGCGTGACGAAATAGTACAAATGGGATATTGTACTGGGTGCAAAAATAAGAAAAGAAGGGGGGAAGGCATCTCCTATCGTGCGATTGAAAGTTGTTGATGGATAGCGAGCAGATGCAGACCATTAGCAACTTTCAGTTTCACGATAAGGAGATGCCTTTTTTCTTCTTATTTTATAACGGTTTAAAAAAAAAATCTTTTATAAATAAAACAACACTTCCCTCTGCGCCCTTTCTGCGATGATTGGGAGACCATCAATTGTGAACCGTGCCAGTTTAAGCTTCCAGACAACACATGTCTTTTATAAACCCCTACATCACAGTATTAAGGCATGTATGTAAATCAGTTACTCAGCAGGAGGGGTGGGTAGAGTCAGGGAACGAACACGACATGTTAGCGGGGAAGTTGTTCCCATCAAATACCGCAATGAACGAGCGAGGTAGGGTCATTATGAAGTGTTTTATTGACAAGATACTAGTTCTTGAAAATAAAGATACTTCGGCCAGTAAATCTTTTTATTACCTCGACGTTCGACAAAAAGCTTTTGTCCTCGTCAGGAGCAAACAAAAATTAAAACATTTGGCAAGGCGTTAAAAATCATTCAGAATGATTTTTTAACGCCTTGCCAATTTTTGTTTGCTCCTGACGAGGACAAACGCTTTTTGTCGAAACGTCGAGGTAATAAAAATATTTACTGGCCGAAGTATATTTATTTTCAAGAAATATGAATGCTGACCAGGCAGCCTCTATCTTTACGATAAGATACTAGTGTTATGTTTTTTTTTATGTTTAAAAAAATATTTTATTATATCACTTTGGTGAAGCCGCCGTTGTCCTTCTCCATGGGGAGTTGATTCCTCTGATTGACGAGATCAGCCCATCTTTGCCTGTTTGTGGTATCTTCTCTGTTCATCAATAGAGGTTACCTGGCCGGTATTCATAGTTTTAGAATGAAATGACACTTCGGCCAGTGAATCTTTTTTGTTCCAACAAGGACAAAATATTTTTATCGAAACGTCGAGATAATAAAAAGATTTACTGGCCGAAGTGTCTTTTTATTCTAAACCTATTTTCTCTGTTGTTATTGCTGGCGTCTCAACCCCCGCTATTTAGATTATAAATGCTGCTTTTCACATGTGTAGACATGTGGTGCACTTGCAGTAAAAGCAGTCGCCAACTTCTACCCACCATGATTATAATGCTCTATACCACGTGTACTAAGGATAATAATAATAATAAAGATTAGAAAAGAAGAAAGAAAAAAGGATTGTAGATATATTATAACAAATATAAAGATGAAGAAAAAAAATAGTAAAACAGTGAAATTGTACTGAGAGATCAGGTGAATAAATTAAGAAAATAGAAAAAGGCTCTCTTGATCGCGTGCAACTAAAAGTTGTGATGGCTTGCGCCATCTATCGGAATAAATTAAACTGTTTTAATGTCCATCCATACAGAGTTCAAAACAACAAACAACTCACCCGGTGCAGGCACGGTCACGCTCCGCCGCAGCACGTGGGAAAACATCCAATGTTCCCAGCACATCCCCCTTTTTAAGATTTGAAATATATACGAGGTGTGTTCAAAAAGTATCGCGACTTTTGTGTTTTTTCAAAAATTATTTATTTATTCATGAATACCTATTTTGTCCCCTTCAAAGTAATCCCCATGAAATATTATACACTTGTGCCAACGGTTTTTCCAATCTTCGAAGCACTTCAAAAAATCATTTTTAAAATCATTTTCAGCTCCTCTTTCGATGCCGTCTTTATCTCGTCAAGCGTAGCGTAACGTCGTCCTTTCATGGGCCTCTTCAGTTTAGAGAACAAGAAAAAGTCACAGGGGGCCAGATCTGGGGAATACGGTGGCTGCGGCATCATTAGTGTGTTGTTTTTGGCCAAAAAGTCGCGCACAAGCAACGATGTGTGAGGCTGGGGCGTTATCGTGGTGCAAAAGCCAATTTTGTTCTTCCACAAATCAGGGCGTTTCTGGCGGATTGCTTCGCGCAAATTGCGCATAACTTGCAGGTAATATTCCTTATTGACCGTTCTACCCTGTGGCAAGAACTCATGATGCACCACACCCCTGCAATCGAAGAAAACTGTCAGCAAAACTTTCACATTCGACCGAACTTGGCGCGCTTTTTTCGGTCTTGGTTCGTGCGGCAGCTTCCATTGAGATGATTGAGCTTTGGTTTCCACGTCATAACCATAAACCCACGCTTCGTCACCAGTTATGACCCTCTGGAGCAAATTTGGGTCGTCGCGGACAGAGTCCAACATCTCATTAGCAATGTTCATGCGATGCTGTTTTTGGTCGCAATTGAGCAATTTTGGTACGAATTTCGCGGCGACCCGTCTCATGCCCAAATCATTGGTGAAAATCGAATGGCACGAGCCAATCGATATGTTTAGGTCCTCAGCAACTTCTCTAACGGTGATTCGACGATTGGCCAATATCATTTTCTCCACTTCATTAATTTTTTCGTCTGTTGTTGAAGTGCTCGGGCGTCCGGCACGCTCTTCGTCGTTCACATCTTCTCGGCCTTCTGAGAACATTTTGTACCACCGATAAACGTTGCTTCGGTCCAAGGTAGCTTCTCCGTATGCCACAGTCAACATTCGGAATGCATCCGCGCACTTAATTTCGTTTTTCACACAAAATTTGATACAGGTTCTTTGATCCATTTTTTTTTAATAGGTAAAAATCGAAGACGATCCAAAACACCTGCAAGCAAAGCAGCTGTCAACAATTAAATGAACATTCAAAATGGCCGAGCTTGTCGGCATAAGTGAGAGACATGAGTACCGACATAAAACCACAAAAAGATCGAAATTCGAATATACGTAACCCGCGAAAATTCAAAAGTCGCGATACTTTTTGAACACACCTCGTATATACATTACAAACTTTAAATGCATAATATAATTAATAATGAAGGCGATCCACGGGTTTAACAATTCGTCCACTCCGGGTTCTTATCTGGCCGTCTTCTGAGTCGTTAGAGGGATAATCCACAACTGGAGTCTTTTCATTTTCAACCAGTTCCTCCCCGAAAAGGTCGGCGTCGATGGGTCAGCTGGATATCGCACTGTATCTCCTTTTCGTAGATGGAACCTGTTTCGACGTAAAGTCCCAACTGGAGTATCAACCATATATGACCTTGGTGTCGATGCTTTCTTCTTTACAATCCCCCAGATTCGCATATCTGTAATCCAAACCGTGTCACCTTCGGATAGCTCCTCCATGTCCGTAGCTCCGCAGCGTCGATCATATCTGGATTTCATATCCTTTCTCCTTCTCCCCTCCTTTCTTTTCAGGGTCTGAGAGTCCACCAACCTTGGATTAAGATTCTCTGGTGCAATTGGCAAGGTCGTTCGGAGTTTATGTCCCATGAGAAGCTCAGCAGTGCTGTAACCGTTCTCCAAAGGGGTCGATCGATACTCCAGGAGTCCAAGCGATGGGTCTTGATTTTTCTTGGGGATCATCTTAGCAATTTTCACACCTGCTTCTTCCATCCCATTGCTCTGCGGGAATCGAGGACTTGAAGTGACGTGTGTGAATCCGTACTGCCTTGCGAAATTTGCAAATTCACGAGCAGCTCCAAATTGCGTCCCATTATCGCTAACAACAGTTTCTGGTATTCCATGTCGGGCAAATATGGATTTGCAACTACGCACCACCAAATTGGCTGTGATCCGATCCAGCTGAATCATTTCAGGAAAGCGAGAATAATAGTCAATGACGACTAGATACCACTTATTCTCGAACTTGAACAAATCCATTCCAATCTTTTGCCACGGTCGTATAGGAAAGTTGGTTGGTATCAAAGGTTCTTGTTTTGAGACGGCTTCCTGGATACAGACACTGCACTTTCTGACCGTTTCCGCGATCTCTTCCGAAATTTCAGGCCACCATACCGTCTCACGTGCGCGAAGTCTTGTTTTTGTAATCCCGAAGTGCCCAGCGTGCAACTTATCTAGGATCTCCAGTTTCATACTTGCTGGAATAACAAGACGACAGCTAAGCATCAGTAGTCCATTTTGAACACCGAGTTCATCCTTGACATGCCAATAAGAGAGCAGAGCCTGTGACATCTTCTTATCTGGCCAGCCTTGCTCAAGGTAGTTGACTCTACTGCTTTCAGGGTCGTATCTTCTTGTTGAGCTTCAAAAATCTTCGTCAAGATCTCGTCTTTGTCGAGCTCTTCCCATCTTGTTTTGAGCTTTTCCATCAAAGGTATTGGTACCCGTCAAGGAGTATGCACAGCATACGGTTTTGCTCCAGGTTTCAATTTGATTCGTAAGGGTTTCCGATCTGTCCCAGTCCTCAAATACTCAGGGAATTCCTTGATCGGGTTAATTCTCGTCGCAACCACTTCAATCCGCCTCGCCAGGTTCAAGAGCTCACATGCCCGGCGACTCAGAAGAGGTTCACTCAAACGACGAATGACATAAATCTTCTCCTTGATTTCATAATTGCCATTTCGCAGCGTTGATATAAACATACCCACAGTCTGAAGTTCGGAGAATTCAGCAGCTCTAATGTTGATATCACTTTCCACTAGCCGTTGCTGTCCCATTATCTTCTTGAAGAGACACAGAGGAACACATGTAACATCCGCCTGGGAGTCGAGCTTGAACTTCACCTGTTTCCCGTTCACTTGGATTTCTGCTGTCCATCGCCTCCTGAACTCGCCTTCATCATCATCGAGATTAGATGAATCCTCCACAGCTGAGACCTAAGGAGAAAACCAATTTCTTCATCAAGTTCAGAAACAGCTTTGACTTCCGCAGTCTTCGCCTGCTTATCTGGGCAGCAATTTGCAAAATGGCCAGTTTTTGAACACAGGTTACATTTTTGTCCTTCAGCACGGCAAGCCTGTCCTTCCCTGTGGGTGAAACCTCCGCATTTTGGACATCGTGATCTTGTTTTGGCTGACTTCTCCTTCTTCCTCGAAGGCTGCTGTTGTTGTTTCGGTGATTGTTTCTTCGAGTTGAACTTCACCTGATTGACCTTTTGGCTTGTTGAGGGACGCTGCAGGTCGACTTGCTGCTGTCGAACGGCTTCCTGCTGTCGAACCATTTTCACCGCCTTTTCCAAAGTCAGTTCGCTGTCCAACTGCATTCTTTCAGATAAAGCTTTGTCCCTCACTCCAACCACTATTCGGTCACGGATCAACTGCTCATGAAGACCCTTAAATTCACAGCTATCAGCCAATTTGTACAATGAAGTGATGAATTCGTCCACTGGCTCCCGATCCTCTTGGATTCTTGAATTAAATTTCGCACGTTCGTGGATAATATTCTTTCTGACACAGAAGTGGCTGTCGAACGCCTTGAGGACGGAATCAATTTTCGTTGCCTCTTCCTCCTTTTCGAACTTGAAGGTCCTGAATATATCATCCGCGCGGTCACCCATCAAGTACATGAACAAATCGATCTTGTCCGGCCTCCTCTTTCTTCTTCATTCCACTGACCACGAGGTATCGTTCGAATTTATTCCTCCATTTGGGCCATTCGTTGGGAGTCGAGAAGTCGAAAGTTTCTGGAGGTTGAATCTGAGCCATGTTGAATTATCTTCTAAGGTACGCAAAAATCGATATTTTGCAATATACGGGTTCGTATTTTATCCAGTTATCGCTGCCACCATGTTTTAATGTCCATCCGTACAGAGTTCAAAACAACAAACTACTCACCCGTGCAGGCACGGTCACGCTCCGCCGCGGCACGTGGGAAAACATCCAATGTTCCCGGCACATAAACTATTCTAGAATCATTAAAAATCAACGAATAGTTGAATTTTATTCCGACAGATGACGCAAGCCATCAGCAACTTTTAGTTACACAATCAGGAGATGTCTTTTTCTTTTCTTAAATATAAAATAATCAATAAAAAAGATGTTAATAAAATATAGAAATATAATTAGAGTATAATGCATTTTTAGGAATCTACACTCGTCCAAAATTAAGTGAGCAAACACACACAAAATCTTTTATTAAAAATGTTTTGACAAAAGGCATTTCCTAATAGTGCAACTAAACATTTTTGATTAATAAAGAAATGGTATTTGGTCATTTCTGGGATAATTAAAAACCAACGATTAGTTGTCCGATAGATGGCACAGCCATCAGAAACCTTCAGTTGCAAGATAAGGAGATGTCTTAATTTATCCACCTGATCCCAGTACAATTTAACTGTTGTCCTATTATTCACATTGATTGACGTCCTCCGGCCTAAATATCTGTTTCATGGTTTTCCAGGATGCCCCAAAGGACCACTTTTTTTGGTCGTTGAGGTAAACCTTGCACCACGCTGATGAGGACCAAGAGCTCGAAACGCGTACGTATTTAACTTTTCTTATTGAATCAAGAATGAGTATTTGGCCAATTGTGGAATAATTAAAAATCAACGATTAGTTGACATTTATTCCGACAGATGGCACAAGCCATCAGCAACTTTAGTTCCACGATCAGAAGATGCCCCTTTTTTTTTTTCTCAATCCAAACTAATGTTAAAAAAATAATAATACGGATTTTTTGCCATACTATTCGTTAATACGGTTTTTTCGCTTTTAAAAAAATAATAATATTTTTACTCAAATAAAGGGAAGATTTTCAAAATAATTAGATTAACCTGTATTCTTTATTTTATATTATTCAGTTGCTGGTCCCAAGCCCGGATGAAAAAGGAGGAGGGGGAGCAGTAACAAGCTTTCTAAAAAACCTAGGCTCAGCTGGCCCGGCTGATAGTACCCTGTAAGGGTTCCTGATCCAGGGATACAGGATGAGTCTGTACTCCATGTTAAGAGCGGCTGCACATGGCGTCTGTTCCTCATGTCAGAGGCGGCCATTTATTTCGTAGCCAAGTCAGTGGCCTGCCACTGAGTAGTGTTTCCAGTCTTAATGATAAAGGCATTTTACTTCACCCAGTGTGTACTGGGTGTCCAATACGGCATACAATCCCGGTTCATGGATGTCGGAAACTGAGGCTTTATACCGCCGGTTACCGGCTATTCATTGTCTATTATTTTTCACTTGTCAAATTTGACTTCAACGATTTTTTTTTCAACAACAAGTCGGTGGACGAGTAGGTAACACCCTCGATTCCCGACAGTCATGAACCGGGATTGAATCCTGCGTTAACATTTTGTTTAATACGTGAATAACCTTCACATATTATTCACTGTTTCAATTATCATAAACTAGGTTGTTCTTGTTGAGCGGTACCTAATAAAGTGATTTTGGAACCGGAACGATTTTTTAGAAATTATTGGATGGTTTGCTAAATTTCACGAAGGAGAAATAAGGTTTTTTTCTACAAAATAAATTATTTGACCAAGAAACAGTTGTAGCGGGGATGTTAACCGAGGATGCCATCATACGAATGGTCCAAGGAGAAGCTGGAGTGGAAACAGATGAAGAAGATGACAAGCATGGAATCATTCTTCCTTCAAAAATCAAATTTAAGAGCTTCTATCTCTACTGTGAAAGTGGCAGCTCTAAAATTTCTGTTTTTTTTTTTTGAAGGAGAGGCAGAGGCAATTTTATTCACACTTTATTTTCTCGTGTGTCTTCAATAAAGGTCATTGTGTATCAAATATCTTTCAGTTATTGTCTGAATCCCGATATACATGCTAAAAGGTACAACTTCCTTAAGGTTTGTCCATGAGTGCTTTTTCAGAATAGTTTTCACACGTTCCACTTTCTTAATTGGTGTCTAGACTGCTACTCATTGTCCTGGTTCATAGCTTCTTTCCTTGTGTTTTTTATCATAGTACTTTTTCATTCTTTCTTGTATCTTCTCTGTGTTGTCAATGACTACGTTTGTCGTCCTACTTATTCAAGTAATCCTCTTTGTTACAAGAAGAGGTATCGCAAGAAGGAATAAAAGCTAACGGCAACGAGATTCTTTATTAAAGTTAATTCTAAGATAACAATTCGAGAATCAAGGGACGAGTGTCTTTTATACGTTGATTTATTGTAAAACGCTCAAGCTTTCGGGCTGGCCGGCCCTTCTACGGGAGACAAGTGAAAACATATGGCACATTGGACACTATATAGGGAAGAGACTATTTACATATTCAAAAACTATAGGGATTTTGCATGTCTATGAAATGTTGAGAGGATTAATTAGCATACTAGGAAATTATGGAAAGGCGGAATTAACATGCATGATAATAGCTATTGAATGTAGTAGAGTTAGGAATATTTTCTAATGTCTATGAGGGAGGAAGGGGGGGGGGGGGACTACGTACAGATGGAGGATACAAGGCTATGGGAACAGGGATTGGTAGGATTCGGGGAGGCCGATGTGTCTATTGATGGCATGGAAGCCCTGGGAAACAAGAGCTTCCAAGGTGAGGCGCTGCTGTTTGTTGTATATGCGGCTATAGTGCACATATGGATTGGCCAGGTCGAAAGAGTGGTTGGAGGTACGGATGTGTTGGTATATAGCTGATTTCTCATCTTGTCTGGAGATGTTTTATCTGTGCTCCTCGAGTCTTGTCCCTACGCTCCTGCCTGTCTCACCAACGTCGACAACGTCGCAGTCAGCGCAGGGGATGGAGTAGACACAGCCAGACAAGAGAGATGGGTTATATGGGCTATTGCTTTTTGTGTATGGGTTCCTAATGAGGGAGCTGATGTTAGGGGAATTGGAGTACAGGGTTCTGACTCCAAACTTGCTTAGGGCTCGGGCTATGGATGCGCTAGAGGGGGAATATGGGAGGACACATATGGATTTATATATGGGGTTGGAAGGGGTGTGGCTGGGGTTGTGGAAGTGGCGTAATATGAATGACTTGGGGTATTGGAATTTAATGAGATTAGCTATCACTCTATTGGTCTCCATGGTTTTGAAATCAGAGGTGGAACAGTGGGTGTGAACTCGTTTGGATAGGGCTTTGACGGTGTTGATTTTGTGACTTAGGGGGCAGAAGGAGTTGAAATGAATATAATTGGGCCTAAACGAATTTTTGTAATGTACTGTGGAGTGGGGTATCTGGTTGGGGTCCGGATGATTAGGAAATCTAAGAATGGGAGGGCGTTGTGAGTTTCGGTTTCATGGGTGAAGGCAAGTTCAGGATGGTAACTGATAAGTTTTGAGAGGATATTTTCAACCTGGCTTTTTGTGCATATGCAGAACACATCATCTATGTATCTACGCCAAAGGCGGATATCGGATGGAAATCTGAGGTGATCTGCATATCTATAGACCGCATAACAATCTCTGCAGCAGCTGAGGATAGAGGGTTCCCCATTGGGGACCCTTTTATCTGTAGAAAAAACTGGGAGTTGAAAGAGCAGACTGAAGATTGTAAACAAAGGTGGGTGAGTTCTATAATTTTGGAGGAGGTATGATAATCAACATGGGAATCAACCAGAAAGGACCTAAGGGAGTCTATAATTAAATCATGGGGGAGGCTAGGGTATAAAGATACTACATCAAAAGAAACCATGACGAGGTTTGGACAAGGAGGGGTACCATACACATCATCAATGAATGCACTGGTGGAGGTGATGGAAGTAAGGGAAGGAGTACCTTTCAGGAGGGACGAGAGGAATGACGAAATGAACTTGGCGACCGGGGCCATGGGGATAGGAAGTGGGCCACGATTGGTCTTAACGGAATTCCGGGCTTGTGGAGCTTGGGCAGGCCATATATATAGGACTCGGTAGAGGTATCAGGGATAAAGGACTTGTGTTCTTCCGTGTGCTGGAGTCCACCGAGATATTCCCATCGTCCAAGAGAGAGATTCTCTTCAATACAATAAGAATAATGGAGCATAGTCCGTGGTTTCTTGGGTAGTAGTGTTGTACGCATGGTTGATATATGGAAGTACTTCGTCCTAATTGTTCGCGTTCACATATATAATAATACAGTTAAACCTGTCTATAGCGCCCCCCTCTTGGGACTCACCAAAATAGGGTGCTATAGAGAGGGGAGTGCTATAGACAGGTCACTTTTAATGTAAAATGTTTACATTTTAATGTTTAAAATCGGGCGTTATAGATAGGAAGGCGCTATTTAGAGGGGGCGCTATAGACAGCTTTAACTGTAATATGTTTATTTAAACGTTATTCTAGTCCATTAGTTTGGGGATGGTAGTTCGTTGTGAAGCAATATTTGATCTTGCACATTTTCATCACCTTATTCCTAAAAATTGCTTGTGTAAATTGTGAATCCCTGTCGCTAATATGTGGAGCTCCATATCATAGGAAAATATCTTCGATTACAAATTCGGAAACTTCTCCGAGACTGCTTTTGTTTCTGCATACCTGGTGTCCGTCAGCACTGTGATCTTTTTCTTCTATTTTCTTATATGTCAAGCGACCAACAAAGCTTTCCCGATTCTCTCAAAAAGGTAGTTAGCTGGGGGCTGTAGTAGTACAGAAGGTAAATGAATCGAACCTTTTCTTCTTTGGCAAAGATGGCGCGTCTTTACGAATTCATCTTTCAACATGGTAGGCCAATAGTATTTATTCTAAATTCGATGTGTGGCTCTAGCGACACGGCCATTCAGCATGTGGTCGTGATATTCTCTCATGATTTCTTCCCTTCTCTTCTTTGGAACTAAAAGCAACCACATCTTACATTTAGGGTTTGGGATTTTCTTGTAGAGGTATCCCTTCTCTTATATAAAGTTCTGTGTAATTGGCCGCTTGTTTCCATTAAGGATTTTTATGACATTTGAGTTAAATTTTCGATAATTCTTTAGTATTTTTTTTCTGTAATATTCTTCATCTTTTCTTCTTCTGGTGGAGTGAGGAAAATAACTAACAGCTTTGATATTGTGTGTTCCCCGGTTTTATAGCCTACTGGCTCGTAATATGGCCGAGAATCTCCCGTGTTTCGGAAAGAAAATTGGCATTTCTTATCGTTTAAGTTATATTCGTGAAAGCATCTGAGAAGAGCTTCGTGCATTTTGAGGCATGCTAGTTATAACTCCACTATGATATACTTAGAGCATAAGGGCAAACTCCCGTCGCTATCATGGCTTGGTCCACTTAACACTTATAGCACAACTTTGGCATTCCACTGCATCAGTTAGCTCCCTTGGTGTCCAGAAATAATTGCTCCATGGAAAGGAGGGTGCCATTGTCCCGTTAGTCAGCCACATTTCAGAATTCCCTGTAGGCCTTCACGGTTACCGTAGCGGCTCGGGGCTGTCCTTCAAACCCCGTTTAAAACAGAATTTATCATCATGGTATCTATATGGCGGCAGGTAGGTGTTCTGTGACTAGATGAGTAGAGATGATGTCCTACACACCTTCTCTATCCTTTACTCCTATACTTCTTGTACACAATCTACAATACCGGCATTCAACAATAGAACAGACCTCCCATGGACCACAATATTCGCTAGGAATCGGTGATTTGATTAAATCGGAACCACAATAATTTTTATTTCATATTTAAAGGTGGGGGATCAGACGGATCGTCGCCAGTGGTCGTGTGCTACATACAAACAGTGATTGTCCCAACCTTCAAATGCTCTATAGTCTCTCAGTCGGTCTGGTAGCTCCGCTTGTGGGGAACAATATCCTATTCTACATGACAAAATTATAAATAAAATATATGAAAGCATACCTCAAAACAATTTAATCTTTAACATAATGTGTGTTTGACCTTTATTTTAATTGTCTCGCCTATAACAATACCTTTTATTGCGCTATATATTTTCTTGGCCTCCCAAATCGACTTCTCCGATTTCCCGGATTTAACGCTATCCTGTTTACAGGATACGCGTTTACATGACGCTATTGGCACGGACTCCTAGAATAGAATTGGGATTGGACACAGGAGCAGCTGCTGTGTTACTGGAGCTTGTCTCCTGGCTGGCTTCACCCGTTCTTATCGGCCATTGTTTATTGGAAAAACTCTTTTGACTCGGGAAAATTGTACAGTCAGTTCTCGAGTTGAGACATGCTATATTCAAGTTCGCATTTAAGTCAAAGAATTTTAGGTCCCGAGAGTCCTCCCAAATACAATTTTCATATAATAACTATGGCAACTTTTCAGCAAATGCTTCCCCATGATCTGTTCTTCATGCAAAGTACTAAATACAAATTTCTTTGCAATTGGGGATATATTTCAAATGAGTTATAACCACAACTTAAATGCGACATTTTAACATTTGAGCTTAAAACTAAATGACTCCTACCAACGTACTGGAAAAAACGCCTGATTTGACCGTTTTCATGGGTCACTATTGAGTGTTGCACATGGTGTAAATTCAAATATTTTGAAAATAAAAATTGATCATATATTAATGTTGTATCATATACAGAGGCTGTTCGATTTTTAAAATGACGATTTGGGAGCATTATAGAAATGTATTTACAAATGTTTGTACAACTTCTTGTTTCTATGTGTACGTTTGCCGACAGCCCGATGTTTCCAGGAAATAAGGCTTCGTCGTAGAATAATTTATCGTCAAGACCATCCCAACAGTCGACTTTCCAGAGACCTTCATCCATCCTTTCTGGTTTTTTAGATTTTACAACTGTCAGCAAGCCAAAACCACAATAATCCATAGAGGCAAAGTCGGGAGATCTGGCAGGGATATGCTTATAAGAGATGTACGAAATACCGGTTTCATCCCTCTTTTCGTCCGGATATTGATGTGTTGAACGTGAAGTACGACTCGTACCTCTCAATAGAGAAAACACTATACGCGGTCTTAAGTCATTACTATTGGAAGGGGGCCATATCTGATGTACGTGAAGACATGCCCAGTGTGTGCCGAGAACAATGGTAGGCTTAAGAAGGCTCCTAATATGCCCATTCAACCCGCTAACTATCTTCTCGAAAGGTTATGCGTAGACTTCGTGGGTGCTCTTACCTTGTCTAGGAACAGGAATAGATACCTGCTCGTGTTCATTGATGCTTTCACCAGGTACGCTGAGGTTATCTCCGTCAGGGATTGTACTGCAGAGACTGCTGCGCTCGAGTTTGTCAATAAGATAGTGAACAGATATGGAACTTGTAAAGAAATCCTATCTGACCGTGGAGCTGCATTCAGGTCAGGCCTGTTCAGAGAGACATGTAAGTTATATAGTATTAAGTAGCTATCCACAACTTCTAATCGCCCTACCTGCAACTCGATTGTTGAAAGAGTTAATGACACCATTTGTTCCATTCTGCGTCACTATGCCAATAGCAGGAATTGGGAAGACAACCTCGGTTCGGCGGTTGCTGCGTACAATAATGCCGTGCACTCAGGGTTAGGAGAGAGTCCCCACTACATGCTCTTTGGTTACGACGCAGTCAATCATGACGTCAACGATAAAGATGTGAGCGAATTCAGAAAGCCATCCTTGGCGGAGATATTGAAGGAAATGCAGTGAAACAGTTAGGGAATTCTTGGCTGAAAACTATGATGAAAGAGTCAAGAAGTATAAAACTCAGACTGTGAGAACCTTTGAGACGGGGGATTTGGTATTGTTGGCTGTTCCTAAGGGCAAGGGATCCTCTAAATTCTCCGCAAAATTCTATGGACCTTTCCGTGTGGTGGCTAAAGTGTCTGAAGTAAATTTCAGAGTGCGGGGAGTCAATTTGCACGATGAACAAGTTGTGCATATTGACAGAATGAAGGCATTCAGGAGCATGCGTCATAGAAAGCCCGCAGCTGCTAAACGCGAGTGCTATCCTCGGAGAAGGATGATTCCATTGGCTCAGGTGTCTGTCGTATCTCTACCCCGTCTATTTGATATCTATGGCTATTTACATGCTAAAAAGATATGGTACAATTGACGTACTATAAAGGGCGGTATGGTGAGTGGAATTGCCCGCTAAAGTCCAGAAGCTACTAGGGGCAGCGGATACCCGCTATCGCCCAACGGAAGAGAACCGGCCGGGCCTCTTTCCCCTGAGATACGGTTTCTCAAAATATTTCCATTTGTTTGTGTCCCGACCTGTTTATCTGAAGTAATGTTTCTCGAGGTCGCTCCTCAATATCCTCCACGGATGGCATCAATGGCGCTGAGAATCACTGTGCATATGCACTCCCGAGATGTCATTAGGCCAAAGGTCTGTCTTATTAGCGCACCATACATCTATGTCTTTAAATAATCTAATAATGCAAATAAAAAAAAAATATGTTTGCGCGTGAACTGATCTAATTCTCCACTAACCTACATGGGGAACAAAAAACCGCAAAGACGTTGAAGACATTGTCGCGATCCCACCTGGACTATACTTAAAGACGTTAATATAGAGCATTATAAAACCCTGTAAGGGTAGACGCCGTGTAGGTTATTTACTAGCGCGTGTAACCTTTGTAATTAAATATGTTCAGTGGATTTTAGAAGCTCTTCGTTTAGCTACGAAGCCAACAATCCTAACCAGATTCCCAAGACTGGACCCTTCAAGTTTGCAGCACCAGTCCACCTCAATCTGTTCTTGATTGAACCAATGGCTGGGACATTCCAAGTAAGATATAATCAACTTATTGAAATATATCACACAAACAAATGTCGTAAAGGATACGAAACAAACAAACATAGTTGAAAGGGTAATACGGTAAAACCCATTATAGACGACAACCGTCATTATAGTAGCCTGCCTGACAAATGTGTGGCTTCTTTTAGACTTAAACGACTCCGGTAAATCAGGAATTGGCTGTACAGTGTCACGTAGACACGAGTGGTCTTAAGTGTTTTAGAGAAGCGTAAGCACACCGATTAACAATTTATACTTCGATGTAATAGTTTTAGGTAGGAAAACAAAAACTATCGTTAAATCGCGTTCAACCGGGGAGACAACATATCGTTTACCTTCCATTTGATGAATCGACTACTGGTTGAAGACACTAAGAAAGAGGAGAAATAGATATTAACTTAAGCTAGAGAGTATAAGGTAAGGGAATATGATTGATATATCTCACACGAGAACACTATATAAGACTTAACCCAATTACATATGGTAACTACATGTCACTACTGTATGTTAGCGACGGTTTTCACTACAGTGCACCACATGTCTAAACACGTAAAAAGCAGATATACTTTTGCACTTATAAAGTTGGGGAGTTGCGTTTGGTTACTTGCACTTACAGCTGGAATTGGACTTGTGCAAGAGAATCGGGGGCTATTGAAGCATTTTTTTGATAACTTGTTCCATGTAGTGAGTCCTGGTTTATCCCCCAGACCACTATATATGATCCCAACTAAGAAATAATACAGATAACTTCAGGTATAAATGAATTTTAAATCTAAAGTATATATATATATTGCTGAATCGAGGGAATTAATCGGTCCAATAGATATTCACCCATTCGAAGAGTGGCTCGGCCTTCCCATGGTTGTAGCCAAATTTTACCGCTGCTACTTCTAAAATGTCGTTGTGCCCCACCTTGATGTTCTGTCAGAATCTGCCAGCCAAGACAACTACTAACACGTTATGTGACTTTAATACTACATCACTTCAAGAGACGGAGCAACCTGGAGAAACAGGACAAGATAGAGAGGAACAAGGAGATGACCTAGAAAAAATGGACTCCTTGTGAAATCATTAATTCAAAACACGGATAAAGGAAGCAAACCTGCTGAAAATGACAAGAATGGACATCCACAAGACTATGACTGAGTAATGAAATTGAGCCTCAACCGCTAAAAGATGGATGGAAGAATTCAAAAGGCGTAACCCTAGTTTCCAAGATGCCCCTCTCAGTGGAAGGTCAGTAGCTGCTTGTACCAGAATGTCGTAATGACAGCTCGGCGTGACAGTACTTTGCAGAGAAATTGGACATATTCCATAAACACATCCTAAACAATGTGCTGGGCATTCACAAGGAGTTAAATCGGTAGGTGCCGAAGACAAGTCTGACAAGTGTAAACAAAGACCTTTCTTAAGACAGATTCAGTGACATTTCTTCATTACTTTCAGTCCAAATATCTTTCCTCTTTTACCCCAAAAGAGAGAGTTCAAGTTAGTCCCATTAGTTGAAAAATTGATATTCTTTTTTTTTTTCTGGGAAGGGGGGGGGGGGGGAAGTATTTTAAAAAATGATTAAACAGCTTTTTTAAAGTCGAATAAATGTGTCCATTCCTAACAAAGACAATGCACTTGCACGCATGTTCATCATGTCTATTATCGAGTCCTGTGGCTTTAAACTGCTTCCCTCCCTTCTCGCAAGATTTGATCCCCACAGAATTTCATCTGTTTCCTAAAGTTAAAGCAACATCTCCTTAGAACCTAGGTGCGGTGGGCGAATGTATTCACATGTATGAGGAAACATTCTATAAAGAATTTATCATGGTCTTGCAGTACCGATGACAAAAGTGAATTGAAGCCATTTCGGCTCGGAGGACATTAAAGAAAGAAAGGAGGGGTGATGGATAAGGAAGTGATGGTATGATCGCCTCCATGACGGGTTGTTGAACCATGACCTCCATTTTCCTTGTTATAGCACGATATGATGCAAATGTGCATTCAAAAATACTTTTAAACGTATGACAAAAGTTAAAACATATATACAATTAAATCGATATATCAATCGGAATAATTGCAAAAAGTTTCTTTATTCAATAAAAATGGCAAGTTTTCAAGCGTTAGCTCATCATCAGGCCAATTGTTTCGCAAACTCCTACACCTCTATATATATATTGTAGGAATTTGTGAAACAATTGGCCTGATGATGAGTTAACGCTTGAAAACTTGCCATTTTTATTGAATAAAGAAACTTTTTGCAAATTATTCCGATTGATATATCGATTTAAATCCTTTGCAATTATTTTACAATCTAAGATAAAATTAAATGGTCGTTTCTTCAAATTTACGCACTTTATATTATGTTTAAAACACATTGATTAAAATAATATATAAAGTTGATATAATGCAAAAATGCATATAATTTATGATTATTTAAAATTACTAAATTGAAGGTTTCAAAACTAGTACTTAAAAAAAATAGACGTTATTGAGGTATCGTTTGCTTTTAAATTATGTATTTAAAATGACACCATTTATAATATATTTTATAGATTAATATTTACCTTGTGCATCTTCGCTAGAATATCGTCTCTCGGTTGATATCATATCATATACTGAGTCAGTCTTTTTCACATAGGGATCAAAAACATAATCATCCTCTTCAAAACTTTCTTGACTTTCATAAATATAATCGTACACCGATTCATCGTCTGTTTCGTGCGATTCAAATTCTTCCTCTTCATATTCTAAATCTGTATAATATTCATCTAATTTCTTAAATCTATAATCGTCACTAATAGATAAATCAACCTCTCGTCCTTCGGGAAATTCATGAACTCTTTTGGAATGTAATAAGCCTTCCTCAGATATTTCTTTTCTTCCCAACATCGCGGTTTCAAAATGATGAGGAATATCAAAAAAGGGATCCTGTATTTCTTTTGCTAATCTTGTTCTTGATATTTTCATTTTCTCGGATTATTTAGCGCTCTTAATATTTTTGATAAAATTACTGTTTATTAATTTAATTTGTTATTATTTAATTAGTAAAAAAAATAGGAAAATAAATTTTATTAGATTAAAATTTTTACAAAAAGGAAATCACAAATATAAACAAACATTCGAATTTTGATTGGTAGTAAGTCAAAATATTTTCTTTTTATAAAATTATATTTCAAAAATGTAATTATATAAACTTTATATATGATGTTTAAATTTTAACACAATAATTTTTGGCATTTATATGATTATAAAAAGTATTTTTCTATTATAATACTTTGATTTTACCTATTGAAAATATATGCATTTTAAAACATTTTTCAAAAATATAAGGCTTGCAAATATTTAAACATCCTCTTTGCCTAAATATAAAATATAACGTTTTAAAATATAAATAATAATTGTATAATATTAAATATCCTTTATATATCCAATAAATTTTGCATATTTTATTTGAAATTTTGAAAAATTAGAAAAAGTTGTATATTTTACTGGATAGAACTGATCCCTGACTTTCAGTATAGCATAAAATTTTAAAATGATATTTTAAAAACTTTCTAAGATTTCAAAAGATCATATAACTAAATGATGCAAAGATTGGATATTTCCATTTATCAGTAAAATGAACATAAATATTTACGGATGTATTGACAAAAGTTACTTTGTACAGGTTAACACACAAATACAAAATTAGGGCCTACAGTAAGAGTAACTTAAACACAGAAAAATCGTGGACTCAAAAGTACAACACAAAAAAAGTAAATAATAAACCACAATTTGTTAAATAAAATAAAAAACAGTACTTAGCTTTATTGCTGCTTAGGTAGGGATCGGACCGGGGTTACACAGGTATGCGCCGAGATTGCCAGACAGGGATATAGCACGCAGAGAACACTTTAAGCGTCCTCACACGATATTCCACCACACTGACGTCGACTCATACCATAGCCCCATTTATATACAAACATGGCCACATTCGTCCAATGAGAAGGCGGGAGAGATTTGTTCACAATCAAACGAAAACACAAATTCTTTCCACTAAAACCTGAGATAAGATATGATAAGATTGCAAATATTTGTCAATATAATTTGACAAAAGGTGTCTTTCCAAAAAAAAAAAGAAACTAACAAATCTCCCGAACATTCCCATTGTCCCGTAAGGAAAACCTCCCGCTGTCGGGAGGGAAAAAGCTCACGGGAGCCATGTTATAAAGATACAAAAAAAAAAAAACTAAAGAGAGGAGAAGTAGGCATCCGGGTCGTTCCATAAAGGTGCCTTCCATCTTGCTCCTCCCAAAAGAAACTTCAAAAAAAAATCTGCGCATACTACGTGAGTTACCATGAGTGATTACCAAATACACATATATAATATGCTTTAGCAGACAGAGTTTAATGGGGGACCAAATAAGCTCTCATCTGGGACCGGCTGGGTATGTTAGGTAGAGACCTTGGGTACTGACAGACGCTCACTTGATGAGAAACCGAACCATCCAAATCCATTCAGTTCTCTCAAGTCCAAGAGCTAAAAGCTCTTCTTAACGTCTGTTTCTAAACGCTTTCATCCTATCGACATGTACAACCTTCACATCGTGCATGGTGACCCCTCTTACTCTAAAGTTAACATCGGAGACCCTAGCTTCCACACGGAAAGGCCCAAAGAGGTTGGAGAAACCTTCAGTCTTAGGAACAGCTAGCATTACCAGATCTCCTCTGTCGAAACTTCTGGAATAAGGTGGCCTAGGATTCATACGCTTTTCAGCAGAATTACCTGACATAAACTGTCTGACAGTCTCCTTTGCTTTCCGCATCACCCTTAACCTCTCAGCCCAAGTAGGCTTTCTAAAACTATTAACAGACCCAGCGCTACACTCACAGCTTCTGTTAAACTCAGTAGGTGGCAACTTTACAGCCTCGTTTTCAATGCGCTTCACTGATTTCTCCTCGAAGGAGCTTGAAACCATCGGTCTATGCACACTGGCAACGTAGCTAAGGTCTACATAATCTCGGTCTTCTGGTTTCAAGGAAATCATGTTGCAACGCTCCCGTATGGCAGGTAACGGGATATTGAATCTCCTTATATCATTGATTCCCAGAATCCCGTCGTAGGCCTTATCTCCGAGTGACATTAGCCAAAACCTTATCTCTCCCAGCTCAATGCCGTTTTCGTTACCAACTCTACAGGTTTTAACACGTGTAAGTGTCTGCTCTTGGCCTGTCACTGACACTATACGTAAAGTTTTAAGTGCATCGTCCCAATTCTCCTTCAAGACCTTGCACTTTTCAGAATCAATAATACTGACTTGGCTTCCTGTATCGTATAACAGGTGCCACATATTGCCGTTAATATTCACCTTAACTATTGGCAGATTTCTAAACTGATTTCCTCCATATGAACGTATGTTCACTATCTCAGCATTGTCAAGAGTATTGCGGTTGAAAAACATAGAAGACTGTCTTGAGCAATCACTAGCTATATGTCCTAAGCTACACTCAGGTGGACTCAGCCTGATTTCGCCCAACAATTTAGTCAGTTTTTCTACCTCACCCCTAAGATCTGCAATACACTGCTCATTTTCGTGCTTCATCCTGTTTACACTGGCACTAAGCATCTTCATCTCACTCTTAATGCTATTTATTTCTTCAACCCCTTCTACTGAACATACCCCTTTCATAAAGCTGCAACGGTGTTCTACACTATCCTCCGTGGCCATGACACTGACTGCTTTGTCTATTGATTTAGCCTCACTGCGAACAATAGCCTCTCTATACTTATCGAGCACATTTTCGAGGAAAATTTCAAACACTAGGCTATCGTCAAAACTGTACTCTACTTTATCTCTAATGGCCAGGAATCTTTCTTTAAAAACCATAGGACTTTCCCCAACTCTCTGCTTAAGACCTTCTATTAATTTAAGGCATTCCCTAATACCACGCGCTTTCTTAGGGTACAATATGTTCAGTTTACTAGCAATACTTTTGAAACTGCTATCGTTACGGATACCCATCTCCTCTAAGCTCAACCTAACTTCAGGGGATAAAGCCTCGAACATGAGCAATGCTTTGACCTCAGGATCCCATTTGCCTACTCGAGCTTTAAGCTCGACTTCCCGAATGAAAGAATCGAGATTAACCCCATTAAACACTGACAGGTTAAGCATAGAGTTCACAAACATGATGGAGTACAAAAAAATAGTAATAAACCACTCAATCAAAGAAAAAAAAAACGCACGTAAAATTACAGGAATTTACACGTGCAAACACCAGTAATCCTGGCAAGGCTCGCCAATGACAAAAGTTACTTTGTACAGGTTAACACACAAATACAAAATTAGGGCCTACAGTAAGAGTAACTTAAACACAGAAAAATCGTGGACTCAAAAGTACAACACAAAAAAAGTAAATAATAAACCACAATTTGTTAAATAAAATAAAAAACAGTACTTAGCTTTATTGCTGCTTAGGTAGGGATCGGACCGGGGTTACACAGGTATGCGCCGAGATTGCCAGACAGGGATATAGCACGCAGAGAACACTTTAAGCGTCCTCACACGATATTCCACCACACTGACGTCGACTCATACCATAGCCCCATTTATATACAAACATGGCCACATTCGTCCAATGAGAAGGCGGGAGAGATTTGTTCACAATCAAACGAAAACACAAATTCTTTCCACTAAAACCTGAGATAAGATATGATAAGATTGCAAATATTTGTCAATATAATTTGACAGTATTTTCTTGCTAAATCTAGAAACTAAGGCGTTTGGAGGTGTTGCCTTCGATAGTGTGGCTGCTTCTCAACGAGCTACCAAAGTAATTGCAAGAACTAAAAGTGAGATTAGACTTCTAAATTCACAGTCGGAGCAATATAATGGCGTCTAGTTTTGGTGTCTATTTTGACGAGAGAGGCGCCCTTTTTTTAAAAATAGATCATTATTCTCCCGGCAAAATTTCCAGACACTTCCTAAGAAATCAAGAAATGGGTATTCAAAGGCCAAATTTGTGTAATTACGTTAAACCTGTGAAAAAAGGAATAAATATTAAAGAAAAGGTCAGATGTTGATATTTAAAAATAGGCATTTTCTGACCGCTCACACGCGCATTTCTTGGTTTATATATATATAAAGGGTTAGCCAAATATTATGGAACAAACATAAATCAACGTTTAGTTGATTTTTGTTTCACTAGATGACGCTCTTCCAACTAAAGTGCTAATGTGAGCGGTAAGGAAATGCCATTAAAAAAAAAATTTAAATGAATATTTTAAAAACTGCCCCTAAAAGCTACACAAAAAATAATTAATTAAAATAAATATAAAAAAAATCTTTATTGCATACATCTGATCATGGAGTTATTTAGATGAAATCAATAAAAATCAATATTTTATTGGACAGACGAACATGACATAGAGAGCGCTATCAGTAAATAGTATATAAAATGCTATTCATTATTACAGGATTGCGGATTTTGAAAAATTACAAAAAAATGCTATATTGTATTGCGATCAATAAGAGGAAGAAAGATTGCGGCGCACATACCACGTGGCTTATTTAATAGCAGCCGATCGTTTTACATGGCATTGATCCCAAGGCCGACTTCACGTCATGCCTTGTCAGACGATGTTGCATCATCCTACTACGTGCTGACCAAACGACGATGGCCACTTTCGTCTGATGCTTTTTTTAGCTGAGTCATTCTTCCAAAGTGTAATTGAATAACGTGACGTAAATATTGCGTGCTTTTTATCCATCTTCTGCATCATTTTAAAAACAACATAAACGCAATTATTGCAAAAATGAAAACTTCATTATTTCCTTCCTACAATCGATTTTCTCTCGATTCAAGACGCCAAGTTCGAGAGAGAAAAAGCCCAGAATATCTAAATCTTTTTTAAAATTCCGATTTTATATTGTTGTTAAATACAAATGATCATTTTTACAAAATCATTCAATTCGAAAATAAAGATTTTAATCTTATAAAAACGATCAATTTGGAATATGAATCTAGTCCTTTAAAGTATATAGGTATTTAATCCCATTTATTCTGAGATAGTTTTTATATTTATGATTAGTTTTCTTAATTATAAAGTTCAAACTACTTTCTGCACAGATATAGACGTAGTGAATGTACAACCATCTGTATATAATGGATTTACTAGTAAAAACTTTCACAATATATATATTTATATTTTTGGAATAATTTGCAATCTTCGTGTGTGAAAAGAGAGAGAGAGATTAAATAACGATATATATACATAGATTAATAAGTAGAAATATAAAATATTAATATACATACACACACACATATATATAAAAATATATACAAGGTCTTCATTGGTAGCGCCCACCGCAGGAAAGACTCCGCCACCGATAGACTGCGAGAGTTCTTTCCCACAGAGTGGGCAGGTCGATGTGTTGGCTGGCATTACCCACCTCAAGACCAAGATGGTACTTGTAGAGAGAGCCTCTGGTACCTCTGTTTAAAATACATCAAAACATTGAATAATCAAGAAACAATAAAATCCTTTTGAATAAATAAAATACTTTTTTTGTTGAAAATTTAAAGTAAATAGTTCTCGATGTAAATAAATATTTCCTACTACAAACATAAATATTTTTATTCTGTGATAGCGCTTCGTGAAAAAAAGAGAAATTTTGTCAAATCAAGTTGGCGACTATGTTGAAATGTGGTGCAGACGACACGTCCCATCAATCACCATCATCTAAACATCGAGGGGTAAGGTTCATCCCAACATCTTGATGGACTTTACTCTGTGATTTTTATGGTGCCCTTAGATACAGAAACGGCTGCACATTTCATAGAAAATCTTTTTTTTTTTTCAAACGTTGTTTTTAGACGTTCTTAAATGTACAAGGTTGTCCCAAAAGTTCGTAAACACTTGCAAAAAAATTGAAACACCAATATTATTCGTGTTATGTATAATATCTCTCTTGTGTGTATTATGTATAAAGTAATTGTATTATGAATTATTATGTATTCGCCGTAATAATATTATTCGCCAAGTAATAAGAAAAACAACGTTTTAAGAAAAACACGAACTTTTGGTACAACCTTATATTATTAATTTTTATTTTTATATATAAATATAAATAAAATATGCATGTTTTTTTGTTTATTAATAACTCTGTGTGATTTTAATTTACTATTTCGCTCATTCAAAATTTCTAAATTCACAAAGTTCTTATAAAATATTAAACGTTGAGAGATCTTGTAGTATAATTTATAAACTGTATAATGGTGGGTGTTTCAACCCTAATATGCTTCATAGACAATTTGAAAATCAAAATAATTTTATTGACATCTTGTCAATACATTCAAAGTGCACACAGTCTGCACTATTTAAAAAAAGATAATATGCATTATATACACTATGTACAATATGCTTCATAGAGATTCAAGATAGTCATGTGAAAAGCGTTTTAAAAACTACAAATATTTTCACACAATGAATTTCTTTTTTAAGTTACAAGATTTCAAGCGATAATCGCTCTTCAACGAGGGCTTAACTAAAACAATTGATTATTTACAAAAAAGTATAAAACGTCGCAACTCTAAAACTCTAAAAAAGAATTGCATCGTCTTATACCTCTTTTTGTAATTTGCCGAAATCTGCAAACCTGTGATATAATGAATTGACGATAACTTACAAGAAATATTTACAAATATACCTGTGCAGCGTGGATATATTTATAACTGTAATTCTGAAAAGAAAATTCCAATTCTAAAAAATCCATAGAGAAGGTTTAGAAAGTTTTTATAAGAGTTAGCAGGTACATAAGACCTCATCCTATGAGCGACCATTAAAAACAAAATAATTATTTGTTCTACTCTAATTTCCATTGAATGACCAGATGTGACCAGTAGTGTGTTCTTCTTTTTAGACCATGATTACTTATGGGAAGTTGGTTGTACTACAAGAGTTTTCTCATCACAAGATTGAAATTTTCAAATAAAAAGGTATATATTGGATCAAAATATCCTTTATTTTAATCCAATTTTGATCTAATATATGCCTTTTTATTTAAAGATTTATTTATGGATTGCTTTATTTTCAAAAAGATGGAAATTGTTCCATTGCCCTATATCTTCATGTCGGAATGTATAAACCTCTTTGTTTATACATTTCAATAAAATAATCCCCTGCATCAATATATTAAGTTGAAAACATCTTTCAAAGAAACGTATCCTTGGAACTTCGATGTCTTCAACATAAAATATCTCTGAGACCTATGTGAAATGGCAGCTGACGGGAAGTGTTGATCACCAGAACGAGGTTGGAGCACGGAACTCTAGATTTCAAAGGAAGTTTGGAAACCGTAGTTCCCCGCAGTGTGGAAGCCATGTCTGTATGGTGACGCAATTTTCCACGTGTTCTTTCTATCCCATTGCCTGTACCTGCGGATGTTGAAAGATTCTGTGTCTTTAAAATTATTTAATCAATAAGGAATCAAGGGTTTCGTTTCTTATTTCTTTTATTTCTCGAGCTAACATGCCCTTCAACACAGGTATATAAATGCGGCGTGAATTTGTACTTCAGGATCTCCATGTTGAAGGGCATGTTGGACTGAAAGCTCAAGAAATGAAAGAAAAAAAAAGAAACCTTTGATTCCTTATTGATTAAATCAAAGTGTAAAAGAGCAGGGAAGAATCTTTATTTTAAACTATTGTTCTTATTCCCCCACAAGTGGCCCAATCCATGATAGCCATAGTGGGTTTTTGGGTGTTCATACTGTAAGTAGAACGCGGCTGATTCCACACTAGCCTGTTCAGTGAATTCCCTAACCTTGAGGTATGCACAAAGGAACGTTTGGTCACTGGACATGTGTCGGACCTGGAGGCTGTTGTTGGGTTCTGTGCTGCCTGGAGTATAGGAGCTCCATCTATGCTTCCTTCCTGTGGTGAATCTGTATAAGACCCTGAGGCTGTTGTTGGGTTCTGTGCTGCCTGGAGTATAGGAGCTCCATCTATGCTTCCTTCCTGTGGTGAATCTGTATAAGACCCTGAGGCTGTTGTTGGGTTCTGTGCTGCCTAGAGTATAGGAGCTCCATCTATGCTTCATTCCTGTGGTGAATCTGTATAAGACCCTGGATGCTGTTGTTGGGTTCTGTGCTGCCTGGAGTATAGGAGCTTCATCTATGCTTCCTTCCTGTAGTAATCTGTATAAGACTCTGGAGGCTGTTGTTGGGTTCTGTGCTGCCTGGAGTATAGGAGCTCCATCTATGCTTCCTTCCTGTGGTGAATCTGTATAAGACCCTGGAGGCTGTTGTTGGGTTCTGTGCTGCCTGGAGTATAGGAGCTCCATCTATGCTTCCTTCCTGTGGTGAATCTGTATAAGACCCTGGAGGCTGTTTTTGGGTTCTGTGCTGCCTGGAGTATAGGAACCCCATCTATGCTTCCTTCCTGTGGTGAATCTGTATAAGACCCTGGAGGCTGTTGTTGGGTTCTGTGCTGCCTGGAGTATAGGAGCTCCATCTATGCTTACTTCCTGTGGTGAATCTGTATAAGACCCTGGAGGCTGTTGTTGGGTTCTGTGCTGCCTGGAGTATAGGAGCTCCATCTATGCTTCCTTCCTGTGGTGAATCTGTATAAGACCCTGGAGGCTGTTGTTGGGTTCTGTGCTGCATGGTAAAGAAGGAGATCAATCTATGCTTCCTTCCTGTGGTGAATCTGTAGAAGACCCTGGAGGCTATTGTTGGGTTCTGTGCTGCCTGGAATATAGGAGATCCATCTATGCTTCCTTCCTGTGGTGAATCTGTATAAGACCCTGGAGGCTGTTGTTGGGTTCTGTGCTGCCTGGAGTATAGGAGCTCCATCTATGCTTCCTTCCTGTGGTGAATCTGTATAAGACCCTGGAGGCTGTTGTTGGGTTCTGTGCTGCCTGGAGTATAGGAGCTCCATCTATTATTTCTTCCTGTGGTGAATCTGTATAAGACTCTGGAGGCTGTTGTTGGGTTCTGTGTGCCTGGAGTATAGGAGCTCCATCTTTGCTTCCTTCCTGTGGTGAATCTGTAAAAGACCCTGGAGGCTGTTTTTGGGTTCTGTGCTTCCTTGAGTATAGGAGCTCCATCTATGCTTCCTTCCTGTGGTGAATCTGTATAAGACCCTGGAGGCTGTTGTTGGGTTCTGTGCTGCCTGGAGTATAGGAGCTCCATCTATGCTTCCTTCCTGTGGTGAATCTGTATAAGACCCTGGAGGCTGTTGTTGGGTTCTGTGCTGCCTGGAGTATAGGAGCTCCATCTATTATTTCTTCCTGTGGTGAATCTGTATAAGACCAATGGTCTTAATAAAGCTTTGTGTGTGTGTTTATAATGTAAGTACACACGTAGAACCAGTTCAAATTTGCACTCACAAGATGCCAGTGCCCCGTTTTTTGGTTACTTGCACTCACTGGTGGATTTGGTCAAAAATCGAGGGCCTTGAGAAAAAGCACCCAATTTATTATTTAAAATTCTAAAAAAGGGTTTCAATGCGGGGTTCGAGCCTGAAGTCGACAATTCAGTTCTCTACATCACAATGGTGACATAATATATGCAGTTGACATTGAACAAAAATTTTCTACTTCTCTTTTGATTTCTTGAAGTTCACCAATTTGATGTCAACATTGTAGGTCGTTATATGGTTAACAACGAATAGAATAAAGGATATAGAGTGTATTGAATTTCTATCTCGCTCTGCTTATAGCCCGGATATTGCGCCATCTGATAATGCATTATTTCGGTCCATGGCTACATTTATAAGCTAAAGACAATTTGAAACATTCCAAGACATCGAATTTGCCTGTCTTGACTTTTTCGACTCCAAACCCCGAGAATGGTATCGTCAGCAAATTGAAAACCTGACAAAAAGATGGCTGGCTGTTATTGAAAATGAGGGTCTCTACTTCAATGAATAAATATTTTTTTGTTTACATATTATTTAATTTTAAAATGTTATAACACCTTGATAAAGGTTGACGTTCAGCCAACTGAAATATTGGTAAAATAAATGATATTTTTGATCCAATATATGCCTTTTTAATTAAATTAAATATTATTTAATGTGTATTAAAATCTTATTTATGGGAACAAACTTCTGATACAGTCTGCTATTTAAACGTCTATCAATTAATTTAAATCCCCTGGACATTAATTAAACAATTAAAAAGGTTTCCGGAGATGGGTTTCTTTTTATTTTCAAACCGTCTCAAGATTTCGGCCATCTCTGCCCTTCTACAGTAGAACCTATATAATGGATCAGACGGCGTTTTATTCCTTGTATATGTTCACCTGTAGAAAGGAAGAGGTGTCTGAAAGCTTGAGACAGTTTTAAAATAAGAAGAAACCCATCTCCGGAAACCTTTTTAATTGTTTAATTAATTTAAACGTCTATATTATACGTCCAGAGATATAGTTGTCATTTATATACAAATCATATCCTTACATATGACAACTGACAAAAACTATAACAAGACTTAGAACAAAACACTATAAAGGAATGACAATACATCCAGATGGCACAAGAACCTATAGAGCATGCAACAACTGTCCTGGTGTGGAACTAACACCTACTCACATATTCTCATGCCCAGCAATGGCCGCAGCCTTGCAGAAAATTGACTTAGACCCAGAGCAGCAGCTTTACATACCCAAGATAGTGGATATTGCTGCTGCTGTGATAGAGATGTGTGGAGACATCTGAGACTCTTCATTAGACACGACAACAACAACTCTTACATATTTAGATAACAGAGAGAGAGAACTAAATAATGTGCTGAGCTATTGGTCAAGTCAGTGAGAGCGTCAATTAAGGATGAGAGCTAGACAGAATATATACATGGAGTATCAATTACAATTAATAATAATTAATTTTAAAATAAGGATAGAAATAGTCGTTATTTCTCCTTAAAATAAATTACAATTTTTCGTTCAAAAGAAACAATTGCGGTAAAACTTGTCAAACGTCGTTTTATAATAATTTATATTTTATCTATACTGTTACACACCAGCTGTTACCTGCTCAGAAGTCTTCCTCTACATGGCAGGCGGGAGAAGCAGCACAAGTAAGAGACTGCCTTGTAAGACGAAGTATGGTGTCGTGAGCCTCGAGCCGCTACGGTAACCGCGAACAGGGAACTCTGAAATGTGGCTGATTAACGGGGCAATGGCACCACCTCCTTTCCATGGAGTTGGACAAGATACCACCACACCAGCTTGGTATGATTGAACGAGTTTAATTCGCTGATGATGCCGTGGAACAGTCCAGACCTCATTCAACGATGCGGGCACGGTAAAATGTTTGTCTACTATTGGTATTTAATCCTCCAGACGGCTTCTTGGAACTCTAATACTGTATTGGATCATTCTGCTTTTATATACTACAATGAAGGGTGGAATCTTAGAAATGGTATGCAAGAAAACTATGGACACAAGCCTTTAGAACAGTAGAATTATATTGTAGCGAAATATTTATTATTTTACAAGAGAAAGAATCGTCAGACAACATCTTGAAGAAGGAATCAAAGTTTACGGCCACGTGTTTATTTTGTTAACAGGTGTTTTCAATTTTGATATTTTGTTATTCTATAAACTTCCCTCTTGTATTTTATCAATTATAATTTGTTCTCTTGCCTAAAATAAATTGCTGTGTCATCCTGAAGTTTGTATTTCCTAATTTTTCCACGTGGCAATATATAAAAGGTTCCTTTCAACACATAACAATCTATCTGTAATATATGTATAGGGAAATTGGATAAATCATCATTCTTACCGGTCGGGGAAAACAGTGACGCTACTTGGAAAGAGGAAAACTCAGTTCTCCCCTCTTGCTGTAACTGCTGGGTCGATTTGGCTCATATATAGTAACTTGGAGGTGTCTTGTCCAACTCCATGGAAAGGGGGTGCCATTGCCCCGTTAATCAGCCACATTTCAGAGTTCCCTGTTCACGGTTACCGTAGCGGCTTGGGGCTCACGACACCGTACTTCGTCCTACAGGGCAGTTCCTTATTTTTATATAGTAACTTTTATTTTATATCTCTAAAATCTTTCATATAACTAACTAAATAGCCCTGGAATTTATTATTTAATAATAAATAAATATATAAAGTAATTCGGAAGCCTATTTAATTATTTTTCAATACGACAATATATAAACAATCAATTAGGTACACTCCTCTCCTCAATACACTTTGAGCCTGGTAGATAATTTTTGTAAATAAGCCACTTGGTATGTGACGTCTGCATATTTATTTACGTTGGTAGACCCACACCGTCAGATGGGGTGACTTGAGGAATGTAGGACGCCGAGATAACTAGCCATACAATGTAAGCAGACGTGGCTCAAATGGAAATCTTTCTGTTGGAGCTTTCTCCACCTTTGTCAGAGGTTGGCCTGGTATTGCACTACTTCTATATTCAATTGTTTAAGTTGTCTAATTGTCTATATACATTAGAACCTCCATGAGAGGACACTCACGCTAGAGGACACCTCTCTACAAAGGACAGTTTTCATTTGTAAAATTATCATTTTCAATATTTAGCAGCTCTCCGGTAAGAAGATACCTCTCCCTAAAGGACACTTTGGCTCTGCAACTAAGTGTACTGTACAGGGAGGTAGTTCTACTGTATAACATTGAATAATGTGTATTTACACACACATTTTAACAGTCACTAATAAAAATCCAAAGATTCAAGGGCGAGGTGGAGTTAAGTGTAAGTATCCAGGGAAAAAATGCTTCAAAGGATGTTTGTAATGTCATATCGAATCTTGCATTGGACACTTTTTTCAAACAAAAAAAAATTCTTCAATGGGCCCCGGTTCTTGCAAAAGTCCAACCCCACCATCGAGTGCAAGTAACCAAACGGGGCTCTGGCACATTTGTAAGTGCAAAAGTCGAACTACTTTTCACATGTGTAGACATGTGGTGCACTTACGGTAAAGCAGTCGCCTACTTCTACCCACCATGATTATCATGGCTTGTACCACGTGTACTAGGAATAATGAAAAAAAGAAATCGAACGTTCAAAAGTTCAAAGATTGGGGTGCATTGAGGTGTGTTCAGAATCTGTGAGAAGCAATCTGTTCCAAATATAATAAAATATGTAATATATTGCAGCAAGAACAGATTATTTATAAAGAAAATTCTCCTTGATTACAGATAATTAGCCGTTGAGATGTCTATTTTGGGATCAAGAATCCCTGCTTTATCCATTTAAAGAATACAACGGTGAAGGCTAAATCTTGTCAGCCTGTACCTGCGATATCAAGTTTAGAAGTACTCAAGACCATGGAAATACAGACCTCTTTTCAGAGAGTTTTCTGGAAATGCCAAACTTAAAAATGTCTACGCCTTAGTCTACGTGTGTGAGGGGTTTGCCAATTACAGCATTGCCATCCCCCTAAAAAGGTACCGAATCACCTCACACAGATCCTAAGAAAACTAGCAGTGAACGGAGAATGCTTATTGTGAAAAATGCGTGTCATAATTCCATCCTCTCTTAGACAGAATCTGTCTACATGAGACTTATTCCGGTGTTTGATCAAAATGAAGTCTATAAATCGAGAAGACAAAGGACAAGGAAGTTTCTCTTATTTTGTTAACACAAGATTCCAAACATTTCTGTTCTTCTCCAGATGCCAAAATGTTCCATGCCTTGTGAGTTACCGAAATAAAAGAAACTATTGACCCTCGTCTCTTCTCGATTTAACGACTACTAGTGGTTCTATAACGTCATTCCACTTGGAAACTGTAGCAAGATTCCAGGTGGCCAATATGGACATACATATTGAGTTCCTGGTAAATAAGTGCAGAAATTGCCTGAAAACTCAGGACGGCCCAAATAAGCTGAGATAGCACATCTAGATATAGACATCCAGGTCTTGGCTCCATATTTATTTTGAAAGACAGCATACATTTGTTAGAACAACACACTGCCACCAAGGATAAGCTTCTTGTTTCATTTGAACGATCTCTCAAGTTTTCAGGTATTACAAACCTTTCTACAGGATTATATGACCTTTCGATAAAATAATCCCTTGAATCAATATTAAAATCCAAACATTAGGCCTCCATGAAAAGGTTTCTTTTT
>CP092866.1:105366946-105458276 GCA_030710605.1 Cordylochernes scorpioides | reverse complement strand
ACATTTAAAATACTCAAATTCCACAAATATGCAAAAGGCTTTAAAACATTAAATTAAAAAAAATACCGAGACCAAAGTTTCCAGATCAATTAATGAGCGTTGGACTGTTTCCCCCCATACAATTATTTATACAAACTTTTTATAGTTTACAAGTGCACTTTTAATGCATTGTGTAACAATGTCTTTATAGAAAAAATAAAAAATATGTTACAAATACAAATATACCCGTATATAGTGATAGCTGTACAAAAAAAGGATAAAAACAAGTTCAGGTTTTCAACTAGGATCTCTTTTTAACCAATGCACACGTGGAAAAGTCTTCCTTTAAAATGGTTCCACGGCTTATGGACCGAAAAGTCTGGGAGGTCATTAACTTCTAGAATGTTAAAGTGGTTCCAAGAAGAAAGAAGGTTTGTGGAAAGACTATCCATGCTAAAGATATATCCACACATCATATATTCAATAGAACTTTGGCAGTGAAAACCTGTAACCCAGTGGTAACAACTTGCTGGTGGAAAAAGAACCAGCTGCTTAAAGACTTTATCATGACTAAAGTAATTATTGTCTATTAGATAATTGATGGCATTTCTCAGAATTTCCAAAGTAGTGGAAAGTGAATACTTAGTTAATATGTAGTTTCATTAGAAGAGAAATTTGCTATAAAGTATAAAATAACGGTAGTGATGGGTAGTGAAAGAAACACATCACTACTGTTTATTCTTATTTTATACTTTATAGCAATTTTCTCTTCTGTTGGAATCTTACTTTTACAACAGTGAGAAATATAAGATGATTTTCTTCAACAAATAAAGAAACACATTGCTACCATTTATATTCTTATTTTAATATGTAGTTTATTTGGAAATTTAAACATTTTGTTTTAATATTTATTTTGATATTAGATGGGCAAGCAATTAGCCATCTTAGCATCCTGTATCGTGAGATCTATCCTGCCAGCTACAACAGGCTTGCTGCACAAGTTCAAACCTACCAAGTAGCCAAACATATTGTAAGGTGCACTCACAGTAGAAGCAGTCGCAAACACCTATCCACCAAGATTATTCTGACCTAAAATGATGTGGACTTGGGATGTGAATACAAGAATATCAATCAAACATTTTAAATTATGATTCTAATTAAATTTTAATGATTTAAAACCAAATGCGAGAGACAACCTAATTATATATAATGTATCTGATTATAATAGCAACCTGGTTTATAACATTGTAATTCCAAGACTTGGTTATAACAACAGTCCCACAACTGATGTTGTTACAAGGATATTTGACTGTATTCAAATATGTTTGGGGTCAGAGAGTAGAAATTTGTCAACTCTTCTTAACCGAAATTGCCAATAAACTTGGGAAAAGTGTATTTTCTAAATACAAATATAAATTCCATGGTAGTGGGACTTTATAATAACAGTCCGCTTTATACCACACTAGCCGAATGACCCGGGCAACGCCCGTGTTTTACCCGATTGAATGTTTTGATTCAAATACTATTTGTTACAATTATAAATTGGCGCCTTATATAAATGCATATGTTAGTTAATAACTATAGCCTATGTGCTTTATCTGTCTATGTACTGTTGGCTTCCGTAGGCGTCTCTTACTGGGAAAATGAAAGAGAGGATTCCATTTGGTTATTAACTAATATATGCATTTATTTAAGGAGCCCCGCTCCAACACAATAGTTACAAAAACGAAAAAGCGAGTGGGGGGGGGGGCAAAGGTGGCGTGATCGTAGCCGACCAATAGGAGGGCGCCATTCCAAAAAAAAAAGCAAATGGTGACAGAGATGACTGATGAAGAATGACGCTCCTAACTGTATATAGAATGGCTATAACATTCTAGTTTAGTTTAGAAGTTTCAACTGTGTTCTAATAGGTTGTCCCAAAAGTTTGTAAACATATTATGATTTATATTTTACAAATGTGTTACAAACTTTTGGGACAACCTTGGTAATATTGGTAACCTTGGTAAAATTATAACGGAATTCTTATAGAATAATGATTTAATCTCTGATGTTCTATATCAAGGGTGGCCAATCAGCAGGTGGGTCAAAGTTTCAGAATTACAATATTGTCCCAAAAGTTTGTAAACACTTTCAAAATATAAATCATAATATGTTTACAAACTTTTGGGACAAAGCTTGTAGCAATGTATGGCTAGTGTAAATATATATGAGTGAAACAAGGAAGTGAGTGGGATCAAGGCTGAGGCCCCCCCACAGGACTTGAACCTAGACCCCGAGCAATCTAATCCAAGGTAAGGTGAGCAGATAGCCTGTCTGTCTGTACCCCGTCTCAAGTGCTGCCATCTAAAATAACCTCTCAGCTCATAAACAATCTCTCTGACCTTTGGAACACCTATCTCCCTGGACTTTTCTCTCTTTCAGACTCACACTATCTTACAACTCATGCTAGGTGGGGGAACAAGTGCTCAGAAAGTTTTAAACATTCTGCTTTTAAAAGAATCATATTGGGTTTCAATCACTAATTTATTGGGTCAAATTATTTTATTTTATTAGAAGAATTTATATTGATAAGGCACAATTTGGATTATAGATTATAAACACAGGGCAATAAGACCAAATCCAAATAAATAAATAGTGTGTGACGTTTCAGTAACAGCGTTGTTACCAAAACGTCACACACTATTTATTTATTTGAATTTGGTCTTATTGCCCTGTGTTTAAGAATTTATATTGTAAAATAATTCATTGAGTGCTCCCAAGAAATTTATTCTGTCAATGTTTACTTTTTCAAAAGTAGGGTAAATACCCTACTTTATACAAGGATTTTAATCTGATTTACATTCAATTCAAAATATCTTCTTGTAATTTTTTAAATTTTAATTACTGTAATAAAAAAAAATTGATAACCCATTGTTAATTTTTATGACCTATTCTTTGTTGCCCTTATAACTGCTAATTATCTGGTCAATTAAGGGTGCTGATGAGTAGACTGTATATATAGAAATCTATATATACATACAGTAGAACCTCCATTAGAGGACACTCGCGCTAGAGGACCCTGAAAGCTCCCAATAGGTATATACATTTTGAAACTTGCGTTATTATTTATTTAATTTGTGTCAACATAGTATATATATACCACAATTGGCAAAATTTCAAATAGAGAAATGTTTAAATAAAAAATGTTGTCACAATGACAGAAATGGGATTATAGATAAGCCAAAAAAATGCACTTGGTTTGCTCAAAGACACCAAAAAGAAAGCATTACAATCAGATAAATTTATTATCTTAACCTAATCATTTAGAGATCTCTTACAAGATAGGATACAAGGGACACTCCATATGAAAGACTTATAGACCTGAAGCAGGATGTGGCAAGGGCCACAAGAGGTCGTAAGGAGGCCACAACAACAGTGAGTCAGTAAGGTGGGGTGAGGTTAGTCATACCTTAGAGATCAATTGCCCAGTCACCCAACAAAAGTCATTGTGGGTTTCTACAGCATTGATTTCAAACACAATGGCTCCTTTTATTCTAATACTTCAGGCAGGGTGTTCTTTAATACCAAGTTTGTGGCAAATGATAATATACAGACAATACCTGATAAAGCACAATTATAGATACAATAACACCTAATCCAAATAATTTAATAGTGTGAGACGTTTCAGCAACAGCATTGTTACCATCATCAGACAAAAGAATAAATGGAATTCTTTTGTCTGATAATGGTAACAATGATGTTGCTGAAACATCACACACTATTAAATTATTTGGATTAGGGCTTATTTTCTTGTATCAATTTAAATACCTCTTATAACTATTAAATTAAGTTATTTTTACTACTTTGAAACCACCTTCTTGTTTCTGCAACATCTCCTTCTTCTAGACAACATACTTTTAGCACCAACTCTATTAGGGCCAGTCAGCACCTATTGCACACAGAATAAAATGATGGTTGATAAAGGAAGGAAATGAGAAGGCAGGATGGTGAGTACCATTTCTGGCATGACTAACACCCCAATATCTATCTGACATAGAAAATATAATACAGTAGAACCTCCCTGTAAAGGACACCTAATTGCAGAGCCAAACTGTCCTTTAGGGAGAGGTGTCCTCTTACCGGAGAGTTGCTAAATAGTAAAAATGGTAATTTTGCAAATGAAAACTGTCTTTTATAAAGAGGTGTCTGCAAGCGGGGTGTCTGCTAAAGGGAGGTTCTACTGTATTTGAATTATAAAAACTGACACAATTTGTGACAACACTATCAACAATTCTATACTTTTTTGTCAACATTATTGTCTCCTAAGATGACTACCATACCAAATATAAGTCTGCTAGCACATGTAGGCAGAATTGTTGCCGGCCGGCCACACATGGAAGAAGAATGGGTGGAGTGAGCTGCTAAAGAGGATGGAAGTCCAGATTGAAGAAGGCACATGATGTAGAAGAAACAGGGTTGTAGAAATGATAAGGCACAATTTGGATTATAGATTATAAACACAAGCTAATAAGACCAAATCCAAATAAATAAAGTGTGTGACGTTTCAGTAACAACGTTGTTACCATCATTCGGTACTTTTGTCTAAGATGGTAACAACGCTGTTACCGAAACATCACACACTATTATTTATTTGGTCTTATTACCTTGTGTTTAGGGTTGTAGAAAGATGTTTTAAATGAATGGCCAAAAAGAGAATCTACCAGAGTACCAAGATAAGAGCCGAGTGGTTGCTATTTTAATGGGAAACTTTCTAGCGATAGGACAAAGTCTGCACTTGTGGCGGCTGATAACTCCATTCACACCAGAGCTGCTGTTGGAGAGGTAACTTACTTCATTGTCAAACCTTGCACCATTCCATGTATAATTGGGTAAGCTTTGATTATTATTACATGTCTAAACATACAAGAGAATAAGACCTAATCCAAATAATTTAATAGCATGTGACATTTCGGCAACAGCATTGTTACCATTATCAGACAAAAAAATAAACGTTGCTGAAACGTCACACACTATTAAATTATTTGGTTTAGATCTTATTCTCATGTATCTATAATTTATAATCCAAATTGTGCTTTATCATACATGTCTAAACATTTTCAATTTGCACTTTATCAGATTTTTGGACTATGTGTTAAACTTTTCATCTCCAAAAAAGAGCTTAGAATTTATAAATTAATTTTTTATCAGAAACTTCTGCATCACAAAATTAAAGAATTCCTTAATATACTACAACTATTATATATATTGAAAATAAAAGAGACATATCCTGACAACCCACATGAACATTTTAGATGGCAGAGCATAATTTTTTCTAGTTTTTTGAAATGTTCAGCATAATTACACATTTGGCCTTAAATACCCATTTATTTATTTCTCAGGAAGCCTCTTGGAACAAATATTTGGTCATTGAGGTACAGCCTGCACCACACTGACCAGGGCTAACACCCCCCAAGTGCATTCGTGGTTGGTTTCCTTGATTTATGGAACAACCCTAAATCAACATTTAGTGATTTTTATCCGACTAGAAGGCGCTCTGCCATCTAAAATGCTCATGTTAGTGGATATGCCTCTTTTATTTTAACATCGACACTTGACTTTTTTTTTCACATAAATATATACAGTTAAACCTGTCTATAGCGCCCCCTCTAAATAGCACCTTTCTCTCTATAACACCTGATTTTAAACATTAAAATGTTTTTTAAAAGTGACCTGTCTATAGCACCCCCTCTCTATAGCACTATATTTTGGTGAGTCCCAAGAGGGGGCGCTATAGACAGGTTTAACTGTATATATATTTAAAACTCCTTGACAACAACACATCAAGCAAGCCCACACTTTACTGATATGGAAGGCAACTGTGTATATGACACCAACCAACTTTAAACAAATTCTATAAAGTGTATATATGATACAACTGTCCTGCAGACTATCAATTCTCTCATACTTTTTATAATACTTGGGTTATAATTGTGTAAATAAATGCCTCCCTCTTCAAAGACTAATATAAATATTTTTAAAAGCATTTCTGATTCTACAACTTGCTGATGCCTGTGCCATTTATTGGGATAAATATCAACTATCACTTTGTGTTATTCCAGAATATTTGCCAAAACCAGGAAAAGTCAACCACATATACATTTCATAGGCTTGTTGGCCCTAGTCAGCGGTACCTCAACAATAAAATTAAATATTATTTTAGAAGTTTGTTAAAAATTCAAAGAACAGATATTTAGGGCCAAAAGTGCATGGAAAAGCAAGATTTTAAGAAGAAAAAAATAAGAACAGAATCAAGTGATAAAATTAAGAAAAAAATATCTCATCAGAAAAGTAAAAGTTTCCGATTACTTGTACCCTCTATTGGAAGAAATATCAATGAATTGTTTAATTTTTTAGTTGACTATATATAATCAAGAAGTGGGGGGGGGGGGGGGGGGGGGCATAACTATGATTTGTTAATTTGTATTCTTATAAAAGTCCGCAGCAACTTTCTGTTGCACCATCAGGAGATTTCTTTCTTAATTTAGCCACCCTTTTGTTTCTTTATATCTATATCTGATAAGGCACAATTTGGCAACAACGCTGTTAACAAAACATCACACACTATTTATTTATTTGGTCTTATTACCTTGTGTTTATAACTATTGTGTATTGCAGCTAGCTATTTAATATTGTATTTTGTTGTTCAAATACAATCCCACCCAAATGATGGGGTGAGACAGCTATGGTAGACATCTACTAGCTGGCACCTCGGGCAGGCCCCAGTCAACTGAGCTCTAAGGAACAGTGTGGTCCAGACAACCATAATTAGAGGACAGCAATAGCTGGACCCCCCCTGGCTCTCTCCATGATTGCTATACTTGGTGTATGCTACAGGATTATGACTTGTTCCTAGATACCTGAAATCATTCAGTTTACTACTGCTCTGACCGATACTTCTATATCTTACACCATGTATAACATATAGGTGTTTATAAATTAATCAAACACAAGGTAACAAGACCAAATCTAAATGAATAAATAGTGTTATATTTCAATAACAGCATTGTTACTATCATCAGATAAAAGTATTGAATGTGGTAATAAGACCAAATCCAAATGAATAAATTTGAATTATATATGTGTAATAAATAATATTAAGTACTTTTGTCTGATGATGATAACAACGCTGTTACATTACCTTGTGTTTATAATCCAAATAGTGCCTTATCATAAATGAATCCAAGTGAAAGGGACAGAGATTATCACTAGATGATAGCCACTCCCCCACATTACAAGACATGGTTTGCTGTAGTAAGATGCATCCTAACACTGTGTGGACACAGTCAGAACTTTTATGATAGAGTTCATATATGATGGAAAGAGATGTGGTAAGCACACCCCACCCTCCTGTATAACCCTTAAATGGATAAAAAAAACATTGAAAAATTAACCTGTTTGGATTTCAAAGACATTTTGTTCATTATATATACATCAACATCTTATTGAGTGTATATACAGTAGTCTCTCATGAGCGACTCATCCCATGAGCAACCTCCTTGTAAGACACGAATGAATTTTCCTTGTAAGCCTACTATTGCGAGCTTCCAAGAACAACGATCTCGGTTTTAGTCTCTCATGAGAGACCATCAAAAAATAAAAATTAATTATCATGTCTAAAAAAATAATAAATTAGAAATTTTTCAATACAAATTTTTTGTTAAATATTTAGTGATGCAATCAACGAGCGCTTTTTAACAAAGAACTATACCCCCTCTTTGTAATTTCAAAACATCTCATTTTGTTTCTCACATGATAGAAAACAAAGTTGCGTTTTCTATAGAAGGTTCACTTTTTTAGCGGTCTTTCATGGGAGACTCTACTGTAATCTTAACTTTCATGGTTATAAAGGCCTCATAAATTATATAGTTATGTTAAAAATTTATTTAAAAATGTCTAACACATCAAGTGTTTTCCTTTTATTTTTATAAATTGAAATGTATGCTCTTTAAATTGCAAGACCACATTGAATACAAGTATTCACAAATATTGGGTTATCCCAGAGTCTCAACAATTAGACTTTTACTGGACCAGCTTTGAAACATTTTGTTTGAACTCAAATGTATGGTAACGTTGCTATAACAACACTGTTTACTGTTGTTGTTGTGTCCAATGAAGAGCCTTAGATGTCCCTGTGCATCTCTATCACAGCAGTCACAATGTCCACTATCTTGGGTATGTAAAGCTGCTGCTCTGGGTCCATGTCAATTTTCTGCAAGGCTGCGACCATTGCTGGACATGAGAATATGTGAGTAGGTGTTAGTTCCACACCAGGACAGTTGTTGCATGTCCTGTAGGTTCTTGTGCCATCTGGATGTATTGTCATTCCTTTGTAGTGTTTCGTTCTGAGTCTTGTTATAGTTTTTGTAATTATTCTCTCAGAGTTTAATAAAAGAAAATAAGACCTAATCCAAATAATTTATTAGTGTGTGACGTTTCGGCAACAACATTGTCACCATCATCAGACACTAATAAATTATTTGGATTAGGTCTTATTTTCTTTCATTATAATCTATAATCCAAATTGTACTTTATCATCTCTCAGAGTTTATTTAGCATAATTGATCTTTTCTTATTTTTTGTTGAATATCCTGGAAATGAAAACCAGGCCAATTTGAGAGCTGGAAAAGAGTGTAATATAAGTGGGTTAACTTTATCAACAAAGTTTTACTGTAAATTGATTCAATGGCATTGAAAAGTCACCATTGAGGGTAAGTAACCAAATTATTATTGATATATAGCTAGCAATAAATATGTATATATATATGTTTCTATGAAAATGTTAATCTGCAAGACGCAGGTTATCATCATCCCTTTTTGATTTGTTTTTGTCACTTTTTGGCGTTCCGAAAATAAACAATAAAAGGCTGTATCAGACTTTACTAAGACAATAAAGATTTGCTAAAAATAAATGTGTACGAAGATGTTGCATTTGGCGACGAGGATATAAGAGTAAGTACCCTCGAATTTTGAAGTAAATATTTTTAGAAAATATCTTTGATTTTGCATATAATTGAAAGTAAATTTTAAAAGACACAAATTGCAAAGTTTTAGGATGCAAATTTAAGAAAGAGTGAAAAAAAAATGGCTAGTTACCAATTTAAGGAATATAATGAGGAAACTGAAACTTTTGAAACGTTTTATGAACGATTGGAACAGTTTCTCATATTGGAGGAGGCAGGGGATGAGAAGAAAAAGGCTTATCTCCTAACCCTCATGGGAAGTAAAACATATGGTGTTTTGAAGAATTTGTGCAGTCCTATTCTACCTAAAGATAAAACTTTTGATAACCTAATAGATATCTTGAAAAGGCACTTCTCTCCAAAGCGCTCAATTGTAGTAGAGAGGTTCATTTTTTTTAAAAGAATGCAATTAAAGGAAGAAAGCATCTCGGATTACTTGGTGGAAATTAAGCGTTTGGCTTCCTCATGCAACTTTGGAAATTTTCTGGAGGATTCTTTACGTGATAAAATGGTTTGTGGATTATATAATGCCAAAATACAAAATAGAATTTTGTCGGAGGGCGACATTTCTTTAGCTAAAGTAATTGAGATAGCATTATCTATGGAAGCGGCCGAGAAAAATACAAAATTATTTCACTTGGAGCAGGGTGAAGATTGTGTAGATAAGTTGAGGATGGAACGAAAGGTTGAATCAAATTTCCAGAATGGCAAATGTAAACATTGTGGTAAACAGCATAAAGAACTATGTAGATTTAAGGAGGCGATATGCTTTAAGTGTAATAAAAAAGGACACATTGCCTCAATATGTTGGAGCAGTAGAAGAAATCTAAGGCAACATCAGAATCAGCCGGGAAATATACATCAGATAGGAGACCAAGAAGAGGAGGAAGAGTATGTCCAGAAAATTATAAGCGTGACGATACCTGAGTATAAAATTAATTTTGCCTCAAGTGACCCTCCCTATCTGATGGAGTTAAAAGTAGAAGGAAACTTTATTAAATTTGAAATGGATACGGGTAGTGGTCTAACACTGATATCAGAAAAGGATTTTAAAAATAGTCTTCAACACTTGAAATTGGAAAAAGCGAGTATTATTGTAAGAACTTATGATGGTACCGTGGTACCCATTCTGGGTAAAATCAATGTCAAAGTGGAGTGTCAAGATATTACTTACAAACTTAGAGCGTTGGTGGTGAAAGGAGAAAAGAGGGCTTTGATGGGAAGAGAATGGATAAATAGATTGAAATTGGGCTGTTTCGCGGTAAAACATATGCCTGTGGAAATTACCATTGAGGAAATTTTGAAGGAAAATCAAGCCCTATTTGTGGAGACAACTGAACCAATAAAAGGTTTCACATTTTCAGTAAACATGTGTGATGTGAATCCAATTTTCCATAAGGCTCGTCCGGTGCCTTTCGCCATTAGGCCAGCAGTTACTGAAGCATTAGACAAAATGGTGGCTAAGGGTTATCTATGTGAGGTGGCGAGCAGTAAATGGGCCACTCCAGTGGTTGTAGTGCCGAAGAAAAATAAAGAGATCAGAATTTGCTGCGACTTCAAGGTAACTCTAAATAAATATTTGGACACTGCGGCCTATCCCCTTCCCACACAGCAAGATTTATTCTCCACATTGGCCAAGGGAAAATACTTTTCTAAATTGGACTTGAGGAACGCTTATCTGCAATTAGAGGTGGACCCAGGCACCCGACCGTTACTAACGATAAATACTCATAAAGGGCTTTTCAGGTTTAAGAGAATGCCATTTGGATTGGCAAATGCGCCCAGTTATTTTCAATCTGTAATGGATAGGGTTTTGTCGGGTATAGGAGGCGTAATTTGTTATATTGATGATGTCCTTATAGCCACAGCATCAATTGAAGAACATCTGGCGTTGTTGAAGACTATATTTGCTCGCTTGGCGAAGTATAATATCAAACTAAAGAAAGAAAAATGCCTATTTTTGCAAAAAGAAATTGAATATTTAGGACATCTTGTCACGGAAGAGGGCATCAGACCTTTAGATCATAAGGTACAAGCAATACAGAAGGCCAAAACGCCTACGAATATCTCTGAATTAAGGTCATTTCTTGGTTTGGTAAACTTTTATGGGAAGTTCATACCCAATTTGCCAGAGCTTTTGAAGCCTCTTCATGAGCTTCTTCACAAAAAACGTCCTTGGGTTTGGACAAAGGAATGTGGAGAGGCCATTGACAAGTGCAAGAATAGCATTACCTCGGAGAGGGTGCTAGTCCCTTATGATGCGACTTTGCCATTGTGTTTGGCCACTGATGCATCGCAGATTGGAGTGGGCGCTGTGTTGTCACATATTATAGAAGGCCAGGAGAGACCGATTATGTTTGCCTCACGGACTTTATCGGTAGCAGAACAAAATTATTCTCAGATTGAGAAGGAGGCTCTAGCCATTATTTATGGAGTTACCAAGTTTCATCAATTTATTTATGGAAGAAAATTTATTCTTATTACAGACCATAAGCCATTGGTGACCATTTTGGGCTCCAGATCAGGAATCCCCACCTTATCTACTTCAAGATTGCAGCGTTGGGCGCTTATTTTGTCAGCTTATACTTACGATATTAAATTTCGAAGAACTCAAGACCATGGGAATGCAGATCTTCTGTCACGTTTTCCTGTGGGCTGTGAAGAAATTCCAAGATTAAATAATGTCTATGCTCTATCCTATGTGGAAGAATTCCAGATAGATGATTTGGTGTGGTGTAAAAACTTTAGAGGTGGTGATAAATGGATCCCAGGAAAAATTGTGGGCAAGAAGGGAACTAGAGTCTACACCATTTTGATCCACGGACAGGTAAAGGCCTATCACAGGGATCATATTAGAAAAAGGTGGAGGAATGGTGAGGAAGATGAGAGTGGAGATGGAGAGCGTCAACCCGAGCACTCAAGAGGAGCAGGTCCCAGTGCCATAATCTCGGAGGTTGTACGAGACAGAGGTTATATGGAGTCGCTGTCGCCAGGACTAACTAGCCAGCGGTCGGATCAAGATTCAGAGGTTCAGAGTGATACAGACGATGGAAAGTCATTGGAGCCTCTTCGCTCGCTGGACCCCGAGGCCTTGAAAGAGGAGGGTCCTGTCCTGAGGCGGAACCCACCTCGAGCGAGGAGACCGCCTGTGAGATTTCGTGTTTGAAGAGAGAAGATGGTGATATATAGCTAGCAATAAATATGTATATATATATGTTTCTATGAAAATGTTAATCTGCAAGACGCAGGTTATCATCATCCCTTTTTGATTTGTTTTTGTCACTTTTTGGCGTTCCGAAAATAAACAATAAAAGGCTGTATCAGACTTTACTAAGACAATAAAGATTTGCTAAAAATAAATGTGTACGAAGATGTTGCAATTATTACAGTAAAACTTTGTTATAAAGTTAACCCAGTTATTACAATCATTTTCCAGCTCTCAGATTTGCCTGGGTTTTTATTTCCAGGATACATTCCACAGTGTTGTTATAGCACCTTAACCATACATTTCATTTTAAAGTGTGGCACCTTGTAAATGTTGAAAACCATCAATTCTATTTATGGGAGAATTCTAACTTACCAAAGAATGAAGTTCAACAACAGGTAAATATTATTCAGCACATTTTTCCCAAACAAAACCACTACTGTCCTTACTGTGATGGAATACTATAGGGAACACCAGCGGCTAACCCAGCAGATACAACAGTAAGGTGGCCATTAAACTGCTGGCACAGGTCTGTCTGCCACTGATACCTTCCCAATATTCCTGTTGTTGTGAGATACTCACTTCTGCGGAGGCAAGGTGCCGCAGAGTATATCAATAAGCTAGGTTAGGTTGTGATTTAGGAAATCAAACTATTTTTGATAGAGTACAATTTGGATTATAGATTATAGTTACAAGAAAATACTAACTTATTTGGATTAGGTCTTATTTTCTTGTAACAAACTATTTTTGTTTAATATGTAAGTTGGCAGAATAAAACAATCGCTGATGGTTCACTGAGAGAAATGAGCTTTGACCAGAAGTTATTTTCTTGGAAAAAAAAATCAACACACACACTAAATAGTTTATTATATTGAAAAGATGCCTTATATTTATTCTATAATATCACTTTCTACCGGGGGGTCGGTGGAAGGCTGGTTAAACCGTTTGGTTTTGACCACTACGACCCGGGTTCGATTCCCGCATTGGACACTTTTTATGTTTAAAAAAAAAAAAAAAATGCTCCAATGGCCCCCCGATTCTTGCAAAAGTTCAACCCCACCAGCGAGTGCAAGTAACCAAACGGGGCTCTGGCACATTTGTAAGTGCAAAGTCGAACTGCTTTCACATGTGTAGACATGTGGTGCGCTTACAGTAAAAAGCAGTCGCTAACTACCCACCATGATTATCATGGCCTGTAGTACTAGGGATAAGTAAAAAAAAAAAAAAACTTTCTGCCAATGTAAAATGGTGGTTTTGGATTGATTGATGGAAGCATCTTCCCAAGGATGTGTTCTAAGTAATATAAAAGAGCAAATTGGATGATCCAGTAAATGGCATCAGTCCACTCACCCTCCCTCTCTAGGTTATAAGAACTCGTTTGATGTTAAAAGAAAAGGAGGAGGAGGGGGATGGGGGGAGATATTTCTACTTCTATTACTGCTGAAGGTCACATTTTTTGGGAGGAGTAGAAAAAAAAAAAACCTGATATTTTTAAAACTGCCCCAATATACAAGTGTATTAAAACAATTCAATTAGGAAATAAAATAACGGGATAGGTCAAATTATCAAAAGGAGTCGAGTCATTAGAACTCATTGTGGAAAAGCTCTTAACACAAGTGTCTGAAAATTATGTAAACTTATTTTTATTTATTTAAAAAACAAGTTAAATTCTGAATTATATTAAAATTTGTGATTAAAAAATCTGGAAACTCACTATTGCTGTACTTTTTTAATTTACAGGTCTCGATTGATACATTACCCTGAAACCTGTTGTAGTTTTAAATTCATACAACGCTAGAAAAGATAGAGGCTACCAAAAAAAATTAGAAGTTTTAAGTTTCCTACGAACTACAAGTTGAAAGTTAACATTCAGTTCATATTGTTTAAAGGCCACTCAAAAGTTTAGCGTACTGCAATAGCAGACGAAATTTCTCCGAGTTCAAACCTAATATCAAAAGTTGAAATAATAATAAAAAAAAGTACTTACCGATCGACATTTCTTTTAAGTCAGCTTACAATAAAGTCTTTTAAAGTAATAATATAAAAAAATAAGTGGCTATCCTTCACGTTCGTTTTAACCGCGTTGAGAGGGGACACGGAACCGGTGAGCTGCTTCTAGTCAAATAATCGCACCACGTCGTGCGATGCAACAATTTTTGGCAGGTAGATGCGCAGAAGGGTTATGCGCAGGTCAGCGGACCAATCAGAAGGCAGAGGTGTGTGAGGCGATCGTACGATTCAACGTCACTTCCTTCTGGCAGTGATTCACGCGGCCGGCCGTTCTGCGTCTGATGCAACGTGGATGACTTAAGTTCGTTTGTTTTGGTACAAATTTAGGATTGACATTTTGAATACCCCGGGACTGCTTGTTTACCTTGTGATCTGTGGACCATATATATATAATTACAGGGTTATGTATATACCCTTATTTTACTAAATTTATTTTCTCCTTAATATAAATTTATCATTTTTTTTCTACCCGTTGAATATAAACAAACATATTTTAAAACTTAATTCTATTGACGTTATGTGGCGCTGAGTTTGTTGTTGACACACTTTAAAATGTTATAATACCTTGATAAAGGTTGGTGTTCAGTCAACTGAAATATTGGTAAAATAAATGATATTTTGATCCAATATATGCCTTTTTAATTAAAGGGTTATATATATACTTGTTCAGTCCTGGAAGTGTCCCTAGATTCCCTGCACTGACTCCATTAGAGAATTAAATTAAAAATGACAATAAAAGCTGCCCCACGTTGGGGGTTTTTATTGGGCTCGAAAATGATACACTTTGGTTAGTATCCCGTAAAACCATGTTTTCTCCCCATTAGAATTTGGGCACGTTATGAGAGAGCCACACAGTGTTTGATTTAAGACCTACCAAGTTGAAAATCTACATTTAAGACCAACATTTTACAGTCCAGAGTCCCAAATACACAATTCTATCTACTGTAATAACTGATGCGAAATAAAGCCGGTAGCGTTTAAAACCAAATCGGAGTCAGGACTATGGCTTTAACATGTATTTGTATAGATGGAAATTTTGCCAGGAGGATATTGATCTAAAGAGACAAGGGTCGCCTCTCCCGTCAAAACAGACGTCTAAAACCAGACGCCATCTATTGACCGTCGCCGCAACTAGCGGCCTCGAGTCGGTGACAAAGCCACAATCTCATGGAATAAAGTCCGCCCTAGACTGACGAGGGCCATTAGCCCGAAATCATGGTCTCTGGTTCATCCTTGACATGCCAATAAAAGAGCAGAGCCTGTGGCATCTTCTTCTTATCTGGCCAGCCTTGCTCAAGGTAGTTGACTACTGCTTTCAGGGTCGTATCTTCTTGTTGAGCTTCAAAAATCTTCGTCAAGATCTCGTCTTTGTCGAGCTCTTCCAATCTTGTTTTGAGCTTTTCCATCAAAGGTATTGGTACCCGTCGAGGAGTATGCACAGCATACGGTTTTGCTCCAGGTTTCAATTTGATTTCGTAAGGGTTTCCGATCTGTCCCAGTCCTTCAAATACTTCAGGGAATTCCTTGATCGGGTTAATTCTCGTCGCAACCACTTCAATCCGCCTCGCCAGGTTCAAGAGCTCACATGCCCGGCGACTCAGAAGAGGTTCACTCAAACGACGAATGACATAAATCTTCTCCTTGATTTCATAATTGCCATTTCGCAGCGTTGATTAAACATACCCACAGTCTGAAGTTCGGAGAATTCAGCAGCTCTAATGTTGATATCACTTTCCACTAGCCTTTGCTGTCCCATTATCTTCTTGAAGAGACACAGAGGAACACATGTAACATCCGCCTGGGAGTCGAGCTTGAACTTCACCTGTTTCCCGTTCACTTGGATTTCTGCTGTCCATCGCCTCCTGCACTCGCCTTCATCATCATCGAGATTAGATGAATCCTCCACAGCTGAGACCTCCAGGAGAAAACCAATTTCTTCATCAAGTTCAGAAACAGCTTTGACTTCCGCAGTCTTCGCCTGCTTATCTGGGCAGCAATTAGCAAAATGGCCAGTTTTTGAACACAGGTTACATTTTTGTCCTTCAGCACGGCAAGCCTGTCCTTCCCTGTGGGTGAAACCTCCGCATTTTGGACATCGTGATCTTGTTTTGGCTGACTTCTCCTTCTTCCTCGAAGGCTGCTGTTGTTGTTTCGGTGATTGTTTCTTCGAGTTGAACTTCACCTGATTAACTTTTTGGCTTGTTGAGGGACGCTGCAGGTCGACTTGCTGCTGTCGAACGGCTTCCTGCTGTCGAACCATTTTCATCGCCTTTTCCAAAGTCAGTTCGCTGTCCAACTGCATTATTTCAGATAAAGCTTTGTCCCTCACTCCAACCACTATTCGGTCACGGATCAACTGTTCATGAAGACCCTCAAATTCGCAGCTATCAGCCAATTTCTACAATGAAGTGATGAATTCGTCCACTGGATCCCGATCCTCTTGGATTCTTGAATTAAATTTCGCACGTTCGTAGATAATATTCTTTCTGACACAGAAGTGGCTGTCGAACGCCTTGAGGACGGAATCAATTTTCGTTGCCTCTTCCTCCTTTTTGAACTTGAAGGTCCTGAATATATCATCCGCGCGGTCACCCATCAAGTACATGAACAAATCGATCTTGTCCGCCTCCTCTTTCTTCTTCATTCCACTGACCACGAGGTATCGTTCGAATCTTTTCCTCCATTTGGTCCATTCGTTGGGAGTCGAGAAGTCGAAAGTTTCTGGAGGTTGAATCTGAGCCATATTGAATTATCTTCCAAGGTACGCAAAAATCGATATTTTGCAATATACGGGTTCGTATTTTATCTAGTTATCGCTGCCACCATGTTTTAATGTCCATCCATACAGAGTTCAAAACAACAACTACTCACCCGTGCAGGCACGGTCACGCTCCGCCGCGGCACGTGGGAAAACATCCAATGTTCCCAGCACATAAACTATTCTAGAATAATCAAAAATCAACGAATAGTTGAATTTTATTCCGACAGATGACGCAAGCCATCAGCAACTTTTAGTTGCACAATCAGGAGATGTCTTTTTCTTTTCTTAAATATAAAATAATCAATAAAAAAAGATGTTAATAAAATATAGAAATAAAATTAGAGTATAATGCATTTTTAGGAATCTACACTCGTCCAAAATTAAGTGAGCAAACACACACAAAATCTTTTATTAAAAATGTTTTGACAAAAGGCATCTCCTGAACGTGAAACTAAACATTTTTGATTAATAAAGAAATGGTATTTGGTCATTTCTGGGATAATTAAAAACCAACGATTAGTTTTGTCTGATAGATGGCACAGCCATCAGAAACTTTCAGCTGCAAGATAAGGAGATGTCTTAATTTATCCACCTGATCCCGGTACAATTTAACTTTTGTACTATTATTCACATTGATTGACGTCCTCCGGCCTAAATATCTCTTTCATGGTTTTCCAGGATGCCCCAAAGGACCACTTTTTTTGGTCGTTGAGGTAAACCTTGCACCACGCTGATGAGGACCAAGAGCTCGAAACGCGTACGTATTTAGCTTTTCTTATTGAATCAAGAAACGGTATTTGGCCAATTCTGGAATAATTAAAAATCAACGATTAGTTGACATTTATTCCGACAGATGGCGCAAGCCATCAGCAACTTTCAGCTGCACGATCAGAAGATGTCCTTTTTTTTCTCAATCCAAACTAATGTTTAAAAAATAATAATACGGATTTTTGCCATACTATTCGTTAATACGGCTTTTTCGCTTTTAAAATAATATTTTTACTCAAATAAAGGGAAGATTTTCAAAATAATTAGATTAACTTGTATTCTCTTTATTTTATATTATTCAGTTGCTGGTCCCAAGCCCGGATGAAAAAGGAGGAGGGGGAGCAGTAACAAGCTTTTTAAAAAACCTAGGCTCAGCTGGCCCGGCTGATAGTACCCTGTAAGGGCTTCTGATCCAGGGATACAGGATGAGTCTGTACTCCATGTTAAGAGCGGCTGTACATGGCGTCTGTTCCTCATGTCAGAGGCGGCCATTTATTTCGTAGCCAAGTCAGTGGCTTGCCACTGAGTAGTGTTTCCAGTCTTAATGACAAAGGCATTCTACTTCACCCAGTGTGTACTGGGTGTCCAATACGGCATACAATCCCGGTTCATGGATGTCGGAAACCGAGGCTTTATATTGCCGGTCACCGGCTATTCATTGTCTATTATTTTTCACTAGTCAAATTTGACTTCAACGATTTTTTTTCAACAACAAGTCGGTGGACGAGTGGGTAACACCCTCGATTCCCAACAGCCATGAACCGGGATTGAATCCCGCGTTAACATTTTGTTTAATATATGAATAACCTTCACATATTATTCATTGTTTCAATTATTATAAACTAGGTTGCTCTTGTTGAGCAGTACCTAATAAAGTGATTTTGGAACCGGAACGATTTTTTAGAAATTATTGGATGGTATGCTAAATTTCAAGAAGGAGAAATACGGCTGTTCTACGAAATAAATTATTTGACCAAGAAACAGCTGTAGCGGGGATGTTAACCGAGGATGACATCATAGGAATGGTTCGAGGAGAAGTTAGAGTGGAAACAGATGAAGAAGATGACAAGCATGGAATCATTCTTCCTTCAAAAAATCAAATTTAAGAGCTTCTATCTCTACTGTGAAAGTGGCAGCTCTAAAATGTGGTTCAGACCTAAACAAATTGAACCAGTTTTTACAATTTTTGGAAAACATTCTCCTTCTGGTGATTTTCCATTAAAAAAATTAATTAATAATTAGAAAATCTTGATTATTTCTATTTATGTTTTCATTCTTTTTTTTCTTTTATTTTATGTACATGATTTCAAAAGAATGATCAACCATTATATTCACCATAAAAATACATCATTTTTTTAATCATCTTTTTTAATACGGATATTCGTTACTGCGGATTTGTTCGGGTTCCTTGAAACATCTGTGTTAAAGAGAGGTACTGCATATATATTTTAAGCAATTTACAAATACAGTAGAACCTCCCTGTAAAGGACACCTAATTGCAGAGCTAAAAAGTCCTTTAGGTAGAGGTATCCTCTTACTGGAGAGTTGCTAAATAGCAAAAATGGTAATTTTGCAAATGAAAACTGTCCTTTATAGAGAGATGTCCTCTAGCGTGAGTGTCCTCTCATGGAGGTTCTACTGTATATAATAATATATATATTTTAAAATAAGCGCATAAATTATGATGCAGCGATCCACCTCCCTACAAGTAGTTGTTACATCCTCGTGCATTTAACCTAATAAATTTCTCCATGTTCGAGTCTTGAGACATGAACTACCAGCAGGTATTTCCCATCTTTCGGTTCTACTAAATATTCGACGTTAGATTTCTAAAATATTCTCTATGGACCAAAATACACTTATGGACAAAACTGGAAAGTCTTTAATGTCACCGGACAGAGGCAATTTTGTTCACACTTGGTTATCTCGTGTGTCTTCAATAAAGGTCACTGTAATATCTTTCAGAGTTATTGACTGAATCCCGATACACATGCTAAAAGGTACAACTTCCTTAAGTTTGTCCATGAGTGCTTTTTATGAATAGTTTTCACACGTTCCATTTCCTTAATTGGTGTCTAGACTGCTACTCATTGTCCTGGTTCATAGCTTCTTTCCTTGTGTTTTTTATCATAGTACTTTTTTATTCTTTCTTAGGTCTTCTCTGTGATGTCAATGTCTCTTTGTTACAAGAAGAGGCATCGCAAGAAGGAATAAAAGCTAAGGGGGACTAGATTCTTTATTGACGTTAATTCTCTTTGTATTAACTATAACCATCCGTGCTGGAGTCCACCGAGATATTCCCATCGTCTAAGAGAGAAATGGTTCTCTTCAATACGATAAGAATAATGGAGCATAATCCGTGGTTTCTTGGGTCGTAGTGTTGTACGCATGGTTGATATATGGAAGTACTTCGTCCTAATTGTTCGGGTTCACATATATAATAATACAGTTAAACCTGTCTATAGCGCCCCCTCTTGGGACTCACCAAAATAGGGTGCTATAGAGAGGAGGGTGCTATAGACAGATTACTTTTTTATGTAAAATGTTTACATTTTAATGTTTAAAATCGGGCGCTATAGAGAGGAAGGAGCTATTTAGAGGGGGCGCTATAGACAGCTTTAACTGTAATATGTTTTATTTAAACGTTCTTCTAGTCTATTAGTTTGGGCATGGTAGTTCGTTGTGAATCAATATTTGATCTTGCACATTTTCATCACCTTATTCCTAAAAATTGCTTGTGTAAATTGTGAACCTCTGTCGCTAATATGTGGAGATCCTTATCATAGGAAAATATCTTCAATTACAAATACGGAAACTTCTCTGAGACTGCTTTTGTTTCTGCATACCTGATGTCCGTCAGCACAGTGATCCCCTTTTCTATTTTTCGTTGATGGCAAGAGATCAACGAGGCTTTCCCGATTTTCTCAAAAAGGTAGTTAGCTGGGGGCTGTAGTAGTACAGAAGGTAAATGAATCGAACCTTTTCTACTTTGGCAAAGATGGCGCGTCTTTACAAATTCGTCTTTCAACATGGTTGGACAATAGTATTTATTCTACATTCGATGTGTAGATCTAGCGACACGGCCATTCAGCATGTGGTCGTGATATTCTCTCATGATTTCTTCCCTTCTCTTCTTTGGAACTACAAACAACCACATCTTACATTTAGGGTTTGGTTTTTTCTTGTAGAGGTATCCCTTTTCTCTTATATAAAGTTCTGTGTAATTGGCCGCTTGTTTCCATTAAGGATTTTTATGACATTTGAGTTTAATTTTCGATAATTCTTTAGTAATTTTTTTCTCTGTAATATTCTTCATCTTTTCTTTTTTTGGTGGAGTGAGGAAAATAACTAACAGCTTTGATATTGTGTGTTCCCCGGTTTTATAGCCTACTGGCTCGTTATATGGCCGAGAATCTCCCGTTTTTTCGGAAAAAAAAATTGGCATTTCTTATCGTTTAAGTTATATTCGTGAAAGCATCTGAGAAGAGCTTCGTGTCTTTTGAGGCATGCTAGTTATAACTTCACTATGATGTACTTAGAGCATAAGGGCAAACTCCCGTCGCTATCATGGCTTGGTCCACTTAACACTTATAGCACAACTTTGGCATTCCACTGCATCAGTTAGCTCCCTTGGTGTCCAGAAATAATTGCTCCATGGAAAGGGGGAAGGGGGGGGGGGGGGGGGGGGGGGGGGTGCCATTGTCCCGTTAGTCAGTCACATTTCAGAATTCCCTGTAGGCCTTCACGGCTACCCTAACGGCCCGGGGCTGTCAGCTCCCTTCAAACCCCGTTTAAAACAGAATTTATCATCATGATATCTATATGGCGGAAGGTAGGTGTTCTGTGACTAGATGAGTAGAGATAATGTCCTACACACCTTCTCTATCCTTTACTCCTATACTTCTTGTACACAATCTACAATACCGGCATTCAACAATTGAACAGACCTCCCATGGAACACAATATTCTCTAGGTATCGGTGATTTGATTAAATCGGAGCCACAATAATTTTTTATTTCATATTTAAAGGTGGGGGATCAGACGAATCGTCGCCAGTGGTCGTGTGCTACATACAAACAGTGATTGTCCCAACCTTCAAATGCTCTATAGTCTCTCAGTCGGTCTGGTAGCTCCGCTTGTGGGAAACAATATCCTATTCTACATGACAAAATTATAAATAAAATATATGAAAGCATACCTCAAAACAATTTAATCTTTAACATAATGTGTGTTTGACCTTTATTTTAATTGTCTCGCCTATAACAATACCTTTTATTGCGCTATATATTTTCTTGGCCTCCCAAATCGACTTCTCCGATTTCCCGGATTTAACGCTATCCTGTTTACAGGATACGCGTTTACATGACGCTATTGGCACGGACTCCCAGAATAGAATTGGGATTGGACACAGGAGCGGCTGCTGTGTTACCGGAGCTTGTCTCCTGGCTGGCTTCACCGTTCTTATCGGCCATTGTTTATTGGAAAAACTTTTGACTCGAGAAAATTGTACAGTCAGTTCTCGAGTTGAGACATGCTATATTCAAGTTCGCATTTAAGTCAAAGAATTTTAGGTCCCGAGAGTCCTCCCAAATACAATTTTCATATAATAACTATGACAACTTTTCAGCAAATGCTTCCCCATTATCTGTTCTTCATGCAAAGTACTAAATACAAATTTCTTTGCAATTGGGGATATATTTCAAATGAGTTATAACCACAACTTAAATGCGACATTTTAACATTTGAGCTTAAAACTAAATGACTCCTACCAACGTACTGGAAAAAACGCCTGATTTGACCGTTTTCATGGGTCACTATTGAGTGTTGCACATGGTGTAAATTCAAATATTTTGAAAATAAAAATTGATCATATATTAATGTTGTATCATATACAGAGGCTGTTCGATTTTTAAAATGACGATTTGGGAGCATTATAGAAATGTATTTACAAATGTTTGTACAACTTATTGTTTCTAAGTGTACGTTTGCCAACAGCCCGATGTTTCCAGGAAATAAGGCTTCGTCGTAGAATGATTTATCGTCAAGACCATCCCAACAGTCGACTTTCCAGAGACCTTCATCCATCCTTTCTGGTTTTCTAGATTTTACAACTGTGAGCAAGCCAAAACCACAATAATCCATAGAGGCAAAGTCGGGAGGGGTCGGAAGGGGGCCATGTCTGATGTACGTGAAGACATGCCCAGTGTGTGCCGAGAACAATGGTAGGCTTAAGAAGGGTCCTAATATGCCCATCAAACCCGCTAACTACCCTTTTGAAAGGTTATACGTAGACTTCATGGGTCCTCTTACCTTGTCTAGGAACAGGAATAGATACCTGCTCGTGTTCATTGATGCTTTCACCAGGTACGCTGAGGTTATTCCCGTCAGGGATTGTACCGCAGAGACTGCTGGGCTCGAGTTTGTCAATAAGATAGTGAACAGATATGGGACTTGCAAAGAAATTTTATCTGACCGTGGAGCTGCATTCGAGTCAGACCTTTTCAGAGAGATATGTAAGTTATATAGTATTAAGTAGCCATCCACAACTTCTTATCGTCCTACCTGCAACTCGATTGTTGAAAGAGTTAATGGCACCATTTGTTCCATTCTGCGTCACTATGCCAATAGCAGGAATTGGGAAGACAACCTCGGTGCGGAGGTTGCTGCGTACAATAATGCCGTGCACTCAGCGTTAGGTGAGAGCCCCCACTACATGCTCTTTGGTTACGACGCAGTCAATCATGACGTTAGCGATAAAGATGTGAGCGAATTCAGAAAGCCATCTGGCGGAGAGGCTGAAGGAAATGCAAGATGCCAGGGAGACAGTTAGGAAATTCTTGGGTCAAGAAGTATAAAACTCAGACTGTGAGGACCTTTGAGACGGGGGATGTGAAATTGTTGGCTGTTCCTAAGGGCAAGGGATCCTCTAATTTCTCCGCAAAATTCTATGGACCTTTCCGTGTGGTATCTAGTGTGTCTGAAATAAATTGCAGAATACGGGGAGTCGAATGCACGATGAACAAGTTGTGCATGTTGACAGAATGAAGGCATTCAGAGGCACGCATCATAGAAAGTCCACAGCTGCTAAACGCGAGTGCTATCCTCGGAAATGGATGGTTTTCTTTGACTCAGGAAATTTATCAGATGCCTGTCGTATCTCTCCCCCGTCCATTTGATATATATGGCAATTTACAAGCTAAAAGATATGGTACAAGTGGCGTACTATAAAGGGCGGTATGATGAGTGGAATTGGCAGCTAAAGTCCAGAAGCTACATGGGGCAGCGGATACCCGCTATCGCCCAACGGAAGAGAACCGGCCGGGCCTCTTTCCCCTGAGATACGGTTTCTCAAAATATTTCCATTTGTTTTGTCCCGACCTGTTTATCTGAAGTAATGTTTCTCGAGGTCGCTCCTCAATATCCTCCACGGATGGCATCAATGGCGTTGAGAATCACTGTGCACATGCACTCCCGAGATGTCATTTGGCCAAAGGTCTGTCTTATTAGCGCACCATACATCTATGTCTTTAAATAATCTAATAATGCAAAAAAGATGTTTGCGCGGAAACTGATCTAATTCTTCACTAACCTACATGGGGAACAAAAAACCGCAAAGACGTTGAAGACATTGTCGCGATCCCACCTGGGCTATACTTAAAGACGTTAATACAGAGCATTATAAAACCCTGTAAGGGTAGACGCCGTGTAGGTTATTTACTAGCGCATGTAACCTTTGTAATTAAATATGTTCAGTGCATTTTAGAAGCTCTTCGTTTAGCAACAAAGTCAACAATCCTAACCAGATTCCCAAGACTAGACCCTTCAAGTTTGCAGCGCCAGTCCACCTCAATCTGTTCTTGATTGAACCAATGGTTGGGACATTCCAAGTAAAATATAATCAACTTATTGAAATATATCACACAAACAAATGTCGTAAAGGATACGAAAAAAAAAAACAAATAGATATGAAAGGGTAATATGGTAAAGCTCCTTTTAGACGACAACCGCCATTATAGTAGCCTGCCTGACAAATGTGTGGGTTCTTTTAGACTTGAACGAACTCGGTAAATCAGGAATTGGCTATACAGTGTCATGTAGACACGAGTGGTCTTAAGTGTTTTAGAGAAGCGTAAGCAGACCGATTAGCAATCTATACTTCGAATTAATAGTTCTAGGTAGAAAAACAAAAACTATCGTTAAATCGCGGACAACCGGGGAGACAACATATTGTTTACCTTCCATTTGGTGAATCGAATACTGATTAAAGACACTAAGAAAGAGGAAATAGATATTAACTTAAGCTAGAGAGTATAGGTAAGGGAATATAATTGCTATAATACACACACGAGAACACTATATAAGACTTAACCCAATTACACATGGTAACTACATGTTACTGCATGTTAACGACGGTTTTCTCTACAGTGCACCACATGTCTAAACACGTAGAAAGCAGATATACTTTTACACTTATAAAGTTGGGGAGTTGCGTTTGGTTACTTGCACTTACAGCTGGAATTGGACTTGTGCAAGAGAATCGGGGGCTATTGAAGCATTTTTTGATAACTTGTTCCATGTAGTGAGTCCTGGTTTATCCCCCAGACCACTATATATGATCCCAACTAAGAAATAATACAGATAACTTCAGGTATAACTGAATTTTAAAATCTAACTGTTAAGAATTATGCTAAAAACACCATCAACCATCATATTTCACCATCAAATAGTTCTCTTTTATACAGCGAGGAGTTTTACATATTGAAAGATCGCCATGGATTTACATAGCGTTGAAAGATAAAATGATATTTACATGAAAATAGTTACAACATATCAAATAGACAAAATTCATAGTATATGACAATACATCACATATCACAACACTAACGTATATATATTGCTGAATATAGGGAATTAATCGTTTCAGTAGATATTCACCCATTCGAAGAGTGGCTCGGCCTTCCCACGGTTGTAGGCAAATTTTACCGCTGCTACTTCTAAAATGTCGTTGTGCCCCACCTTGATGTTCTGTCAGCCAAGACAACTACTAACACGATATGTGGCTTTAATACTACATCACTTCAAGAGACGGAGCAACCTGGAGAAACAGGACAAGATAGAGAGGAACAAGGAGACGACCTAGAAAAAAATGACAGCCCTTGTGAAATCATTAATTCAAAACACGGATAAAGGAAGCAAACCTGCTGAAAATGACAAGAATGGACATCCACAAGACTATGACTGAGTAATGAAATTGAGCCTCAACCGCTAAAAGATGGATGGAAGAATTCAAAAGGCGTAACCCTAGTTTCCAAGATGCCCCTCTCAGTGGAAGGTCAGTAGCTGCTTGTACCAGAATGTCGTAATGACAGCTCGGCGTGACAGTACTTTGCAGAGAAATTGGACATATTCCATAAACACATCCTAAACAATGTGCTGGGCATTCACAAGGAGTTAAATCGGTAGGTGCCGAAGACAAGTCTGACAAGTGTAAACAAGGACCTTTCTTAAGACAGATTCAGTGACATTTCTTCATTACTTTCAGTCCAATTATCTTTCCTCTTCTACCCCAAAAGAAAGAGTTCAAGTTAGTCCCATTAGTTGAAAAATTGATATTCTTTTTTTTTTCTGGGGGGGGGGATGCGAGGGAAGTAAAAGTAAGATTAAACAGCTTTTTTAAAGTCGAATAAATGTGTCCATTCCTCACAAAGACTATGCACTTGCACGTATGTTCATCATGTCTACTATCGAGTCCTGTGGCTCTTTAAACTGCTTCCCTCCCTTCTCGCAAGATTTGGTCCCCACAGAATTTCATCTGTTTCTTAAGCTAAAGCAACATCTCCTTAGAACCTAGGTGCGGTGAGCGAATATATTCACATGCATGAGGAAACGTTCTATAAAGAATTTATCATGGTCTTGCAGTACCGATGACAAAAGTGAATTGAAGCCATTTCGGCTCGGAAGACATTAAAGAAAGAAAGGAGGGGTGATGGATAAGGAAGTGATGGTATGATCGCCTCCATGACGGGTTGTTGAACCATGACCTCCATTTTCCTTGTTATAGCACGATATGATGCAAATGTGCATTCAAAAATACTTTTAAACGTATGACAAAATTAAAACATATATACAATTAAATCGATATATCAATCGGAATAATTGTGCAAAAAGTTTCTTTATTCAATAAAAATGGCAAGTTTTCAAGCGTTAGCTCATCATCAGGCCAATTGTTTCACAAACTACTACACCTCTATATATATATATTGTAGGAATTTGTGAAACAATTGGCCTGATGATGAGTTAACGCTTGAAAACTTGCCATTTTTATTGAATAAAGAAACTATTTGCACACAATTATTCCGATTGATATATCGATTTAAATCCTTTGGAATTATTTTACAATCTAAGATAAAATTAAATGATCGTTTCTTCAAATTTACGCACTTTATATTATGTTTAAAACACATTGATTAAACTAATATATAAAGTTGATATAATGCAAAAATGCATATAATTTATGATTATTTAAAATTACTAAATTGAAGGTTTCAAAACTAGTACTTTAAAAAATAGACGTTATTGAGGTATCGTTTGCTTTTAAATTATGTATTTAAATGACACCATTTATAATATATTTTATAGATTAATATTTACCTTGTGCATCTTCGCTAGAATATCGTCTCTCGGTTGATATCATATCATATACTGAGTCAGTCTTTTTCACATAGGGATCAAAAACATAATCATCCTCTTCAAAACTTTCTTGACTTTCATAAATATAATCGTACACCGATTCATCGTCTGTTTCGTGCGATTCAAATTCTTCCTCTTCATATTCTAAATCTGTATAATATTCATCTAATTTCTTAAATCTATAATCGTCACTAATAGATAAATCAACCTCTCGTCCTTCGGGAAATTCATGAACTCTTTTGGAATGTAATAAGCCTTCCTCAGATATTTCTTTTCTTCCCAACATCGCGGTTTCAAAATGATGAGGAATATCAAAAAAGGGATCCTGTATTTCTTTTGCTAATCTTGTTCTTGATATTTTCATTTTCTCGGATTATTTAGCGCTCTTAATATTTTTGATAAAATTACTGTTTATTAATTTAATTTGTTATTATTTAATTAGTAAAAAAAAAATAGGAAAATAAATTTTATTAGATTAAAATTTTTACAAAAAGGAAATCACAAATATAAACAAACATTCGAATTTTGATTGGTAGTAGGTCAAAATATTTTCTTTTTATAAAATTATATTTCAAAAATGTAATTATATAAACTTTATATATGATGTTTAAATTTTAACACAAGAATTTTTGGCATTTATATGATTATAAAAAGTATTTTTCTATTATAATACTTTGATTTTACCTATTAAAAATATATGCATTTTAAAACATTTTGAAAAATATAAGGCTTGCAAATATTTAAACATCCTCTTTGCCTCTAAATATATAAAAAAAAATAACGTTTTAAAATATAAATAATAATTGTACAATATTAAATATCCTTTATATATCCAATAAATTTTGCATATTTTATTTGATATTTTGAAAAATTAGAAAAAGTTGTATATTATACTGGATAGAACTGATACCTGACTTTCAGTATAGCATAAAATTTTAAAATGATATTTTAAAAACTTTCTAAGATTTCAAAAGATCATACAACTAAATGATGCAAAGATTGGATATTGCCATTTATCAGTAAAAATGAACATAAATATTTACGGATGTATTTTCTTGCTAAATCTAGAAACTAAGGCGTTTGGAGGTGTTGCCTTCGATACTGTGGCTGCTTCTCAACGAGCTACCACAGTAATTGCAAGAACTAAAAGTGAGATTAGACTTCTAAATTCACAGTCGGAGCAATATAATGGCGTCTAGTTTTGGTGTCTATTTTGACGAGAGAGGCGCCTTTTTTTTTTTAAATAGATCATTATTCTCCCGGCAAAATTTCCAGACACTTCCTAAGAAATCAAGAAATGGGTATTCAAAGGCCAAATTTGTGTAATTACGTTAAACCTGTGAAAAAAGGAAGAAATATTAAAGAAAAGGTCAGATGTTGATATTTAAAAATAGGCATTTTCTGACCGCTCACACGCGCATTTCTTGGTTAATATATATATAAAGGGTTAGCCAAATATTATGGAACAAACATAAATCAACGTTTAGTTGATTTTTGTTTCACTAGATGACGCTCTTCCAACTAAAGTGCTAATGTGAGCGGTAAGGAAATGCCCTTTTTTTTTTTTTATTTTAAATAAATATTTTAAAAACTGCCCCTAAAAACTACACAAAAATAATAAATTAAAATAAATATTTAAAAAAAATCATTATTGCATTCATCTGATCATGGAGTTATTTAGATGAAATCAATAAAAATCAATATTTTATTGGACAGACGCGAACATGACATAGAGAGCGCTATCAGTAAATAGTATATAAAATGCTATTCATTATTACAGGATTGCGGATTTTGAAAAATTACAATAAAAAAAAAAAAATGCTATATTGTATTGCGATCAATAAGTGGAAGAAAGATTGCGGCGCACATACCACGTGGCTTATTTAATAGCAGCCGATCGTTTTACATGGCATTGATCCCAAGGCCGACTTCACGTCATGCCTTGTCAGACGATGTTGCATCATCCTACTACGTGCTGACCAAACGACGATGGCCACTTTCGTCTGATGCTTTTTTTAGCTGAGTCATTCTTCCAAAGTGTAATTGAATAACGTGACGTAAATATTGCGTGCTTTTTATCCATCTTCTGCATCATTTTAAAAACAACATAAACGCAATTATTGCAAAAATGAAAACTTCATTATTTCCTTCCTACAATCGATTTTCTCTCGATTCAAGGCGCCAAGCTCGAGAGAAAAAGCCCAGAATATCTAAATCTTTTTTAAAATTCCGATTTTATATTGTTGTTAAATACAAATGATCATTTTTACAAAATCAGTCAATTCGAAAATAAAGATTTTAATCTTATAAAAACGATCAATTTGGAATATGAATCTAGTCCTTTAAAGTATATAGGTATTTAATCCCATTTATTCTGAGATAGTTTTTATATTTATGATTAGTTTTCTTAATTATAAAGTTCAAACTACTTTCTGCACAGATATAGACGTAGTGAATGTACAACCATCTGTATATAATGGATTTACTAGTAAAAACCTTTACAATATATATACTGTATATTTTTTGGAATAATTTGCAATCTTCGTGTGTGAAAAGAGAGAGAGAGAGAGATTAAATAACGATATATATAGATAGATTAATAAGTATAAATATAAAATATTAATATACATACACACACACATATATATAAAAATATATACAAGGTCTTCATTGGTAGCGCCCACCGCAGGAAAGACTCCGCCACCGATAGACTGCGAGAGTTCTTTCCCACAGAGTGGGCAGGTCGATGTGTTGGCTGGCATTACCCACCTCAAGACCAAGATGGTACTTGTAGAGAGGGCCTCTGGTACCTCTGTTTAAAATACATCAAAACATTGAATAATCAAGAAACAATAAAATCCTTTTGAATAAATAAAATACTTTTTTTTGTTGAAAATTTAAAGTAAATAGTTCTCGATGTAAATAAATATTTCCTAATACAAACATAAATATTTTTATTCTGTGATAGCGCTTCGTGAAAAAAAGAGAAATTTTGTCAAATCAAGTTGGCGACTATGTTGAAATGTGGTGCAGACGACACGTCCCATCAATCACCATCATCTAAACATCGAGGGGTAAGGTTCATCCCAACATCTTGATGGACTTTACTCTGTGATTTTTATGGTGCCCTTAGATACAGAAACGGCTGCACATTTCATAGAAAATCTTTTTCTTTTTTTCAAACGTTGTTTTTAGACGTTCTTAAATGTACAAGGTTGTCCCAAAAGTTCGTAAACACTTGCAAAAAATTGAAACACCAATATTATTCGTGTTATGTATAATATCTTGTGTGTATTATGTATAAAGTAATTGTATTATGCATTATTATGTATTCGCCGTAATAATATTATTCGCCAAGTAATAAGAAAAACAACGTTTTAAGAAAAACACGAACTTTTGGTACAACACCATATATTATTAATTTTTATTTTTATATATAAATATAAATAAAATATGCATGTTTTTTTGTTTATTAATAACTCTGTGTGATTTTAATTTACTATTTCGCTCATTCAAAATTTCTAAATTCACAAAGTTCTTATAAAATATTAAACGTTGAGAGATCTTGTAGTATAATTTATAAACTGTATAATGGTGGGTGTTTCAACCCTAATATGCTTCATAGACAATTTGATAATCAAAATAATTTTATTGACATCTTGTCAATACATTCAAAGTGCACACAGTCTGCACTATTTAAAAAAAGATAATATGCATTATATACACTATGTACAATAGGCTTCATAGAGATTCAAGATAGTCATGTGAAAAGCGTTTTAAAAACTACAAATATTTTCACACAATGAGTTTCTTTTTTAAGTTACAAGATTTCAAGCGATAATCGCTCTTCAACGCGGGCTTAACTAAAACAATTGATTATTTACAAAAAAAGGTATAAAACGTCGCAACTCTAAAACTCTAAAAAGAGTTACGGCATCTTATGTATTTTTTTTTGTAATTTGCCGAAATCTGCAAACCTGTGATTTAATGAATTGACTATTTCTTACAAGAAATATTTACAAATATACATGTGCAGCGTGGATGTTTGCAACTGTAATTCTGAAAAGAAAATTCCAATTCTAAAAAATTCATAGAGAAGGTTTAGAAAGTTTTTATGAGTTAGCAGGTACATAAGACCTCATCCTATGAGCGACCATTAAAAACAAAATAATTATTTGTTCTACTCTAACTTCCATTGAATGACCAGATGTGACCAGTAGTGTGGTCTTCTTTTTAGACCATGATTACTTATGGGAAGTTGGTTGTACTACAATAGTTTTCTCATCACAAGATTGAAATTTTCAAATAAAAATACACATATTGGATCAAAATATCATTTATTTTAATCCAATTTTGATCTAATATATGCCTTTTTATTTAAAGATTTATTTATGGATTGCTTTATTTTCAAAAAGATGGAAATTGTTCTATTGCCCTATATCTTCATGTCGGAATGTATAAACCTCTTTGTTTATACATTTCAATAAAATAATCTCGTGCATCAATATTAAGTTGAAAACATCTTTCAAAGAAACGTATCCTTGGAACTTCGATGTCTTCAACATAAAACATCTCTGAGACCTATGTAAAGTGTCAGCTGACGGGAAGTGTTGATCACCAGAACGAGGTTGGAGCACGGAACTCTAGATTTCAGAGGAAGTTTGGAAACCGTAGTTCCCCGCAGTGTGGAAGCCATGTCTGTATGGTGACGCAATTTTCCACGTGTTCTTTCTATCCCATTGCCTGTACCTGCGGATGTTGCAAGGATCTTTTCAACTATTGTTCTTATTACCCCACAAGTGGCCCGATCAATGGTGGGGTTGTGAGTGCATTGTAGTTCAACTTTGCACTCACAAGATGCCAGAGCTCCGTTTTTGGTTACTTGCACTCACTGGTGGATTTGTTCAAAAATCGAGGGCCTTGAGAAAAAGCACCCAATTTATTATTTAAAATTCTAAAAAAGGGTTTCAATGCGGGGTTCGAGTCTGATGTCGACAATTCAGTTCTCTACATCACAATGGTGACATAATACACTGGTGTCCAAAAAATAAGAAACTTAACCAATATTGAAATTTCTCAAAAGCTAATTTATTAACAAATATAAAATTTAGTATACAAATAGTTTAAACTATGGAGAATTTGACTAGCTATATGAAAATAAAAAATATTAAAAATTATGAAATATGCAAATTATTACCAACATACCCAAAGCTAAGGTTCCAGATCTTAAAGAAATAAGATATCAATAGAGAGTATGATCACCTCTAACAGCTATCAAGGTCTCACAGCAAGCCCTCATACTGTTTACCAGGCTTTGGAGGAGGTCCAGGGGTAATAAACCCCACTCCTCCATTAGAGCAGTTCTCAGCTCAACGAGGGTTCTGGGAGAGGGGTGACGAGCTCCAATACGCCTCCCTAGAGCATTCCACACATGCTCTATTGGATTCAGGTCCGGAGATCTGGCTGGCCAATCCATCCTTCGAATATTCTCACTCTGGAGATATTCATTGACTAGCCTGGCCCTATGCGGACGAGCATTATCGTCCATAAAAATTAAATTGTGACCAATTTGATCTCTATAAGGTCTTAGATAGGGCTCAAGGATCTCGTCCCTGTACCTTTGGGCAGTTGAAGTGCCCCCAGAAAAAAATGTGGAGGGGTGTAAGTCTGCTAGAACTGATGCCAGCCCAGACTAAGAGACTGCCCCCTCTAAAACTGTCTATTTCCCTGATGTTACTGGGATGATAGCGAGTTCCAGGCTCCCTCCAGATGGAAACTCGTCGAGAATCTGTGTTTAAACTAAATCTTGACTCGTCACTGAAGAGAACATTGGCCCACTGATCATGAGTCCAGGCGTGATGTTACAAGCACCAATTTAAGCGGGCTCTCCTGTGAGCAGAGGTTAAAGGGATACAAACCATTGGTCGTCTTGCATAAAGAGCACCTTCGTGAAGCCTTCGGTAAACAGTTTGTCTTGAAATTCTCGTTCCAGTAGCACTTGAGAGTTCATTAGACAGTTGAATAGCTGTCATTTCCCTATGGCGCTTGGCAGTTACGACCAGAAAACGGTCTTCAGAGGTAGCTGTTTTTCTTTTTCTATCAGAACCTTCTTTTATTTTCATGGTTCCTGTCTCAATGAACTGTTTCCATATTTTGCTGACCACAGATTTATTCACATTTAGCCATTTTGCTACCTTAACTTGTGATTGCCCTGCCTCCATTCTCCCAACAGCTCTCCATTTTAAATCATCTGCTAAAGTTTTTCGTAAACTCATATTTAACTAAGGATTAAATAAAATTATAATTGGACAATTCTTAGATGGGGTAAACGACACGCCAAATAGCACACTTATAAAGACAAGCAAAAATTTGCATATTTTCAATTTTACCGAATCGAATGGTTGTGATAAATAAATTCTACGACTTAAAATACCTAATTAAATTACTTTTAGCTTTTAGCATTGTATATTTTGACACATATCATTAAAAAACAAAAGTTTCTTATTTTTTTGGACACCAGTGTATATGCAGTTGACATTGAACAAAAACTTTTCTACTTTTCTTTTGATTTCTTGAAGTTCACCAATTTGATGTCAACATTGTTGGTCGTTATATGGGTAACAACGAATAGAATAAAGGATATAGAGTGTATTGAAGTTCTATCTCGCTCTGCTTATAGCCCGGATATTGCGCCATCTGATAATGCTTTATTTCGGTCCATGACTACATTTCTAAGGTAAAGACACTTTGAAACATTCCAAGACATCGAAATTTCCTGTGGTGACTTTTTCGACTCCAAACCCCGAGAATGGTATCGTCAGAAAATTGAAAACCTGACAAAAAGATGGCTGGCTGTTATTGAAAATGACGGTCTCTACTTCAATGAATGAATATTTTTTGTTATATATTATTTGATGTGTATTAAAATCTTATTTATGGGAACAAACTTTTGATACAGTCTGGTATTTAAACGGCTATCAATTAATTCAAATCTCCTGGACATTAATTAAATAATTTAAAAGGTTTCCGGAGATGGGTTTCTTTTATTTTAAAACCGTCTCAAGATTTCGGCCATCTCTGCCCTTCTACAGGAGAACTTATATAATGAATCAGACGACGTTTTATTCCTTGTATATGTTCATCTGTAGGAGGGCAGCGATACCCGAAAGCTTGAGACTGCTTTGATGAAATAAAAAGAAATTCATCCCGGAAACATTTTTAATTATTTTATTTATTTAAACGGCTATGTTTGGTTAAAAATGTATGTTTTATTCTTATTTGTTATAATTGGTAATTATTGTAGAAATTGTTGTTAAATATTATTCATTGATGTTATTCTATTCTTTATTGTTAATTTATATAATTAATTGTTTTACATAATTAATTCTTTATTGTTTTATTTTAATCTGTATATATTTTCATTGATTAATTTTTTTTGTATTGATTCGTCAACAGTGTGTTGTTTATATATATATTTTTTGTTTAGTTTACTCGCTAGATTATTATTTGATTGGTTAATTTAAGTAATTGCGCGTCAAAGTAAAGTTGAGAGAATATATAAAAGAGGAGACAATTTTTGAAGAATTAATCCTCTAGTAGATCATCTAATTATACCAATATACGTTAGATCGTTGGTCACAACAATTTGCTCCTGCCATGACTCCTAGGAAGAAGAAGAAGAATGCCGAGAATGCCGAGAAGCCCCTCGTAACCCTCGCCCAACTGGAGATGGAGAACGAAGAGGTGAAGCAGAACTTCGAGCAGAAAATACAGAATCCTTACCCTACCTCCCGATTTTACCTGCTCCAAAGCCTAATGGAATTCATCAACTTACGGTCTGAGCAGATCAAGGCCCTCATTGCCGAGGTAGAGAACCTCTCTGGCACCCTCGCGTCCTTTAAGGAACTGGACGAAATCAAGCCACAGACAGCCTGCCACAGCACTCAAACCAGCCCTTCTCCCTCCTGCAAGGAAACCAGCACTCAGACTGACCCCACCAAGCCCGCCACTCCCGCTCCAACCAAAAGGAAGCAGCCTGAGGCTCCCTACCCGCCCGCAAAGAGGACCAACCTCAATGGTCCCGCAAAACCTGCGCCCTCCCGCGTCCCCAAGCCTGCGGCCGCCCAAGTGGTCCTCCATGGGGAAAAATCGGCGGCCCACACAGTGGTCATCTCTGATGACCCACAGGCTGACCCAAGAGCAATGCTTAAAGCTGTCCGCGCTGCCCACACTCTACCCCCAAGGCGTTTGGGCCTCCCTGCGAACCAAAGGGAAGCTTGTCCTCCACTCCAGCAACCCCGATACCATCCCAGCTGTTACCACCTCCCTGGCCAACAAGCTGGATGGCATGAAGGTCCGCCAACAGAAGGTGATCCTGCCTCGCATCTGCCTCTTCAAAGTGGATGAGGAAACATCCAATTCCACCATTGAAGAGACGCTGCTGGAAACCCCTGCTGTCAGCCAACTCCCTGGGGACAAGGTGGTGCGCGTGGCGCATCGCTCTGCACCCAGAAACGGGACCTGCACCGCCTTCATCGAGGTGGACCTCACGACCTTCAGAGCTCTGGGAAATCGTGGAAGGATCGTGGTGGATGGTGTGATCCTCAACTTCGAGGAGTCCATCCGCGCACGAGTCTGCTTCCGCTGTTGTGGCTTCGGCCACAACTCTGCCCAATGCACCAGAGCTTCCACGTGCTTCCACTGCGGTGAAGGCGGCCATGAAGGCCGTGCCTGCCCCTCAGTTGCCGACTGGCACACTTCCAAGTGCGCCAACTGCTGTGCCAAGGGCCTCCCAGACAAGCACGAGGCGAGAGCCTCAAGCTGCCCCATCTTGAAGCTTAGAGCCCTCAAGTTCTAGGCTTCCAGGACCTCCTGCCTCCTCAACTGGTCTCCATCCAGGCTTCTCACCCATCAAGGCGCTGTTTCCTTGACCTCTCCAGCTTCCTCCCCCCTGCGATGACACCTCCACTGCCAGATCCTAGGATCCCTTGCGATGATCCCTGGCCACCCAGGCCCCCCAACTATGCTTTGTATATATTCCGCTTTATGCGCCCATCGGGGCTCAAAAATCATTCATTTTGGTTAGCAGCCCCGTAAAATAAAGATATTTTCTCTTACTCGCTAGACTGGTTAGCAGCCCCGTAAAATAAAGATATTTTCTCTTACTCGCTAGTCTAGTTAAATCGAGCCATCAATTCATGTTAGGCTAATCAAATTAATTCATGTAGCTTTTTATTCTAGAATCATTAAATCGAAAATCTTTGTTCAATTTGCGTAGAGTTCCCTTATTCAAGTTTACAGAACTCATTCAAGTGGATCATCGCTATACCGTAGCTCATAGCATTTGATCTAGGTAGTTAACGCGATTACAGGCTATATTATACGTGTCCAGAGATATAGTTGTCATTTATATATAAATCACACTCTTACATAATTAGATAACAGATAGAGAGAAGAACAATAACTAAATAATGTGTTGAGCTATTGATCAAGTCAGTGAGAGCGTCAATTAAGGATGAGAGCTAGACAGAATATATACATGGAGTATCAATTACAATTAATTTTAAAACAAGGATAGAAATAGTCTTTATTTCTCCTTAAAATAAATTACAATTTTTCGTTCAAAAGAAACATTTGCGGTAAAACTTGTCAAACGTCGTTTTATAATAATTTATATATTTTATCTATACTGTTACACACCAGCTGTTACCTGCTCAGACATCCTCTACATGGCGGGCGGAAGAAGCAGCACAAGTAAGAGACTGCCTTGTAAGGCGAAGTACGGTGTCGTGAGCCCCGAGCCGCTACGGTAACCGTGAACAGGGAACTCTGTGGCTGATTAACGGGGCAATGGCACCCCCTTTCCATGGAGTTGGACAAGACACCTCCACACCAGCTTGGTATGATTCAACGAGTTTGATTCTCTGATGTTGCCGTGGAACAGTCCAGACCTCGTTCAACGATGCGGTTTAATTAGCACGATAACTATCGATATGTTAGCCTACTATTGGTATTCAATCCTCCAGACGGCTTCTTGGAACTCTAATACTGTATTGGATCATTCTGCTTTTATATACTACAATGAAGGATGGAATCTTAGAAATGGTATGCAAGAAAACTATAGACACAAGCCTTTAGAACAGTAGAATTATATTTTAGCGAAATATTTATTATTTTACAAGAGAAGGAATCAAAGTTTACGGCGTCGTGTTTCTTTTATTAACAGGTATTTTCAATTTTGATATTTTGCTACTCTATAAACTTTCCTCATTGCTTATCTTGAATTTTATCAATTATAATTTGTTCTCTTGCCTAAAATAAATTGCTGTGTCATCCTGAAGTTTGTATTTCCTAATTTTTCCACGTGGCAATATATAAAAGGTTCCTTTCAACACATAACAATCTATCTGTAATATATGTATAGGGAAATTGGATAAATCATCATTCTTACCGGTCGGGGAAAACAGTGACGCCACGTGGAAAGAGGAAAAACTCAGTTCTCCCCTCTTGCTGTAACTGCTGGGTGGATTTGGCTCATATATAGTAACTTGGAGGTGTCTTGTCCAACTCCATGGAAAGGGGGTGCCATTGCCCCGTTAATCAGCCACATTTCAGAGTTCCCTGTTCACGGTTACCGTAGCGGTTTGGGGCTCACGACACCGTACTTCGTCCTACAGGGCAGTTCCTTATTTTTATATAGTAACTTTTATTTTATATCTCTAAAATCTTTCATATAAATAACTAAATAACCCTGGAATTTATTATTTTATAATAAATAAATATATAAAGTAATTCGGAAGCCTATTTAATTATTTTTCATTACGACAATTTATAAACAATCAATTAGGTACACTTCTCTCCTCAATACACTTTGAGCCTGGTAGATAATTTTTGTAAATAAGCCACTTGGTATGTGACGTCTGCATATTTATTTACGTTGGTAGACCCACACCGTCAGATGGGGTGACTTGAGGAATGTAGGACGCCGAGATAACTAGCCATACAATGTAAGCAGACGTGGCTCAAATGGAAATCTTTCTGTTGGAGATTTCTCCACCTTTGTCAGAGGTTGGCCTGGTATTGCACTACTTCTATATTCAATTGTTTAAATTGTCTAATTGTCTATATACAGTAGAACCTCCATGTGAGGACACTCACGCTAGAGGACACCTCTCTACAAAGGACAGTTTTCATTTGTAAAATTATCATTTTCAATATTTAGCAACTATCCGGTAAGAAGATACCTCTCCCTAACGGACACTTTGGCTCTGTAACTAGGTGTACTGTACAGGGAGGTAGTTCTACTGTATAACATTGTATAATGTGTATTTACACACACACACATTTTAACAGTCACTAATAAAAATCCAAAGATTCAAGAGCGAGGTGGAGTTAAGTGTAAGTATCCAGGGAAAAAATGCTTCAAAGGATGTTTGTAATGTCATATCGAATCTTGCATTGGACACTTTTTTCAAACTAAAAAAAAAATTCTTCAATGGGCCCCGGTTCTTGCAAAAGTCCAACCCCACCATCGAGTGCAAGTAACCAAACGGGGCTCTGGCACATTTGTAAGTGCAAAAGTCGAACTACTTTTCACATGTGTAGACATGTGGTGCACTTACGGTAAAGCAGTCGCATACTTCTACCCACCATGATTGTGCCTGTACTACGTGTACTAGGAATAATGAAAAAAAGAAATCGAACGTTCAAAGATTGTGGTGCATTGAGGTGCGTTCAGAATCCGTGAGAAGCAATCTATTCCAAATATAATAAAATATGTAATATATTGCAGCAAGAACAGATTATTTATAAAGAAAATTCTCCTTGATTACAGATAATTAGCCGTTGAGATGTCTATTTTGGGATCAAGAATCTCTGCTTTATCCATTTAAAGAATACAACGGTGTGAAGGCTAAATCTTGTCAGCCTGTACCTGCGATATAAAGTTTAGAATTACTCAAGACCATGGAAACACAGACCTCTTTTCAGAGAGTTTTCTGGAAATGCCAAACTTAAAAATGTCTACGCCTTAGTCTACGTGTGTGAGGGGTTTGCCAATTACAGCATTGCCATCCCCCTAAAAAGGTACCGAATCACCTCACACAGATCCTAAGAAAACTAGCAGTGAACGGAGAATGCTTATTGTGAAAAATGCGTGTCATAATTCCATCCTCTCTTAGACAGAATCTGTCTACATGAGACTTATTCCGGTGTTTGATCAAAATGAAGTCTATAAATCGAGAAGACAAAGGACAAGGAAGTTTCTCTTATTTTGTTAACACAAGATTCCAAACATTTCTGTTCTTCTCCAGATGCCAAAAATGTTCCATGCCTTGTGAGTTACCGAAATAAAAGAAACTCTTGGCCATCGTCTCTTCTCGATTTAATGACTTCTGATGGTCCTATAACGTCATTCCACATGGAAACTGTAGCAAGATTACAGGTGGCCAATATGGACATACATATTGAGTTCCTGGCAAATAAGTGCAGAAATTGCCTGAAAGCTCAGAACGGCCCAAATAAGGTGAAATAACACCTCTGGATAGAGACATCCAAGCCTTGGCTCCATATTTATTTTGAAAGACAGCACAAATTTGTTAGAACAACACACCGCCACCAAGGATAAGCTTCTTGTTTTATTTGAACCATCTCTCAAGTTTTCAGGTATTACAAACTCTTCTACAAGAGCATTCAACCTTTCGATAAAATAATCCCTTGAATCAATATTAAATCCAAACATTAGGCCTCCATGAAATGTTTCTTTTTTACAAATCTTTTAGTTATAAACATCTCTAGCTTTTTATTTGATTTTAATTCTTATTCTATTGGCGATTCATTGTAAAATATTTTATCCTGTAGAAGGACTTTCTTGCCCAAAAGCTAGATATGTTTATAAATAAATGATTTGTAAAAAATAAACTTTTCACTGGAGGCCTATGATTTATATTTTAATATATAACCTTTGTATATGTTATACAGTTAAACCTGTCTATAGCGCCCCCTCTTGGGACTCACCAAAATAGGGGGCTATAGAGAGGGGGTGCTATATACAGGTCACTTTTAATGTAAATCTCTCTCTCGTATCGTACTACATATTTAAAATCGGGCGCTATAGAGAGGGAGGCGCTATTTAGAGGGGGCGCTATAGACATATTTAACTGTATACTCCTTTAGAAGGGTTTATAATACACGAAAGCTTGAGAGATGGTTTAAATAAAACAACAAACTTATCTTTGGTGACTGTGTGTTGTTACAATGTACATTTCAACGGATTCTATCTTTCGATAAATTGGTTAGCAGTTGTCATTCACATTGGTTGAAGCAATCCCACTGAGAAACACCTCCATTGGAAATATAATTGAGAAACTGGGGCGAACTATTTTCATTCAATGATTTACCAGAGGAAATGGTGTCATATAATGACCCTTAATTTACTGGTGGCGAAATGAAAGTTTCCCCGGAGAGAAATGGGGTAAAAATACAAACACTAATTCTCATCCTCAGAGACCTGGCAGAAAGAACTGTTAAAATGATTTAAAAAAACACGGTTTTGTATAAAATAAGTTAAAATTCGAGGATTCAATCAAAGATACCTATTCAAAGTCCTAACTTATAGAAGCAACTGTAAAAACTCAGTCAGAACTTTTTACAAGGTTGTCCTAAAAGTTCGTAAACATATTATGCTTTATATTTTACAAGTGTTTACGAACTTTTGGAACAACCTTGTAATTCTAAAACTTGGCCCACCTGCTGATTGGCCACCCTTGATATAGAACATCAGAGATTAAATCATTCTTCTATAAGAATTCTGTTATAATTTTACCAAGGTTACCAATATTACCAAGGTTCTCCCAAAAGTTCTTAAACACTTGCAAAATATAAATCATAATCATAATATGTTTACGAACTTTTTAGATAACCTTATATTAAGCGCGGACACGCAAGAAAACATTCACACACAAACTCTTCGACCAGATTCAAGAGTTTAATGTGTCTAGAGTTGAGAAGCAGAATAATGATGAAGCATGATCGATGAAACCATCAGGAATTCACACATAGGATAGATGATCTTGTGTGTCAAATACAACCTGAAGGCGGTGATCCTGGGGAAAATATTATGTTAAAAGGGATCTTGATTCTACAAAGTTTAAAGCATGGACAGATTAAAAGGTATCTCAGAGATTGAGAAGGGCTGAAGCTGAGGATGGAGATCATCGATATGAACATTCAAGAGAAGAAGTTCACAGTCCCAGAGGTTATGTTCAACAGAGTAGGGAGTCAACGGGACCAGTCCACCAAGACCTGTCTTCTTATTTCTTATCTCCACTCAATCATATTAGAGTATCAATCTTGTAGAGCTTGTTGATGGTGTGGGTGAAGTAGAATATGTCTGCCTTTGTCATTGAGACTGGGAGTACTACTCAGTAGCAGGCCAAATTAGCTCCAAAAGAAATGGCCGCCTCTGATATGAGGAACAGACACCATGTGCAGCCGCTCCTAACATGGACTACAGACGCTGCTCATCCTGTATCCCTCTCATTCTGGAGCCCTTACAGGGTACTATCAGCCGGGCCAGCTGAAGTCAGGTTTTTTAGCGATCTTGTTGCTGCTCCTCCTTCTCTTTTTTCATCCAGGCTTGGGACCGGCAAAGGCAGAGTTTCCACCAGGACCTGTGGACTGATGGAATAAGTCCATTGGAGTCCCCCAGATTCCGAGTCCAGGAGGGAGCCCCTCCTAAGAGGGAACCCACTTCCAATCCGGTGGACACCAATATATCCCTGTATGTAGATGGTGTACAGGGTGTAAGCGAAATATTTTAATTAAAATTGATTAATCTGCATGTAACAAATATTCTTATCCTGTTTGCTTGTTTATTTAAATTTCTGATGATACATAGTTGCGTTATCAAAGCCGATGTAAAAAGTTTGCCTGAGCAATAAAGTTAATTTTTCATTACCCAACATATCATACTTATACATCGCAAAGGTTTATTAGAATTCCCAAAGCCATGCGTCAGGTGCGGTGGGAAAAGAGAGTCATATCGCAACCTAAGTTTCCAGAATTGCAAACAAAGGCTGTAAAACTTATCTCGAGAGATCAACTTATCGGAAGGTACTTATCAGAAGGCGTGTCGAGCGGGCAGTAAGATAGGTCTGTGTCAGCTCTGGGATTTACATCTAGCTCGAATTGTTACCATAACTATGTGTAAACAGAAATAATGTAATATATTTTTCTCTCAATATATAATAAGTATTTAAAATATGTATATAATAATGTGCGTATATAAAAATTGTATTTATTATTAAGTTGTTAACGTGATAATCCTGTTGAAGGACTGACAAGTCCGAAAGCTTGAAAATAAAAAAGTTGCGCAAGAAACTTAACCCTGGAAGCTTCATTTATTTTATAATAACTATGTGTACACACCATGTTAATCTTCTCCGTATCCTCTTCCTATTGTAGCACCTGTACCACGAACAGTATATCATAGGGAAGATGCTAATTTACTTTGTCTTCTTCAATTATGGTAGTTGTAGCACTGAACATACAAGGTACGTTCATTAATTTCCCCAGGATGGTTGAAAAAATAAAAATAAAAAAAAAGCTAGAGAAAAAATTTATACACAGTTAACACACTGGACATTTGACCATACTTGACTGAAAACACGAGTCTCGTGGCGCACGTGCCGATTTAAAAAAAAAAGAACAAAACAACTTCCTTGCACGGTGCGTATTTCTATTTTTATAATGACCGTTTTAGAAGTGCAGAGAATCGGCATTAAGCTTTGTTTTAAATTGAAAAAAAAAATTGCTGCTCTGAGACTCATGAATTGATTAAAGAAACTTTTGGCAATGCTGCTTTATCCCATTTAAGAACTTTTGAATGGTTTTCAGGCATTCAAAAAGGTCGGGAAAAGGTAAATGATGATCCACATACTTGGGCGTCCAAAAACATTACATTGCGAGGAAAACAAGCTCAAAATAAAGGAATCAATGAAAGCCAACAGAAGAATTTCTATTAAAGACTTATCTTCACAGACTGGGCTATCTGTAGGAATGTGACATCAAATAGTAACAAAAGATTTGGACATGATCCGGACGTCTTCAAAATTTGATCCCCGGATTCTAACCGAAAAACAAAAGGAGGTTAGAATGGAAGTCTGCCAAAACATGACTCGAAGTTCTTGAACGGGATAAAGTTTTATTGCCAAAAGCTTCTTCAACCAATTTATGCATCTTAGAGTAGAACTTTTTTTTTTCAATTTAAAACAAAACAAATGCAGAATCTCTGTTCTTCGAAAACGGTCATTTTAAAAATAGAAATACGAACCGTGCAAGGAAGTTGTTTTGTTATTTTTTTTAGATCGGCACGTGCGCCACGAGGCTTTTGCTTTCGGTCAGGAGTGGTCAAATGTCCAGTATTTAACTGTGTATATATTTTTTTCTCAAACTTTTTATATATTTTTTTACCAGTCCTGGAGAGATATTAATGAACGTACTTTATATATTACAGATACTATGCTAATATTTGTCTGTATCCTTCCAATTTTAATGTAATAAAACCTTCTACCTGAGAACGATCATGTTCTAAAACCTACACACACCTGGTCTCTCACAGAGGTTGGATGATGTCAGTTCAAGTCATTTTTGATTTTACAAAGGCAGTCGCAGGTATAACTACACCTCTAGATTATATGGAGCGTATCATCTATTGACTACATCGCAATTTCAGTTTATAAATCGGAAATCTCTGCAATAGATACGGCTCTAAAAGCCATCAACATCAACTCGCCAAGCAAAATAATAATCTACTCCGACTCAAGAGCAGCCATTTATACCCTTCAAAGCTGCTTCTCCAGTCAAGAACCTCTCCTCAAGAGCATTGCTAAGTCTCTAAACCGACTCCCAGCCAACAGCTCTGTCACAGTAAAATGGCTTCCAGCTCACGTTGGAATTTCTGGTAATGAGCTGGCAGATTCTCGGGCAAAGGCTGGAGCTCTTGGCCTACCTGAAGCCAGAGAATCTACCACCCAACTAGATGAAAGAGACCTCCTCCGTACCATCAAAACCCAATGCCTGCAGTAAATAGAAATCTAACGCTGCACATGACTGGTACAGAGCAGGAGGGACAAGCACCGGTTCTGTCCTCCCAAGAGAACAACAGTCTTTGATTTCCAGACTTAAGTCTGGTCATCTACGGCAATGACTTTCCAGAATGGTTGCAGGGTTTTCCCACTATGTACTAAGTGCAATTCTCAGCCTGCAACCCCAAGACACATTATTGACTGTATTGACTCATCCATTGATGAGCTCTACTCTTCCCCGGCAAACACCATCAAAAGTCTCAAGCTTTACAAGCTTGATACCTTAGTGTGATTGAGTGGAGATAAGAAAGAAGAAGAAGAAGACTGCATCGCAAGGCCAAGTTTCTCCCTTTTTTACTTTTTTTTTACAAATAAAATAATTTTATTTTTTTCTACTGCAATGGTAAATATTGAGTGCTCATCAGTTCTGAACACATCCAGCGGTTTCATCAGTTTTATTTATTGGAACGCTCTAATATTGCGTTGCTCAATGTCCAGCAATTTGGAGGAATTATTGGCGAATGTATTTAAGGAAACTATGGATATAAGCTTTGAGAGCAGTACTGCTATATACAAATATAATTACATACATCGAGCAATTTTCTTCCGTCAAAAAATCACAAACAAACCGGTTAGACATCAATTATAATTATTATATATATATATTATATAATATATACTATATTATCCATAGAAGCATAGGGCGCCTCTCCCGTCAAAATAAACGTCAAAAACCTGACGCCATCTATTGACCGTCGCCGCAACTAGCGGCCTCGAGTCGGTGACAAAGCCACAACACCAGCTTTAGTAAACTGAGAAGCGTCCACCTAGACCGTCCACCTTGACGTTTATTTTGACGGGAGAGGCGCCCTATGCTTCTATGGATCGATTTCCTCCCGGCAAATTTTCCATCTATACTATATTATATATATAATATTTGCAGAGGATTAAAGCGCCATCTATATAGGAGAATTGTCATTATTTAGTGCGAATTTATTTGTCCATAAAGAAAACAATTCTACGCTGTCCTTACTGCAATAAAAAATATTGGAAGGGCTTGGATATCGTCAAGAAAGGTTCTTCATTGATTAGCCAGGCCCTTGCAATCTTTTCTTTTTATCGCAGTTAGAAGATGGAATGTTTTTTTTTTGTAATTATAAAGTTGTATATGAATATATTGTGATGCATTACCTCTGGGAGGGTTTGCCACTGATGAGCCAGGCCCTCCCATTAATTTTTCCATTGCAGTAAGAGCAGTAGAAATTGTTTAATTTTTAAAAGAATCATACGCGTCTATAATAGCTTCAAATTTTCACATAAATATATAATGTCCAGCTAACTAGATTGCAAGCTAATTCCCTATATTTAAAACAAATTATTACTCCGCCTTTTCCAGTCCCAAGCCCGGATGAAAAAGGAGGTGGGGGAACAATAACAAGCTCGCTAAAAAACCTGGGTTCAGCTGGCCCGGCTGATAGTACCCTGTAAAGGGTCCTAATCCAGGGATACAAGATAAGCAGGGTTTGTACTCCATGTTAGGATCAGCTGCATATGGCGTCTGTTCTTCATGTCAGAGGCGGCCATTTCTTTTGGAGCTAAGTCGGCCTGCCACTGAGTAGTGCTCCCAGTCTTAATGACAAAGGCAGACGCATTCTACTTCACCCAGTCATGACGATTGTCAAACAGACACCATCAAGGGTCACAACTTGATATCCTAATATGATTGAGTGGAGATAAGAAAGAAGAAGAAGAGAAAACAAATTATTACAAATCTATTTAAAGTGGTGATTTTATAATTATTCTTATCTTGCTCGAGAGACAGCTGGCTTGAATCTGCAGAGACGGTCAATAGACGGAACCTTGGTCTTTGTTAGAAGATACTTAAATCTTTTATTGACGCTTCTGTCTCTAGGACTCTCCAAGGAGGCATCAGAAAGTCATCGAGTTATCAAAGCGGTGTAAATTGCAGCTTGGACTGTAGGCGATAGCCCGGAGATGTCCAGGTCGAAGTCTGACATCGAAGTCCAAGTTTATCTTCAGTTGACTTGATACCTCCATCTTATCATTTCTTTCAGCACTTGTGATCGAGAAAATATCAAAATATGAGATAGTTTCTCGTAGCAGCGGTCTCTCTTCTCAGGTCTTGTTTTCTAAATATATTTTCTCTCTCTCTCTCGTCTTCCTCTTAAAAACAAACAACAAAAAGGAGGTTTAAACAACAGTGGAACATTTTGATAAGGTTTCTTGATCGTAGAATATAACGGTGAGTTATTATTGTTCTGGAGTTTAACATCGTTGTTTCCTTGTTATGTTGTTATGTACCGTTTCTATTCTCAGTCTCTTGTTTATGCATTGGTCTCCCGTTGCCACTACTGAGATGTGGATGTATATTGGGGACCAAAGGCGCTGGAGATGTCCAGTCTGGTGTTTATGCATTGGTCTACCATTGCAACTGCTGAGATATAGATATCTATTTGAGGCCAAATGCGCTGGAGATGTCCAGTCTGGTGTTTATGCATTGGTCTACCATTGCAACTGCTGAGATGTAGATATCTATTGAAGGCCAAATGCGCTGGAGATGTTCAGTCTGGTTTTTATACATTGGTCTACCATTCCCACTGCTGAGTTGTAGATATCTATTGAGGACCAAAAAGGCGCTGAAGATGGCCAGTCTGGTGTTTATGCATTGGTCTACCATTGCAACTGCTGAGATGTAGATATCTATTGAAGGCCAAATGCGCTGGAGATGTTCAGTCTGGTTTTTATACATTGGTCTACCATTCCCACTGCTGAGTTGTAGATATCTATTGAGGACCAAAGGCGCTGAAGATGGCCAGTCTGGTGTTTATACATTGGTCTACTATTCCTAATGCTGAGATGTAGATATCTATTGAAGACCAAAGGCGCTGAAGATGGCCAGTCTGGTGTTTATACATTGGTCTACCATTCCTAATGCTGAGAAGTAGATATCTATTGAAGACCAAAGGCGCTGGAGATGGCCGGTCTGGTGTTTTATACATTGGTCTACCATTCCTAATGCTGAGATGCAGATATCTATTGAAGACCAAAGGCGCTGGAGATGGCCAGTCTGGTGCTTATACATTGGTCTACCATTCCCACTGCTGAGATGTAGATATCTATTGAAGACCAAAGGCGCTGGAGATGGCCAGTCTGGTGTTTTATACATTGGTCTACCATTCCTAATGCTGAGATGTAGATATCTATTGAAGACCAAAGTCGCTGGAGATGGCCGGTCTGGTGTTTTATACATTGGTCTACCATTCCTAATGCTGAGATGTAGATATCTATTGAGGACCAAAGGCGCTGAAGATGGCCAGTCTGGTGTTTTATACATTGGTCTACTATTCCTAATGCTGAGATGTAGATATCTATTGAGGACCAAAGGCGCTGAAGATGGCCAATCTGGTGTTTTATACATTGGTCTGCTATTCCTAATGCTGAGATGTAGATATCTATTGAAGACCAAAGGCGCTGAAGATGGCCAGTCTGGTGTTTATGCATTGGTCTACCATTCCCACTGCTGAGATGTAGATATCTATTGAAGACCAAAGGCGCTGGAAATGGCCAGTCTGGTGTTTTATACATTGGTCTACCATTCCCATTGCTGAGATGTAGATATCTATTGAAGGCCAAGGGCGCTGGATATGGCCAGTCTGGTATTTATACATTGGTCTACCATTCCCACTGCTGAGATGTAGATATCTATTGAAGACCAAAGGACAATGGAGATGGCCGGTCTGGTGTTTTATACATTGGTCTACCATTCCCACTGCTGAGATGTAGATATCTATTGAAGACCAAAGGACAATGGAGATGGCCAGTCTGGTGTTTTATACATTGGTCTACCATTCCCATTGCTGAGATGTAGATATCTATTGAAGGCCAAGGGCGCTGGAGATGGCCAGTCTGGTGTTTTATACATTGGTCTACCATTCCCACTGCTGAGATGTAGATATCTATTGAAGACCAAAGGACAATGGAGATGGCCAGTCTGGTGTTTTATACATTGGTCTACCATTCCCACTGCTGAGATGTAGATATCTATTGAAGACCAAAGGACAATGGAGATGGCCAGTCTGGTGTTTTATACATTGGTCTACGATTCCCACTGCTGAGATGTAGATATCTATTGAAGACCAAAGGACAATGGAGATGGCCAGTCTGGTGTTTTATACATTGGTCTACCATTCCCACTGCTGAGATGTAGATATCTATTGAAGACCAAAGGACAATGGAGATGGCCAGACTGGTGTTTATGAATTGGTCTACCGCCGAGATGTAGATATCTATTAAAGGCCAAGGGCGCTGGAGATGGCCAGTCTGGTATTTATACATTGGTCTACCATTCCCACTGCTGAGATGTAGATATCTATTGAAGGCCAAGGGCGCTGGAGATGGCCAGTCTGGTATTTATACATTGGTCTACCATTCCCACTGCTGAGATGTAGATATCTATTGAAGACCAAAGGCGCTGGAGATGGCCAGTCTGGTATTTATACATTGGTCTACCATTGCAACTGCTGAGATGTAGATATCTATTTAAGTCTAAGAGCCCACGGGAGACGACGGGTGTAGATACGAGGTATCTGGACGGGATACGAACCTCCCCCGGAGTTTCCCCTCACAGGATAAAGGGGCCTCCAGCGACCTTGGAAGTATCCGCCCTCCCTGCGTGACCTTCAGACCCGGTTGACAACAACTTATTTGGACCATCGGTGTAGGCGGCCCCTGGGACATTGCCCTGTGCTACCAAGTCTTTTTTTAGTTTTTATTTTTGTACAATGTTAATTTTTTTAGTAGTGCTCCACTGATCATCTGTGTAAATGTAAACCCTTAAAGGAAAACGAAAATAATAATACAGACAACTTTCCATACCTTGTCGGAACACCCCATTAATCCGGTATATATTCGAGCCGTTCTTATTTCCCCACAAGTTACAAATCCCCACAACACCAGTTTGGTAATTCCTGGCACAGATTCTGCAGCCTGAGGTTCATCACTCGGTATGAAATTGTCATTTCAAATGGAATAATTTGTCACAGATATATTTTCTATTATTACGTGTGTGTTATTACAATCATTATATTCGCGATTGAACGTTGTGGCCCACTGTACGTATTACATCCCAAACACGACGTCAGCCATCTCTGTCTTGAGCTCGATGTACTATCTCAGCAACCGTTAAGCCAGTGAGTTCTTTTAATTGGTCCACGAACTGTGTATTAAGGTAAGTTTATTCCTAATGTACACAGTGTAGACTGTAGTGTAGTAATGTACATAGTGTAGACTGTAGTGTAGTAATGTACACAGTGTAGACTGTAGTGTAGTAATGTACATAGTGAAGACTGTAGTGTAGTAATGTACACAGTGTAGACTATAGTGTAGTAATGTACATAGTGTAGACTGTTGTGTAGTAATGTACACAGTGTAGACTGTAGTGTAGTAATGTACACAGTGTAGACTGTAGTGTAGTAATGTACACAGTGTAGACTGTAGTGTAGTAATGTACATAGTGAAAACTGTAGTGTAGTAATGTACACAGTGTAGACTATAGTGTAGTAATGTACATAGTGTAGACTGTTGTGTAGTAATGTACATAGTGTAGACTGTAGTGTAGTAATGTACATAGTGTAGACTGTAGTGTAGTAATGTACATAGTGTAGACTGTAGTGTAGTAATGTACACAGTGTAGACTGTAGTGTAGTAATGTACATAGTGAAGACTGTAGTGTAGTAATGTACACAGTGTAGACTATAGTGTAGTAATGTACATAGTGTAGACTGTTGTGTAGTAATGTACACAGTGTAGACTGTAGTGTAGTAATGTACACAGTGTAGACTGTAGTGTAGTAATGTACACAGTGTAGACTGTAGTGTAGTAATGTACATAGTGAAAACTGTAGTGTAGTAATGTACACAGTGTAGACTATAGTGTAGTAATGTACATAGTGTAGACTGTTGTGTAGTAATGTACATAGTGTAGACTGTAGTGTAGTAATGTACATAGTGTAGACTGTAGTGTAGTAATGTACATAGTGTAGACTGTAGTGTAGTAATGTACATAGTGTAGACTGTAGTGTAGTAATGTACATAGTGTAGACTGTAGTGTAGTAATGTACACAGTGTAGACTGTAGTGTAGTAATGTACATAGTGTAGACTGTTGTGTAGTAATGTACATAGTGTAGACTGTAGTGTAGTAATGTACACAGTGTAGACTGTAGTGTAGTAATGTACACAGTGTAGACTATAGTGTAGTAATGTACACAGTGTAGACTGTAGTGTAGTAATGTACATAGTGAAAACTGTAGTGTAGTAATGTACACAGTGTAGACTGTAGTGTAGTAATGTACACAGTGTAGACTGTAGTGTAGTAATGTACATAGTGTAGACTGTAGTGTAGTAATGTACATAGTGTAGACTGTAGTGTAGTAATGTACATAGTGTAGACTGTAGTGTAGTAATGTACACAGTGTAGACTGTAGTGTAGTAATGTACACAGTGTAGACTGTAGTGTAGTAATGTACATAGTGTAGACTGTAGTGTAGTATGTACATAGTGTAGACTGTAGTGTAGTAATGTACATAGTGTAGACTGTAGTGTAGTAATGTACACAGTGTAGACTGTTGTGTAGTAATGTACATAGTGTAGACTGTAGTGTAGTAATGTACATAGTGTAGACTGTAGTGTAGTAATGTACACAGTGTAGACTGTAGTGTAGTAATGTACACAGTGTAGACTGTTGTGTAGTAATGTACACAGTGTAGACTGTAGTGTAGTAATGTACATAGTGTAGACTGTAGTGTAGTAATGTACATAGTGTAGACTGTAGTGTAGTAATGTACACAGTGTAGACTGTTGTGTAGTAATGTACACAGTGTAGACTATAGTGTAGTAATGTACACAGTGTAGACTGTTGTGTAGTAATGTACACAGTGTAGACTGTAGTGTAGTAATGTACACAGTGTAGACTGTAGTGTAGTAATGTACACAGTGTAGACTGTAGTGTAGTAATGTACACAGTGTAGACTGTAGTGTAGTAATGTACACAGTGTAGACTGTTGTGTAGTAATGTACACAGTGTAGACTGTAGTGTAGTAATGTACATAGTGTAGACTGTAGTGTAGTAATGTACACAGTGTAGACTGTTGTGTAGTAATGTACATAGTGTAGACTGTAGTGTAGTAATGTACATAGTGTAGACTGTAGTGTAGTAATGTACACAGTGTAGACTGTAGTGTAGTAATGTACATAGTGTAGACTGTTGTGTAGTAATGTACACAGTGTAGACTGTAGTGTAGTAATGTACATAGTGTAGACTGTTGTGTAGTAATGTACACAGTGTAGACTGTAGTGTAGTAATGTACATAGTGTAGACTGTAGTGTAGTAATGTACACAGTGTAGACTATAGTGTAGTAATGTACATAGTGTAGACTGTAGTGTAGTAATGTACACAGTGTAGACTGTAGTGTAGTAATGTACACAGTGTAGACTGTAGTGTAGTAATGTACATAGTGAAGACTGTAGTGTAGTAATGTACACAGTGTAGACTGTAGTGTAGTAATGTACATAGTGAAAACTGTAGTGTAGTAATGTACACAGTGTAGACTGTAGTGTAGTAATGTACATAGTGTAGACTGTAGTGTAGTAATGTACACAGTGTAGACTGTTGTGTAGTAATGTACACAGTGTAGACTGTAGTGTAGTAATGTACACAGTGTAGACTGTAGTGTAGTAATGTACATAGTGTAGACTGTAGTGTAGTAATGTACATAGTGTAGACTGTAGTGTAGTAATGTACACAGTGTAGACTGTTGTGTAGTAATGTACACAGTGTAGACTATAGTGTAGTAATGTACATAGTGTAGACTGTAGTGTAGTAATGTACACAGTGTAGACTGTTGTGTAGTAATGTACATAGTGTAGACTGTAGTGTAGTAATGTACACAGTGTAGACTATAGTGTAGTAATGTACACAGTGTAGACTGTAGTGTAGTAATGTACACAGTGTAGACTGTAGTGTAGTAATGTACACAGTGTAGACTGTAGTGTAGTAATGTACACAGTGTAGACTGTAGTGTAGTAATGTACACAGTGTAGACTGTAGTGTAGTAATGTACACAGTGTAGACTGTAGTGTAGTAATGTACATAGTGTAGACTGTAGTGTAGTAATGTACATAGTGTAGACTGTAGTGTAGTAATGTACATAGTGTAGACTGGTCAGGTAAAGTTTTAAGTTTCGAACTATCTGTCAAGATATATAGTGCGCTGTATATATCAAGCACAAAATATAAAGAGCGACCATTCTATAACGGAAGAATGAAGATGATCGTTATATAGAATAGAATGAATGGCACACAGAAAATGAAGATTACTCCATATTCATGATTTTTTTGCGTCTGTTTTGACAGAAGAAGTGTATTTTATTTTTAAAATATTGATTTTTTTTACTGATAAAATTTCCATACATTGTATATTTTAGTCACTGTACAGTCTATAAGAAATGGAAGCATTTAAGCACTAATGTTTCTTTTGAACATAAAATAAACTTCTATTGTCATTACTGCGATGAAAAAATATTAGGAAGGCTTGATTCATCAGTGATGACTCCTCCCGGCGGTTTCACCAATTTAATCTACCAGACCGCTTCTTTAGAGCTCTAATACTGTATTGGATCATTCTGCTTTTATATGCAACACTGAAGGGTGGAATCTTAGTAATGGGATTTAAGCAAACTATGAACATAAGCTTTTAGGACAGTAGAATTACATTTTGATATTTGCATCGAGCAATGCTCTTCCGCAAACAATAAGGACAAGGTCAGTTAGGCATAAATTATTACAAATCAAAGACGCGCCATATACATACATGTATGTATAATATACATATACATGTATATATATATAAGAAATGGCTATAAGAATTAAGCGCTGTACAGTCGACTACAATTACCCCCTGACCTGCAGGCCTGGATCTTCGGGCATGGCCTGAATGATGACGCCCTGGCGTCGGCCAAGACACACATCTATAAGTACTTCCTCGGCGTGGAACTGAGAAGTGTTCAAGAAGACCTTGTCTGGAGGAGAACTCTCTCAAGGTGGGAAAGTCTCCCTTGCTGAAGAAATTTGTACATATACAACTGTATATATTTCTTTACATATATATATATATATATATACTCCCTTTTATTTACCCTTTAATTTTATATTACCCTTTTATTTATTATGATTTTTTTGTCTGTAACAATTGTGTTTGTGTGTGTGATTTGAAGAGTCAATACAATTGTTTGAATAGTCAATTATCTACCACACCTACACTTTGTTTAATAGCATCGAGATTATATGATAAAAATAGAACTTTTTTTTAACGAATGTGATTTTAACGAATTTCTAGATTAAAATGTTAAATCTGATTCAATCTTTAACTTTACAAAACGAAAATAACTTTTTGAAAATACGGTAATCAAAGGGCTGAGGGACCGATGTTTTATGTAAATGAAACGGCAAACAAAGGGCACGAACATGTGTCGTACTGACCACAGGATTGAATCAAATTTCTCAGATGACGCTAATATGAAGCGACCCATACAATAACACACCATCTCTATAGAGGAGTGGATGGCCGAGTATTTTATAAATAAACACATGGGAGATACCGTGATCTCTAATTCGTTTTATAATAAAAATATTTGACGCTCTTCGAATTTCGTCTTTATTTACATAAAGAAAATCAAATACATTTTTACTTAGGATTGTATTGACACGTTGAAAATAGGAAGGACAAACTTTAGAAGAGAGAGAGAGAGTTAGGCAATTTATTTTGATGTAAAACAAATACTGAAATTTATAAAATACCAGAGTCAATGAGGAAAGTTTACAGAATAAAAAATATCATAATTGATAATCTGTTAATGAAATAATAAAAATTGTCCGACAATATTAGACCGAGCGTCAATCTTTGTAGATTAGAGGTTAGTGCTATGAAGCATTAGCGTGCAATCTGTAATGAAAATTCGAAATTATTATAGACGCGTATCATTCTTTTTTTAATTATTAAACTGGAAAAACCGCTGGGAAGGTTAACCACTGATGTGTCAGGACATCCCATTAATTTTTCCATTGCAGTAAGGGCAGTAAAAATTGCTTATAAAAAAAAAAGATTCATACGCGTCTATAATAGTTTCGAATTTTCAAATCTTAGTGTAATAAAAAAGGTTATAGGGACCTGGATGAGATATTATTGCAGGGTCTTGTAGGAATTGGAGATGTTTCAAAATGTCCTGGAATCACCAGATGTGGGGAGTTTGAGAGAATAGGCTCCATGTGAGAATTGTTATCCTGTCGTGCGACAGCGTGTGGCGACACCAAAAATAGAGAAGATAAAAAGTCACCAGACTGCATTGATAACGTCTCGTTCCATATCTGATGTGACCGGACTTTGTACAAGGCCTCATAAACATATGGGGTGATTTAGCGGTGTTTTTCCCACGGTTCCAGTCTGTGCTGGTGTATAAGGTTGATGTCGCGGTGTTTTTCCCACGGTTCCAGTCTGTGCTGGTGTATATGGGTGATGTAGCGGTGTTTCTCCCACGGTTCCAGTCTGTGCTGGTGTAGAGAGGTGATGTAGCGGTGTTTTTCCCACGGTTCCAGTCTGTGCTGGTGTATAGAGGTGATGTAGCGGTGTTTTTCCCACGGTTCCAGTCTGTGCTGGTGTATAGAGGTGATGTAGCGGTGTTTCTCCCACGGTTCCAGTCTGTGCTGGTGTATAGAGGTGATGTAGCGGTGTTTTTCCCACGGTTCCAGTCTGTGCTGGTGTATAGAGGTGATGTAGCGGTGTTTTTCCCACGGTTCCAGTCTGTGCTGGTGTATAAGGTTGATGTCGCGGTGTTTTTCCCACGGTTCCAGTCTGTGCTGGTGTATATGGGTGATGTAGCGGTGTTTCTCCCACGGTTCCTGTCTGTGCTGGTGTATAGAGGTGATGTAGCGGTGTTTTTCCCACGGTTCCAGTCTGTGCTGGTGTATATGGGTGATGTAGCGGTGTTTCTCCCACGGTTCCAGTCTGCGCTGGTGTATAAGGTTGATGTCGCGGTGTTTTTCCCACGGTTCCAGTCTGTGATGGTGTATATGGGTGATGTAGCGGTGTTTTTCCCACGGTTCCAGTCTGTGCTGGTGTATATGGGTGATGTAGCGGTGTTTCTCCCACGGTTCCAGTCTGTGCTGGTGTATAGAGGTGATGTAGCGGTGTTTTTCCCACGGTTCCAGTCTGTGCTGGTGTATAAGGTTGATGTCGCGGTGTTTTTCCCACGGTTCCAGTCTGTGCTGGTGTATATGGGTGATGTAGCGGTGTTTCTCCCACGGTTCCAGTCTGTGCTGGTGTATAGAGGTGATGTAGCGGTTATTTTCCCACGGTTCCAGTCTGTGCTGGTGTATATGGGTGATGTAGCGGTGTTTTTCCCACGGTTCCAGTCTGTGCTGATGTATAGGGGTGATGTAGCGGTGTCTTTCCCACGGTTCCAGTCTGTGCTGGTGTATAAGGGTGATGTAGCGGTGTTTTTTCCCACGGTTCCAGTCTGTGCTGGTGTATAAGGGTGATGTAGCGGTGTTTTTCCCACGGTTCCAGTCTGTTCTGGTGTATAGAGGTGATGTAGCGGTGTTTTGCCCACAGATCCTGACTGTGCTAATATTGTTCAACCGGTTTAAGTTTATAAGGCCTTTCGACTTATCTTTTAGAACCAGACCTCCAAAGAACGACCCATCCAAGGATGGACTACCTCCCTGAACGTCCACGTCAATAGAACTCTTTGAAATAGATAGGAACGAAAACGCACAGTTGAGCAAATTGAAATCAGCTAATTATATCTATTGATCTATAAAGAAGAGACAAAACATTTCGTAAATTCCCGAAATATAAAATTAAGGAAGCCTCCCCCAGCTTATGCCGAAATATGCTAAATGGATTGGCATATAAGGAACTGAAAAGAGCACTCAACTGTCTTAAATCTCCTGGATTTGATCTGAAGGCAGAAATAAGAATTGAATACTAAATTGGAGAAGTCTCACTTCAGCCTATGTTGAAATGTACTAAATGGATAGGCTTATAAGGAACTGAGGAGACTGTCTTAAAACTCCAGTTTTTGGTCTGAAGGCAGAAATAAGAATCAAACACTAAATGATTTGACCTGTATATAATATAGCCTTCAGGAGTATCCATTCTCATAAAGATTTAAGAGCTTCATTTGTTCTTGGAATGTTTAAACCTTTCAAAATATTTTATCTTCTCTTTTAATCATAATGATAATTGAACACATTTGTTGTAAATATTTGATGACAATAATTTTTTTCTCTCTTTCTCCTTGCTAATATCATATGACTTTACTTTTCGGTCTAAAATTATTGTAAATATGTATAGACAAATGTAAAGACATACATGTATGACAGCGCAAGTGTCCCTAGGAGGACATGGCGCTTTAAATTGAAATTGTTTTCCTCGAATACACACAATACTTCAAAATTTGATTTTATTTAACTATATTTGCATACCAACCCTTTGCACATATTTCAATTTTGTTGATATTTTTTTCTTTTCATATACCTAAAACTTGCATACTAATTATTGTATATATTTCAATTATCTTTCTTTCCTCTTTCTATGTTTAGTTTACCTTTGTAGTGCAAGTGTCCCTAGGGGACATAACGCTCTAAGTGGAAATTGTTTTGTGCTTGTTATTAAAGTTTAAATAACATTTAAACTTTATATATTTTATTCAATGAAGATCAACATTACATAACCATCACAATTAATTATATATCTTAACTACATAACATTAAGCCATCTATTTACAGTTTGTTTTGGTCACCAGTCCAATATTTTTATTTTCACAGAATAAATTATGAGATTAATTTATAAATGAAATATTATGCAAAACAAATAAACAACTATATACATCAATTCCCCCTTCTTAGGCTTGGCCCCTCTTATTTATTTATTTATTTTATTATTATTATTTTTTATATCTCTGTGAAATAAAATTAAATCTATAAATTGAAATAAATAAAGTATCCATGTGCTCTCTATGCAGTCTCTGATGGAAAGTACTAAGGTATGATGGATGGGCTGAAAGTTCAGCCATTAGAGTTGTCGACACGGACTCACAAAAGGGGTATTTGTACCACAGTGGGTCGAGCAGTGTACCAGCTGTCGGAGGGGCCGTGCTGGCGGTGGGCGGAAACAGCTGAAGGAAGTCGCCTGCGTGCTTAAAAAACAGATTAAAAAAGTGTCTGGGGGAGAACTCTCAGGCGGTCTTAGATATATATCAATAGGAACATATGGTTTCTAGAGAATTAGAACACAAAAAAGAACATAATTTCTGTATGATCCAAAGTTATCGACAAGCTTCTCTTTGTGTTTTTTTAAAAATCTTCTTCTGTAAAGTGAAAATGAAGTACAAATGTGATATTGTACTGGGATAAGATGCATCAATTATGAAAAAGGCATCTCCTTATCGTGCAACTTAAAGTTGCTGATAGCTTGCGCCATCTATCGGAATAAAGAATGTGTATTTGGCCAATTCTGGAATAATTAAAAATCAACGAGAATAGTTTATATTTATTCTGATAAATGGCGCAAGCCATCAGCATTTTTCAGTTTCACGATAAGGAGATGTCTTTTTCATAATCTTCTGTAAAGATTACACATATTCCATGAGTCCATGCTCCTCGAGCTATTTAATGATAAGTAGCGGTCCATACCAAAGGTCCTCTCTTTGACTTCCCTTTTTTCCGAGCACCTGTTGAATTATTCCCGTTTTATTTATTATTATTATTATCTAATCAACACCTGTCTCTCTCTTATCTTCCCTGGCCTGGGGAATCTAACCTTTTTTGGACAACCTTGGTGACGTGTAGTACCTTGCTACTTTGCTACAGTGCATTGCGGTTTGTCTGCTTGCTACATCCATTTTAGGTTCAAAAATCATATTTTGGTCAGTAGCCCGTAAAACCATATTTTCTCTCTTTATAACCATCTTGGTCTTGAGGTGGGTAATGCCAGCCAACACATTGACCTGCCCACTCTGTGGGAAAGAACTCTTGCAGTCCATCGGTGGCGAAGTCTTTTCCGCGGTGGACGCCACCAATAAAGACCTTGTATATATTTTTTTATATATATGTATATTTATCAATTATTTTCATCTATTTATTCCTATATTTATCATCATATTTATTTATTCAATTTTGTAATTAACCATATCTAATATTATATGAACATTGTAATAAAATCAGTTTCAATCTCAATAGTTCATAATAATTCCCGGCCTGGGAAGTTTGGGCTACTTGCTGTATTTATGTGAAAACATGGTTTGAGGCCTAATACAAGAATGATGAGGGTTGACCGTCATATTTGCCGTGGTGCCTGGAGTAGAGGGTGGGCCCAAAAGCCGCTCACTGTTTGAAGGTCAAGGTCGAGGACACTGAACTTTGTCATCGTGTCGTTCTCATGTGGATTCATTCCGTCGCTGAACTCATCCCTAACCAACCTACGGCGCACCAATTTTACAACTCTGTTAGGTCGCAGCGGTATAGAGAGCTAACAGACCAAACACACATTTCCTAATTTTTCATAACTTTCCAAAAAATGTTAACCGCATTGAAAGAATTAAATTCGTATATATGGAAAGATCTATATATACATTAGGAAAAACCTCAATAAAAATCACAGGCAATTTCTACTACTTATTTACTATTGATTTCCAAACATCAAATATGGGCGAATTTTTATATAATACGTCCAGGAAGATTACGTTAAAACATAGCCCGATTTGTCTCCAATGAGAAGCCGAAGACCAAACCGTGGCTATCTCCTCTTCGCATGCCAGACTTCCAACTCCAAATATTCCAGGTGGCCTCTTTCTTTGGAATAACCAACATCTCATCATTGAATGTCTTTCTCTACTGAGGGTGGGCCACATGGTCTCTCTATATCTTCTGCCATCATCTCCTCGTATGTACGTCTTACAGTTCATTGTTTCAGGTCGTCCACATACTCTCGCCGTCTTTATCCACGCGGTCTCTTCACGTAGATCTTTCCTTCCAGAACCGTCAGCAGTGTGATCCCCGCTGATCCACATAGCCAGCAAACGTCAGCTTTCGTTGTTTTAGGAACATCCCTTTGTTCCCATTTGATTAAGAACCTGATTGTTTGTCATATGTTCTTGGAATCCTGAGTGCTCTATAAATACAATAGTAACATTCTATATTTACTATAAACATTGCAATACAAGAATAGACTATCAGTAGATGAAATTGACGAAAATGTTGAAAGGATTCTCCACTGATGAGTCAAGCCCTCACAACAAATATCATGTTAGTATTATACGGTGAGTTTCAATAGTTTCAGTTCTAAAAATAAACGTTGACGTTTGTGTACTCATAAAGGATAGATGTTGTAAGCTATTGTTTCATACGGTTTGATGTGGAATTGTTTAGAGAGTATTTAGCTATTTTTATCATCCAAACGGTAATATTAAAAGATGATTGAAGATAAGAGCAAACTATGGAGCTGTCTACAGGCAATGTAGTGAAGGTTACCCAAGCACAGCTGTGACTTATTCCATATGCCAACTGTCAAGTTACATCTACATTGCAGGCGTCACTTGTAGAGGAATTCTTGGCGATGGCACCATCCTTTATGGAAACATTACTATTGCGTATTTGACAACATCTTTATATAGCCACAAACCTTATAATAAGTACACCAAAACAATGCATATATTAAATGCGCCAAGAAAATTTTTTAATTATCCCTAGTACACGTAGTACAAGCTATGGTAATCATGGTGGGTAGAAGTTGGCGACTGCTTTTACTGTAAATGCATCACATGTCTACACATGTGAAGATCAGTTCGACTTTGCACTTACAAATGTGCCAGAGCCCCGTTTGGTTACTTAAACTTGCTGGTGTGGTTGGAATTTTGCAAGAATTTTTTTTTTTTAATTAGAAAAAAAAGTTCCCAATGGGGGGATTCTGACACAGTCCAGAAGACTCCTTAACACCTTCCAGTCCTGCCGCGCCTTCGCCCGCGGCGAATTGTCCCGTCCCTGCCCAGGAAACTCTAGCTCCGAGCCTTCTGCACCGGCGCCGAGCTACAGCCCGTGGCCGTCTCTATCAGCGCCTTCCTCAACCACTGCTGTATCAACAGAAGCATCTGCCAAAGAAACCCAGACAAAGACTGCACCAATTATACAATCCACCACTCCAGAACACCAAAAGAAAGAGCGTCTTCAGACAACTTTACAACAGGTAGAGGACTTGTTCGAAAATTTGAATGCCAACACCATCCTAGAACTCCTGTATAAAGACTATTATAGGGAGGAGATAGAAGACGCTGTTGCCTCTCCTTCTAAGATGAAAGACGTCCTCGAGTACCTGTCGCCTGAGCAGAGGTCTGAAGGAATTCCTCGACATGGCAATAGTCGGGGAGATCTACATTTGTTCAGGGCGGAATGTGACATCGAACCAAACGACCCTCTGTGGGATTCGTCTGATGTAAATAATTTTTAATATATTGTTTTTGTTTATTTTTTTCTTGATTGTTGCTAAAAGTCAATAAAACATTTATCGCTGTCTCTCTCTGTCTCTCGAAAAATTATTCCATTTTTTAATTGAATCAAGGAAATATATTTATTAAAATAATAAAAAGGTTTTGTAAGAATAAAATAGCATCGCAAGTAGAGATTTTTGAATTAAAATTTTTAAAAAGAAACTTATCCTTGGAGGCCTGACGTTTTCACCTTAAAACTGAGAAGTGGTTTCAAGCTAATGGCCCTCATCAGTCCAATCGTAATTCGTAAGCAGAGCCAAAAGTGATTTTTAAATTGTATTTAGAGGTCATTACAAAAGGAGCAAACCTTTACAATTTAGGTTTGATACTAAGAAGTTATTTTAAGCCAAGCGCGACCCAAGTAAGATAACAGCAGGCTCGCGGCATCTCTGATCTTCAGTATCTCTCATCAATATATATATAAACATTTTAATCGTCTGGTTCGTATTTAGGCCTAGCTTATCATTGCTAGCACATTATTAGACGCAAAAGATCAAATGTTGAAAATATTTTGTTGGATGGGGTTGTATCAAATTAACGTAAAGTGATATTTTTTCAAACTAATCATTTTTTAAAATTTGCTTGCAGAAAATATAAATAAAGTAAGGAAATCATCCTCGGAGGCTTTTTTAAAAATTATTATATATTTGTTAATTTGAAATTCGAGCATCTTGTTTTAAAGGATATAACGAGAATTTGTCTTAAGTCTGAACTTGTGGCATCCAGTCTGTGAGACTGAACGATCGTTAAAGACACACTCAATGTTTGGTGTGACGTTATTTCTCTCCTACCCCTTAACACCTGTGAGACACCTGTGAGTAAGTAATAGAACAATTTTGCACATCACCGACACTTTATTTGCATATTCACACACACAAGGCCTTTATTAAGACACCAGTCTTATACAGATTCTTCTCTCTCATTGCCGACTTGCAACGATATCCTCACGATGATCAATAACCATTTTGTAGTGGAGAAGAAAACGATGAATCTATAAGTTCTTTTTTTTTCTGTTTACTGTTTTGTAAAAGTTATACAGGGACAGAGCAACTATTCAACTTGATATGGCGCTGGTTAAAATACTTTACAATGAGGTAAGTTGGCTGTCGTTTACTTTTGAGAAGAACATCTCTCTTCTCTAATATACTGGTACCTAAAGATGTAATGAGATATTTCAATTTCTATTTTTCTTTGCAAAGATGGCATACTGTGAAGACATTAAGACGCGAATGTTTCTTTTCACAAATAAATCAAACTTCTACTGTCCTAAAAGCTTATGTCCATAGTTTGCTTAAATGCCATTTCTAAGATTCCACCCTTCAATGCAGCATATAAAAGCAGAATGATCCAATACTGTATTGGAGCTCTAAAGAAGCGGTGATTTTTTCATCGCAGTAAGGACAGTAGAAGTTCGATTTATGAGGTTGATTTATTTATGAAAAGAAACATTCGCGTCTTAATGTCTTCATTCGTTATACGTGTATAGAGGTGGCGCGTTATTGCTTTGTATTAATGGCATACTGTATTCCTCTCAGTGAAGATTTTGGTATGGTTTTCATTTGCATATTCTTCTCCAGCGTTCTGCTGGCCCAGTAGACAATTGTCTCTCCACATTCTGTTCAGCCATTGGTCAAATATTTCTATAGCAAAAGGGTTGAGTCTTCATGGTAGAGAGATGTCTTAACCATCTTACCTTATATGGGAGTGATAAATGGAGGCTTGTTACTCTTCTCTCCATCAAAACTACTGAATCGATTATTAAATAAAAATCACATAAAGATAGCTAAAGATATAGCTTCTTAACATACAGTCTTTTCAAAGCTTATACAGATTAACTCATTACGAACTAGATTTTATATTTTGGGGTCTGAGAATGATGCCGCTATCATATTAGTGAATTCCTGCCATCATTATTATTAATGTCGGAAAACAGTTATGTGAATATGTTGTGATATATAGAAATCTGAGTTATGTAAATTTATTTCTATTCTAATCAATAAATATGTAAATATGTCTTACTTTAAATATTGTGCTTGATTGTTAGATCGAGCATCGGGTTTCAGTTAGCCTACCTTTAGGAGTACAAAGACTTTCCTGCCATATAGAGAAAGACCGGCGAACTTCTCCCACGACCAGAAGAAATTCAGGGCATCTAGGTGAAGCAGAAGCCTGGGCGTAGACACGCTTTACTCGACAATTAATATACAAACGAATAATAAAATAAAATAATAATAATTAAGGTTTTTTTAAGCTTCGTTGGACAAACATTCATTTGAGCAGAACTAGGGAGAAACCACGACACTTTCTTAGTAATTTTATTAAGTTCCTTTTTAATTCTTTGACAAGAGTTTCCATTTCTATCTCAGTTTAAACGTTACCCATTTACTTCATGAAGATTTAAATAGATTTAGTTTTAAAAGATGTTCAGGTCTAAGATCTGCCATACCACTCTTCAACAGCTGAAAACCTTTTAGGCAGATTCTTGACTGTAGGATATCCCGAAATCAATCTCAGACAGATGCCATAACAATTTGTAGAAATCATTAAAAACGGAAAAAAGTAAAATAAAAATGTCTAACTCTCTTCAACCTGGGACGGCCACCCAATCTGACAGAAATAAAAAAACTAAAACAAGTGACTCTACACATGTAAATATTAGTGTGTACATATACTACTGGCTATTCAAATTGTTACATCAGTAAGAAATAATAAATTGGTATTATCAAGCTCAATTGAACTATACTGGAAGAATAACAAGTGATTAAACTTTCAAGCAATTTAGAGGTATGGATGCAGAGAAATTAGTACCCAGAAGAACCACCTCTAGAAGCAATAACATACGCCTAGACATTCGAGTCAAAAATAGATTTGATGACATTCACATCCACAGCTTCCCATTCATATTCAACACGATGCTACAGTTCATCGACAGTAATGACTGGCGTGTGGTGACAAGTCTGTCGCTCAGCAACCAGACGTTTTATATTGGTGACAGATAAGAAGAACGTGCTGGTCAGAGCAGCATCCGAACATTTTCTGTATGTAGGAAGGTCCGTAATGAGCTAGCAGGCTCTCTGGCAAAGGCTGGACGGCCCAACTAGACGTAAGAGACCACCTCCGTACCATCAAAACTCAATGTCTGCAGGAATGGAAATCTAACCCTGCACATGACTGGTACAGAGCAGGAAGGACAAGCACTGGTTCTGTCCTCCCAAGAGAACAACAGTCTTTGATTTCCAGACTCAAGTCTGGTCATCTACGGACAATGACTTTCCAGAATGATTGCAATGTTTTCCCACTATGTACTAATTGCAATTCTCAACCTGCAACCCCAAAACACATTATTGACTGTATTGATCCATTGATGATCTCTACTCACCCCCAGCAGACACCATCAACAAGCTTTACAAGCTTGATACCCTAATATGATTGAGTGGAGATAAGAAAGAGGAATATGAAGGAAGGTCCGTACAATACCGGCAACATGCGGTCGTGTATTATCCTGCTGAAACGTAGCATTTCCCAGGTCTCGAATAAAGGGAACTACCACTGACCTTAACAGATCAGAAATGTAACGGGGACCATTTTAAGTTCCGGGATTGTGAACAAGAGATGACCGAGACATGTATCCAATGACATATCATATCTCCAGGTGATGGACCAGTATGACGATGTCGAATGCACGCTGGCAATGTGCCTTCTCCACGTTGGCGATAAACACGGATGCGGCCATCATGGTGATGTAAACAGAATCTGGATTCATCTGAAAACACTTCACGGCATTCTTGCGTCCAGGTTCGTCGTTGTTCACACCATTGAAGGTGCTCCAATGCTGTGATGTAGAGTTAAGGGCTGCCGAAGCTATGGTCATACACTTCGGTGACAAAGCCACAACACAAGCTTTGGCGAACTGAGAAGCGTTCACCTAGAAAACATGGTTTTGGGCTAATGGCCCTCATCAGTCTAGGGCGGACTTTATTCCATGAGATCCACACGGGATCAATTTCCTCCCGACAAATTTTCCATTTTTAAAAATATATTATAAAAATTTCATCAATATCATTATAAAATATATGTTTTTTTGTTGGTATAAAACGCGGACTTCAACAACAAAACACAAAAACGCGCGAGGTACTAAAAGCAGACGATACAACCCAGTGTAACCAGATTCTATTATTTTTAGGGTGTCTGATGACATGTTTTCGTCACAGAGTAAACAACAACAACAACGGTGCAAGTTTCATAAAAATATGTTTTTGTACTTCTTGTAAATCTATTGAAGCCTGTATAACCTTAGGGATCCAATTCATATACAGTCGACTCTCGATAATTTGAAACTCGTTAATTTGAATCTCTCGATAATTTGAAACGTTTCCCCGGTCCCATGAAAAATACTCTATAAGTTGAATAAAATCAATATTAATTGTTCCCCTCGGTAATTTGAGGTTGAAGGAATAGTATCTTGCCGCAAATGAACATTTGTTATTAATTGTACAAATGTTTAAAATAATAAATTACGAAATGTGAGAGAGATCAAGCACTTATTTAACCTTGTATCAACATAGTATGTATATCCCGACACTGCCAAAACTTCAAACTCTTGTTTACTTGATTTTTTCCCCTCCCTCTACCTCATGGTTGTTTAAACTCTTATTATTTTGAACTCTTGATAAAGTGAAATTTTTCTCTGGTCCCTTGAGTTTCAAATTATCGAGAGGCGAGAGTATTGTAATTCTAAGGAATAGCAGCTTTTATATCCGCTATAACTTATCGTAGCGTCTCTTGAAAACAAGAGAAGTGTAATAAATTATAACTTTTCACCATTAAAATATATATTTTGTTGTGAATCTATTATGGGGTGATAGAGGAGAAAAAATGAACATTTTAAGTCACTAAAAATGAGAAAAATATATTTTCAGTTTTGTAGTCAAACATATATATCGTTGTGAAAAAAAAGTAAAAACGTGATATTGTACTGGGATATATATATCATAGTTCTTAAAAATAAAGATACTTCGGCCAGTAAACCTTTTTATTACCTCGACGTTTCGACAAAAATCTTTTGTTCTCGTCAGGAGCAAACAAAAATGAAAACATTTGGCAAGGCGTTAAAAATTATTCTCAGAATTTTATTCTAATTTAATTGTAAGAATTATGAATGCCGGCCAGACAGCCTTATCTTCATTATATATGGTCATTTAATGGTGACAGTTGAAATAATTTTGCTTTTTATCTTTTGTCAATTTTTATTTAAATTAGTAATCTCTATAAATATTTTTATTTTACATATTTACAGATCACCTTGAATCCTGAATATATTTTTAGAATGATTACAAGATTTGCGGACAGAATTCTTGAAGCAATTACAAATTGTTATGACGTTTTCCAGTCGTCGCTTGTTTACGTTCAAGGTTTCTAAACAAACAAAGAGGGTTTTGGGTGGATGTAACTTAGCTCAACGTACTTCATTGTAAGTACATATACATGTAAAGTTCGTAAACACCACAACAAACAATCCGCAAATATATTCAGAGAACAGGCTAAATCAACGTTTAGTTGATTTCTGTTCCACTAGATTGCGCTTTGCCATCTAAAAAGCACATGTGCTCGTGGTCAGGATATGAATTCTTTATTTTTAATATATCTTATATACCAAGTGTTTACGAAATTTTGGGACAACCTTGTATTTAATAGTGGAAAGAGAGTTAAAAAAGAAGTGGATAGACTTGTCTTCAAAGTCCGCCCCCAGAAGGATCCTCCTCGTCGACCTTGTCCTCGGGGGGTCAGCTTCCTTGACACCTTCTCTAGCACCGTCACACTCGCTCCACTTTCACAGAGCCAACCCGGCCTGGTCAGCTTCAGGCCAATGACAATGTTATTTTTACGGGTTATCACACAAAAAACAATAAACTAGGGCCTACCGTAAGAGTAACTTAATACACCGAAGAACGTACACTCAAGAGTACAATACTAACAACAAAAAGGAGATTAAAACAACTCACGATTTGTTAAATAAAACAAAACAGTACTTATCTTTATTGTAGCGTTGGTAGGGATCGGACTCGGATGACACCGGGATGCGAAGAGATCCCCAGACACGGAAAAACACGAAGAAAAACACTTTAAGCGTCAGACATGGCCACATTCGTCCAATGAGAAGGCGTGAGAGATTGGTTCACTAACAAACGAAGATAACATTCTTCCCGCTAAAAACTGATCAGAAAAAACTGAAAATGTTTGTCAATATAATTTGACACCAACACCTTCTATCCACTGGGATTTTCGCCCTCGGGATACTCCGACACCTACTTGCCGGGAGACCTCGATGTCGATTTACTGTCACCAGACTGTCAAACTATGTTCCAAAACTGTTGTCTTTATATAACTTCGTGCTCACTTCCCATACGCTGTCTGTCCCCCAGACTTTTTTGTCCTGCCGGCTTATCTCACCCGGTGACACCCCGCCAGTTTATCCCGATGACTCTTGTAATAAAGAGCAAGTTGTCGCAATATATTTTTATAACTAGCCTCTAACTGGGGGCTGCTGCATCTTCAACAAAGAGCAACATAGAAAAACAATCACAAGATGGGGAGAAAAGCTTCTTTCATTATTAATCTCCCCGTCTTGTGATTTTTATTCTATTTAACGAATAAGGAGATTATCATCGTCTGCTACATATTGATTTGCCCCCAAAAAGACCTTATCGTTGTTTTTAGCTGCTCGAGAAGCAAATTTATCGAACAAAGATACCATAGAGATTTAAACTATGAAAATGTATTTTAAATTATTCCATTGTTGACGCATCATTCTCGATCATTTTCCTGTCATCAGCATTTGTACTAGCTTTCCATATTTTTGAATTAAAATGTAAATGTAGAGGTGATTCTCCAACAAGAGGATCTGCTAAACCTATTGTTGTCGTGTCCAATAAAGAGCCTCAGATGCCTTCATACATCTCTATCACAGCATGCTCTTTATTGAAAAATGGATACCGTTGCCACGTTAGTCACCTTGGACCAGAATTTTATCAAATATTCCAAGGGTCCAGGGGGGACTGATGCGGTCGGATTTTATTGATGAAAACATTTTATCATGAAAAATAAAAAGAAGGGCAGACGAGCAAAGATCTAAGTTCAAAAAGACGAGAAAGGAAGAATACTTCTAGACAGTGAGGGTAAAAACAAACGGACGATATCAATAGAAAACACGCGAACAAAAGATACCAAACAAACGACCTGCTTGCTATACCCCATAAATCAAAATAAGAACCTTTCATTTATATAGATGACAAAAATAAACCTTTTTTCAAAAACACATACAGAGGGAAATGGGAATTTTATATTTATATTTGATATCTTGGATTTTCATATGTTATCAAATATTATATAAAACATTAAACGAATTTAAAATGGCGCCATGGAAGTATAAATTTCCTATTTTGAATCCGAATTGGTATTAAACACGGTATTTTGATTCTAATAATTTTTGCCGATTTTTGGATCGCTAATTCGACCAGGCAACCTTTATCTTCACGATCAGTTTATAGATTTTATTCCACAGAGCTTGCAGTGTATATGTTCTTTATTGATTAGTTGTATTTTTATTAACATTGATGTTATTATAATCTTGGCAATAAATCCTGTTATACGGTTGAAGGGACAGGTCCCAAGAAAAGTATTGTTGTGGAATAAATGAGCTTTAGTTACTAGTAGGAGTATGACCCCGAATGTGTGCTCCATCCTCACCAGATCTTACTGTTTAAGCTGCTCCGTTTTTAGTATTATGGGTAGTTATACTTGTATAATTGCGTATAGTTTGCCGTTTTTATTTTTAGTATTTCGGGGAGTTCTTCATGTATAGAATTGCGTATAGGTCGTTTTTATACAACAATGAAAATCACAGTGATTGAGGACTTCTGAAGTGTTCTTGTAAATCCGATGGATTGATTGGTCGATACTTGGTGTAACCAGCAGAACTTAGGTTGTCTATATTATCCATTCTCTGTGCTCTTAGAAATCTTGTCACGGTAGAGAAGACAAGTATTTCAAAAGCTTAATTAAAAATAATTTATTAATTAATTAAACTTATATATTGCAAAATGTGTCAAAATGGATTTTTCAAGTGGTAATTTACAAGCATGGTAAGGGGTGATGACTATGCAAATATTTACGATGATAAGCAACAGATTATTCAAATATAATTATTATGTGACAATATTTCATGGTTAATTTGGTATCATTTAACACATGTAATAAAATCTGCCCATCTCTCCAATCGTATAATGAATCCAGGGGTATATTTTGAGAAAATTTTGGTAAATGCGTGTTTTGTATTTGATCAGTAATGTTCTTGTTGCGTAAAGCATGTCTACACCCAGGTTCTGCTTCTCCTTGACGTCCTAAACTTTTTGTCCCGGGAGATGTTCGCCGACCTTTGTCTAATGGCGTCTTTCTACTCCTGACTGAGGTTGATCTAACACCAAAGACGATTCTACATTACTGGCTCACACACACTTTGACATATTTACATATATATTCCGGGTATACAGGATGAGCAGCCTTTGTACTCCATTGTTAGGAGCGGCTGCACATGGCGTCTGTTCCTCATGTCAGAGGCGGCCATTTATTTTGGAGCTAAGTCGGCCTGCCACTGAGTAGTTCTCCCAGACTTAATGACAAAGGCAGACGCATTCTACTTCACCCAGTGTGGAGATAAGAAAGAAGAAGACATATATATTGATTAAACATAGAAATAAATTTACCTAACTTAGATTTCTATTTCACAAACAATAGATTTACATAACTGTTTAGTTCTGATTATCACAATCCCAAATCGGTGCTGCACATCTTAGCAAATCAATCGACGATCCTTCTTGTTTAATATACAGGTGTAGTATTCCCATGTTTGAAAATAAAGGACAACAACGTTGACAAAAACATCCACCCATTCCAAGCAGACAAATTTCTCTGGCAAGTCAACAGGCCTATAAAAAAACTGTTAACCTTTTGTTCTCTTTCCAGACAAAATGCTGGCAAAGATCCCGTGTTGCCGGGTCCTTGACATTGCTCAGACTTTGGCGTCTTAACTTTGACGTCAGCCTACTTCATATGTCCTTTGTTTTGTTTTTAAAACATACTAGAGAACTAATTTATAGGATGACAGCTGCAACCCTATTTAAAATTATGTCGTAAATACATCTATTTATACAATATTTATGTTTATAGTTCATTTAAAATACCCATTCCAAGAGTCTAGAAACAGTATCACTATAAAAGAAAGATCGAAAAATGCAATATAACAGCGGTATGGTATATTAGACTGGCGAAACCGCTGGGAAGGTTCACCACTGATGAGCTAGGCCCTCCCATTAATTTTTCCATTGGAGTAAAGGCAGTAGAAATTGTTTAATTTTAAAAGCATCTTCCGCGTCTAGAATAGTTTCGAATTTTCACATCTATTTCTAATAAAGATTCTTCCATGCTTTTACATTCTGACACAATCAATAAGGAATCAAGGAATCAAGGTTTTCTTTTCTTAGTTCTTTTATTTCTCGAGCTTTCGGCCTAACATGTCCTCCAACACGGAGATCCTGAAGTACTACATGTATCTCCATATATATGTCCAGGGTAGCCTAGTGGACATGGCATCTGCCCGGTAAGCGGAGCACTGTGGGTTCGATTCCCATTCATGGACACTTTATTTTTCAGTTTATCATTACTCTTTACAATTCATCCTTTCATACTTCATACATGTATCTTCATGGGCATGTTAGCCTGAAACCTTGAGAAATAGAAGAAATGTGAAAAGAAACCAAACCCTTGATTCCTTATTAATCATGTCAAAACATCTCATTTATAGGCCTATATACCTATATATATTGATAGGTCTATAGACCTATATATATTGAATAATATTCATATTCTTCTATCTTTCAGATTTTTATATTAAAAATAAGGCTACCTCTCCCTTCAAAATAGAGGCAAAAGTCATACGCAATCAAGTAACCGCCTCTGAACATTCTAGAGAATACCCATCCAAAATTTGTAATTTGCACCCGTAGAAGGGTGCCTTGCCCAAAAGCATGTACTATGTTGTTGTCGTTTCCAATGAAGAACCTTCAAATGTCTCCATACATCTCTATCACAGCGGTCGCAATGTAATCTATCTTGGGTGTGTAAAGCTGCTGCTCTGGGTCCATGTCAATATTCTGTTGTTGTGGTGTCCAATGAAGAGCCTTCAAGTGTCTCCATACATCACTATCACAGCGGTCGCAATGTAATCTATCTTGGGTGTGTAAAGCTGCTGCTCTGGGTCCAGGTCAATATTCTGTTGTTGTGGTGTCCAATGAAGAGCCTTCAAATGTCTCCATACATCTCTATCACAGCGGTCGCAATGTAATCTATCTTGGGTGTGTAAAGCTGCTGCTCTGGGTCCATGTCAATATTATGTTGTTGTCGTGTCTAATAAAGCCTTCAAATGGCTCCATACCTCTCTATCACAGCAGTCGCAATGTCCTCTATCTTGGGTGTGTAAAGCTGCTGCTCTGGGTCCATGTCAATATTCTGTTGTTGTCGTGTCTAATAAAGCCTTCAAATGGCTCCATACCTCTCTATCACAGCAGTCGCAATGTAATCTATCTTGGGTGTGTAAAGCTGCTGTTCTGGGTCCATGTCAATAGTCTGTTGTTGTCGTGTCTAATAAAGCCTTCAAATGGCTCCATACCTCTCTATCACAGCAGTCGCAATGTCCTCTATCTTGGGTGTGTAAAGCTGCTGTTCTGGGTCCATGTCAATATTCTGTTGTTGTCGTGTCTAATAAAGCCTTCAAATGGCTCCATACCTCTCTATCACAGCAGTCGCAATGTCCTCTATCTTGGGTGTGTAAAGCTGCTGCTCTGGGTCCATGTCAATATTCTGTTGTTTTCGTGTCTAATGAAGAGCTTCAAATGGCTCCATACCTCTCTATCACAGCAGTCGCAATGTAATCTATCTTGGGTGTGTAAAGCTACTGTTCTGGGTCCATGTCAATATTCTGTTGTTGTCGTGTCTAATGAAGAGCTTCAAATGGCTCCATTCCTCTCTATCACAGCAGTCGCAATGTAATCTATCTTGGGTGTGTAAAGCTGCTGCTCTGGGTCCATGTCAATATTCTGTTGTTGTCGTTTCCAATGAAGAGCCTTCAAATGGCTCCATACCTCTCTATCACAGCAGTCGCAATGTCCTCTATCTTAGGTGTGTAAAGCTGCTGCTCGGTGTCCATGTCAATTTTCTGTTGTTGTCGTGTCCAATGAAGAGCCTTCAAATGTCTCCATACCTCTCTATCACAGCAGTCGCAATGTAATCTATCTTGGGTGTGTAAAGCTGCTGCTCTGGGTCCATGTCAATATTCTGTTGTTGTCGTGTCTAATGAAGAGCTTCAAATGGCTCCATACCTCTCTATCACAGCAGTCGCAATGTAATCTATCTTGGGTGTGTAAAGCTGCTGCTCTGGGTCCATGTCAATATTCTGTTGTTTTCGTGTCTAATGAAGAGCTTCAAATGGCTCCATACCTCTCTATCACAGCAGTCGCAATGTAATCTATCTTGGGTGTGTAAAGCTGCTGTTCTGGGTCCATGTCAATATTCTGTTGTTGTCGTGTCTAATAAAGCCTTCAAATGGCTCCATACCTCTCTATCACAGCAGTCGCAATGTCCTCTATCTTGGGTGTGTAAAGCTGCTGCTCTGGGTCCATGTCAATATTCTGTTGTTGTCGTGTCTAATGAAGAGCTTCAAATGGCTCCATTCCTCTCTATCACAGCAGTCGCAATGTAATCTATCTTGGGTGTGTAAAGCTGCTGCTCTGGGTCCATGTCAATATTCTGTTGTTGTCGTGTCTAATGAAGAGCTTCAAATGGCTCCATACCTCTCTATCACAGCAGTCGCAATGTAATCTATCTTGGGTGTGTAAAGCTGCTGCTCTGGGTCCATGTCAATATTCTGTTGTTGTCGTGTCCAATGAAGAGCCTTCAAATGGCTCCATACCTCTCTATCACAGCAGTCGCAATGTAATCTATTTTGGGTGTGTAAAGCTGCTGCTCTGGGTCCATGTCAATATTCTGTTGTTGTGGTGTCCAATGAAGAGCTTCAAATGGCTCCATACCTCTCTATCACAACAGTCGCAATGTAATCTATCTTGGGTGTGTAAAGCTGCTGCTCTGGGTCCATGTCAATATTCTGTTGTTGTGGTGTCCAATGAAGAGCTTCAAATGTCTCCATACCTCTCTATCACAGCAGTCGCAATGTCCTCTATCTTGGGTGTGTAAAGCTGCTGCTCTGGGTCCATGTCAATATTCTGTTGTTTTCGTGTCTAATGAAGAGCTTCAAATGGCTCCATACATCTCTATCACAGCAGTCGCAATGTCCTCTATCTTGGGTGTGTAAAGCTGCTGCTCTGGGTCCATGTCAATTTTCTGTTGTTGTCGTGTCTAATGAAGAGCCTTCAAATGTCTCCATACCTTTCTATCACAGCAGTAGCAATGTAATCTATCTTGGGTGTGTAAAGCTGCTGCTCTGGGTCCATGTCAATATTCTGTTGTTTTCGTGTCTAATGAAGAGCTTCAAATGGCTCCATACCTCTCTATCACAGCAGTCGCAATGTAATCTATCTTGGGTGTGTAAAGCTGCTGCTCTGGGTCCATGTCAATATTCTGTTGTTGTGGTGTCCAATGAAGATCTTCAAATGGCTCCATACCTCTCTATCACAGCAGTCGCAATGTCCTCTATCTTGGGTGTGTAAAGCTGCTGCTCTGGGTCCATGTCAATATTCTGTTGTTGTGGTGTCCAATGAAGAGCCTTCAAATGGCTCCATACCTCTCTATCACAGCAATGTCCTCTATCTTGGGTGTGTAAAGCTGCTGCTCTGGGTCCATGTGAATATTCAGTTGTTGTCGTGTCCAATGAAGAGCCTTCAAATGTCTCCATACCTCTCTATCACAGCAGTCGCAATGTAATCTATCTTGGGTGTGTAAAGCTGCTGCTCTGGGTCCATGTCAATATTCTGTTGTTGTCGTGTCTAATGAAGAGCTTCAAATGGCTCCATACCTCTCTATCACATCAGTCGCAATGTAATCTATCTTGGGTGTGTAAAGCTGCTGCTCTGGGTCCATGTCAATATTCTGTTGTTTTCGTGTCTAATGAAGAGCTTCAAATGGCTCCATACCTCTCTATCACAGCAGTCGCAATGTAATCTATCTTGGGTGTGTAAAGCTGCTGTTCTGGGTCCATGTCAATATTCTGTTGTTGTCGTGTCTAATAAAGCCTTCAAATGGCTCCATACCTCTCTATCACAGCAGTCGCAATGTCCTCTATCTTGGGTGTGTAAAGCTGCTGCTCTGGGTCCATGTCAATATTCTGTTGTTGTCGTGTCTAATAAAGCCTTCAAATGGCTCCATACCTCTCTATCACAGCAGTCGCAATGTAATCTATCTTGGGTGTGTAAAGCTGCTGTTCTGGGTCCATGTCAATAGTCTGTTGTTGTCGTGTCTAATAAAGCCTTCAAATGGCTCCATACCTCTCTATCACAGCAGTCGCAATGTCCTCTATCTTGGGTGTGTAAAGCTGCTGTTCTGGGTCCATGTCAATATTCTGTTGTTGTCGTGTCTAATAAAGCCTTCAAATGGCTCCATACCTCTCTATCACAGCAGTCGCAATGTCCTCTATCTTGGGTGTGTAAAGCTGCTGCTCTGGGTCCATGTCAATATTCTGTTGTTTTCGTGTCTAATGAAGAGCTTCAAATGGCTCCATACCTCTCTATCACAGCAGTCGCAATGTAATCTATCTTGGGTGTGTAAAGCTGCTGTTCTGGGTCCATGTCAATATTCTGTTGTTGTCGTTTCCAATGAAGAGCCTTCAAATGGCTCCATACCTCTCTATCACAGCAGTCGCAATGTCCTCTATCTTAGGTGTGTAAAGCTGCTGCTCGGTGTCCATGTCAATTTTCTGTTGTTGTCGTGTCCAATGAAGAGCCTTCAAATGTCTCCATACCTCTCTATCACAGCAGTCGCAATGTAATCTATCTTGGGTGTGTAAAGCTGCTGCTCTGGGTCCATGTCAATATTCTGTTGTTGTCGTGTCTAATGAAGAGCTTCAAATGGCTCCATACCTCTCTATCACAGCAGTCGCAATGTAATCTATCTTGGGTGTGTAAAGCTGCTGCTCTGGGTCCATGTCAATATTCTGTTGTTTTCGTGTCTAATGAAGAGCTTCAAATGGCTCCATACCTCTCTATCACAGCAGTCGCAATGTAATCTATCTTGGGTGTGTAAAGCTGCTGTTCTGGGTCCATGTCAATATTCTGTTGTTGTCGTGTCTAATAAAGCCTTCAAATGGCTCCATACCTCTCTATCACAGCAGTCGCAATGTCCTCTATCTTGGGTGTGTAAAGCTGCTGCTCTGGGTCCATGTCAATATTCTGTTGTTGTCGTGTCTAATGAAGAGCTTCAAATGGCTCCATACCTCTCTATCACATCAGTCGCAATGTAATCTATCTTGGGTGTGTAAAGCTGCTGCTCTGGGTCCATGTCAATATTCTGTTGTTTTCGTGTCTAATGAAGAGCTTCAAATGGCTCCATACCTCTCTATCACAGCAGTCGCAATGTAATCTATCTTGGGTGTGTAAAGCTGCTGTTCTGGGTCCATGTCAATATTCTGTTGTTGTCGTGTCTAATAAAGCCTTCAAATGGCTCCATTCCTCTCTATCACAGCAGTCGCAATGTAATCTATCTTGGGTGTGTAAAGCTGCTGCTCTGAGTCCATGTCAATATTCTGTTGTTGTCGTGTCTAATGAAGAGCTTCAAATGGCTCCATTCCTCTCTATCACAGCAGTCGCAATGTAATCTATCTTGGGTGTGTAAAGCTGCTGCTCTGGGTCCATGTCAATATTCTGTTGTTGTCGTGTCTAATGAAGAGCTTCAAATGGCTCCATACCTCTCTATCACAGCAGTCGCAATGTAATCTATCTTGGGTGTGTAAAGCTGCTGCTCTGGGTCCATGTCAATATTCTGTTGTTGTCGTGTCCAATGAAGAGCCTTCAAATGGCTCCATACCTCTCTATCACAGCAGTCGCAATGTAATCTATTTTGGGTGTGTAAAGCTGCTGCTCTGGGTCCATGTCAATATTCTGTTGTTGTGGTGTCCAATGAAGAGCTTCAAATGGCTCCATACCTCTCTATCACAACAGTCGCAATGTAATCTATCTTGGGTGTGTAAAGCTGCTGCTCTGGGTCCATGTCAATATTCTGTTGTTGTGGTGTCCAATGAAGAGCTTCAAATGGCTCCATTCCTCTCTATCACAGCAGTCGCAATGTAATCTATCTTGGGTGTGTAAAGCTGCTGCTCTGGGTCCATGTCAATATTCTGTTGTTGTCGTGTCTAATGAAGAGCTTCAAATGGCTCCATACCTCTCTATCACAGCAGTCGCAATGTAATCTATCTTGGGTGTGTAAAGCTGCTGCTCTGGGTCCATGTCAATATTCTGTTGTTTTGGTGTCCAATGAAGAGCTTCAAATGTCTCCATACCTCTCTATCACAGCAGTCGCAATGTCCTCTATCTTGGGTGTGTAAAGCTGCTGCTCTGGGTCCATGTCAATATTCTGTTGTTTTCGTGTCTAATGAAGAGCTTCAAATGGCTCCATACATCTCTATCACAGCAGTCGCAATGTCCTCTATCTTGGGTGTGTAAAGCTGCTGCTCTGGGTCCATGTCAATTTTCTGTTGTTGTCGTGTCTAATGAAGAGCCTTCAAATGTCTCCATACCTCTCTATCACAGCAATCGCAATGTAATCTATCTTGGGTGTGTAAAGCTGCTGCTCTGGGTCCATGTCAATATTCTGTTGTTTTCGTGTCTAATGAAGAGCTTCAAATGGCTCCATACCTCTCTATCACAGCAGTCGCAATGTAATCTATCTTGGGTGTGTAAAGCTGCTGCTCTGGGTCCATGTCAATATTCTGTTGTTGTGGTGTCCAATGAAGATCTTCAAATGGCTCCATACCTCTCTATCACAGCAGTCGCAATGTCCTCTATCTTGGGTGTGTAAAGCTGCTGCTCTGGGTCCATGTCAATATTCTGTTGTTGTGGTGTCCAATGAAGAGCTTCAAATGGCTCCATACCTCTCTATCACAGCAGTCGCAATGTAATCTATCTTGGGTGTGTAAAGCTGCTGCTCTGGGTCCATGTCAATATTCTGTTGTTGTCGTGTCTAATGAAGAGCTTCAAATGGCTCCATACCTCTCTATCACAGCAGTCGCAATGTAATCTATCTTGGGTGTGTAAAGCTGCTGCTCTGGGTCCATGTCAATATTCTGTTGTTGTGGTGTCCAATGAAGAGCTTCAAATGTCTCCATACCTCTCTATCACAGCAGTCGCAATGTCCTCTATCTTGGGTGTGTAAAGCTGCTGCTCTGGGTCCATGTCAATATTCTGTTGTTTTCGTGTCTAATGAAGAGCTTCAAATGGCTCCATACATCTCTATCACAGCAGTCGCAATGTCCTCTATCTTGGGTGTGTAAAGCTGCTGCTCTGGGTCCATGTCAATTTTCTGTTGTTGTCGTGTCTAATGAAGAGCCTTCAAATGTCTCCATACCTCTCTATCACAGCAATCGCAATGTAATCTATCTTGGGTGTGTAAAGCTGCTGCTCTGGGTTCATGTCAATATTCTGTTGTTTTCGTGTCTAATGAAGAGCTTCAAATGGCTCCATACCTCTCTATCACAGCAGTCGCAATGTAATCTATCTTGGGTGTGTAAAGCTGCTGCTCTGGGTCCATGTCAATATTCAGTTGTTGTCCTGTCCAATGAAGAGCCTTCAAATGTCTCCATACCTCTCTATCACAGCAGTCGCAATGTAATCTATCTTGGGTGTGTAAAGCTGCTGCTCTGGGTCCATGTCAATATTCAGGTGTTGTCGTGTCCAATGAAGAGCCTTCAGATGTCTCCGTACCTCTCTATCACAGCAATGTCCTCTATCTTGGGTGTGTAAAGCTGCTGCTCTGGGTCCATGTCAATATTCAGTTGTTGTCGTGTCCAATGAAGAGCCTTCAAATGTCTCCGTACCTCTCTATCACAGCCATGTCCTCTATCTTGGGTGTGTAAAGCTGCTGCTCTGGGTCCATGTCAATATTCAGTTGTTGTCGTGTCCAATGAAGAGCCTTCAAATGTCTCCATACCTCTCTATCACAGCAGTCGCAATGTAATCTATCTTGGGTGTGTAAAGCTGCTGCTCTGGGTCCATGTCAATATTCAGGTGTTGTCGTGTCCAATGAAGAGCCTTCAGATGTCTCCGTACCTCTCTATCACAGCAATGTCCTCTATCTTGGGTGTGTAAAGCTGCTGCTCTGGGTCCATGTCAATTTTCTGTTGTTGTCGTGTCTAATGAAGAGCCTTCAAATATCTCCATACCTCTCTATCACAGCAATGTCCTCTATCACAGCAATGTCCTCTATCACAGCAATGTCCTCTATCACAGCAATGTCCTCTATCACAGCAATGTCCTCTATAACAGAAATGTTCTCTATCACAGCAATGTCCTCTATCACAGCAATGTTCTCTATCACAGCAATGTCCTCTATCACAGCAGTGTTCTCTATCACAGCAATGTCCTCTATCACAGCAGTGTCCTCTATCACAGCAATGTTCTCTATCACAGCAATGTTCTCTATCACAGCAATGTCCTCTATCACAGCAATGTTCTCTATCACAGCAATGTTCTCTATCACAGCAATGTCCTCTATCACAGCAATGTCCTCTATCCCAGCAATGTCCTCTATCACAGCAGTGTCCTCTATCCCAGCAATGTCCTCTATCACAGCAGTGTCCTCTATCCCAGCAATGTCCTCTATCACAGCAGTGTCCTCTATCACAGCAATGTCCTCTATCACAGCAATGTCCTCTATCACAGCAATGTCCTCTATCACAGCAATGTCCTCTATCACAGCAATGTCCTCTATCACAGCAATGTCCTCTATCACAGCAGTGTCCTCTATCACAGCAATGTTCTCTATCACAGCAATGTCCTCTATCACAGCAATGTCCTCTATCACAGCAATGTCCTCTATCACAGCAGTGTCCTCTATCACAGCAATGTTCTCTATCACAGCAATGTCCTCTATCACAGCAATGTCCTCTATCACAGCAGTGTCCTCTATCACAGCCATGTCCTCTATCACAGCAATGTCCTCTATCACAGCAATGTCCTCTATCACAGCAATGTCCTCTATCACAGCAGTGTCCTCTATCACAGCAATGTCCTCTATCACAGCAATGTCCTCTATCACAGCAATGTCCTCTATCACAGCAATGTCCTCTATCACAGCAATGTCCTCTATCACAGCAGTGTCCTCTATCACAGCAATGTCCTCTATCACAGCAGTGTCCTCTATCACAGCAATGTCCTCTATCACAGCAGTGTCCTCTATCACAGCAATGTCCTCTATCACAGCAATGTCCTCTATCACAGCAATGTCCTCTATCACAGCAGTGTCCTCTATCACAGCAATGTCCTCTATCACAGCAGTGTCCTCTATCACAGCAATGTCCTCTATCACAGCAGTGTCCTCTATCACAGCAATGTTCTCTATCACAGCAATGTCCTCTATCACAGCAGTGTCCTCTATCACAGCAGTGTCCTCTATCACAGCAATGTTCTCTATCACAGCAATGTCCTCTATCACAGCAATGTCCTCTATCACAGCAATGTTCTCTATCACAGCAATGTCCTCTATCACAGCAGTGTCCTCTATCACAGCAGTGTTCTCTATCACAGCAGTGTCCTCTATCACAGCAATGTCCTCTATCACAGCAGTGTCCTCTATCACAGCAGTGTCCTCTATCACAGCAATGTTCTCTATCACAGCAATGTCCTCTATCACAGCAATGTCCTCTATCACAGCAATGTCCTCTATCACAGCAGTGTCCTCTATCACAGCAATGTTCTCTATCACAGCAATGTTCTCTATCACAGCAATGTTCTCTATCACAGCAATGTCCTCTATCACAGCAGTGTCCTCTATCACAGCAGTGTTCTCTATCACAGCAATGTCCTCTATCACAGCAGTGTCCTCTATCACAGCAATGTTCTCTATCACAGCAGTGTCCTCTATCACAGCAATGTTCTCTATCACAGCAATGTCCTCTATCACAGCAATGTCCACTCTCACAGCAATGTCCTCTATCACAGCAATGTCCTCTATCACAGCAATGTCCTCTATCACAGCAATGTCCTCTATCACAGCAATGTCCTCTATCACAGCAATGTCCTCTATCACAGCAATGTCCTCTATCACAGCAATGTCCTCTATCACAGCAGTGTCCTCTATCACAGCAGTGTCCTCTATCACAGCAGTGTTCTCTATCACAGCAATGTCCTCTATCACAGCAGTGTCCTCTATCACAGCAATGTTCTCTATCACAGCAGTGTCCTCTATCACAGCAATGTTCTCTATCACAGCAATGTCCTCTATCACAGCAATGTCCACTCTCACAGCAATGTCCTCTATCACAGCAATGTCCTCTATCACAGCAATGTCCTCTATCACAGCAATGTCCTCTATCACAGCAATGTCCTCTATCACAGCAATGTCCTCTATCACAGCAATGTCCACTATCAGGTTGTACAATCGCCCTCTTATAAAAGAAGCCCTTCTCCCCGACTTGTGCTTCAATAGCGAATAGGGAGATTGTCTTATTCCATTTTAAAATCACACACAGACAAAACATGATCATTACTATTTTCAAAAATGTATTTAATTTAGAAAGAGAATTATAATTCTATAAACCGATTTATATAGGTTAAAAAAATAGTACAAATGTGATATTGTACTGGGATAAGGTGCATGAATTAAGAAAAAGGCATCTCCTTATCGTGCAAATGAAAGTTGCTGATGGCTTGCGCCATCTATCAGAATAAATATCAACTATACGTTAATTTTTAATTATTCCAGAATTGATAAACTATCTATGACTAAAATTCAACGAATAGTTGATATTTATTCCGATAGATGGCGCAAGCCATCAGCAACTTTTAGTTGTACGATAAGGAGATGCCCCTTTCTCCCCTAGATACAGTATTTTAATACCTATATATTATACCTCTTATCCTTTTGTCTAAAACACTCATAAGCAGAGTTAGACAATATTTTAATTATACACATATAGGTTTTATAAAATAATTTATGAAATATAAATTAAACTTAGTTCCCATGTTATATGACGTGTTTATATTTTCTCTCTTACCTAAAATATAAATAGAAAATATAAGAATGAACATGTTTTAATATGACATTTAAAAATGATCCCGCGTGAGTTTCTTTTCAACGAAAAATCTAAATTTGTTTTAAGGAGAAATAACGATGATTTCTAACCTTAGGAATGAGGTATGAAAGGATGAATTGTGAATGGATGGGAATCCTTGGATATTTTTATTTTTCCGTTTATCATTACTCTTCACAATTCATCCTTTCATACCTCATCTCTAAGGTTAGAAATAATCGTTATTTCTCCTTAAAATAAATTAGGATTTTTCGTTGAAAAGAAACTCACGCGGGATCATTTTTAAATGTCGTTTTACAATCACAAGCCGCATTATATTGTATTATGTTTTAATATATATATGACATTATATATATAATATTGGATTCTAAACTCTCCCTGTCTAAATGGAGTTTTCGTTAAACTTATTAATGGTCTTGGATACCGAACATTATGCTCAAAATGGATGGCAAAACCTCGAACACGAGAAATGTTGCAAATTCGGAAAGAGGTTTGTTTAGACCTCATAGAGACTGGAGAACCTTCTCGGATGGTTGGTGTGATGTGATGAGACTTGGATTACACCCAAAAGAGACTTACGTTATACAAAACAATATTTAGGCCAATGCTTTCTTATGGATCGGAGATCTGGTATAAAAAATAAAAATAAAAATCGTAAAAAAAAAAATAAGAAAAATAAATTCATTTCAAAACCAAATGCTATTATGCTGGCACGGAGTTCTAATTGTATACATAGCATAGCCAAGATGCCTTTGCTTAACGATTTCATTGAATCCAAAGAAATGAAATATGAATTAAATAATTTAAATTTAGAAGAAAAACAAAAATATAATTTAGATATCCCAAGCATAATAACGGATTTTATTGAATTTAAAATGACTTCTTTAAAGAACAACACAGATGAAACTTTTCAAAGCTTCTTCCCTAGCAACATACCAAAATATTTCCGACCAAACTTTCAGAATTCTCAATTCATTTTTAATCATGGAAATTTCAGAAGCTTTTTAAAAAGAATTAAAGCGATGGAAGACTCGAGTTGTTTTGCGGACATGAGGAACAAACCCCAATACATCTTTTACTAGATTGTCCTGTTTTTTTCAAGACTACAGAATCGAAAATAATTTAATAGTAACAGATCCAAGTATTTTTATTTCCAGTAAAGAAATGTATATTAAATTTAATATATTTTGTAGATATACGTATTTTAAATTATAAAGCAACAAATATCTTTTAAGAAACTGAGAATTTATATTATGCTTATTGCACATTTTGACAGACACTTCTTCCTTTGTACACAGTTTTTTTTTCTCGTTTTTTTTCTCTCTCTCTCTTTCTCATTGTTCATATGACTATTCTATTCACGGCCTAAAATTATTGTCTATATATGTATAGACAAATGTAAAGACATACATGTATGACAGCGCACGTGTCCCTAGGGGGACATAGCGCTTTAAATTGAAATAAAATAAAAAATGAGACTTGGATTTATCATTGTGGCCCTTCTTTGAAGCGCCAATCGATGCAATGGAGCCATATGACATCGTTAAAAAAGAAAAACCAAGGCTTTAACTTTCCAAGGACCTGATATTTGTCTTTTGAGACCGAGAAGGGCTGATATTCATGGACATTCTCAAAATAAATTCTCCTATCAACAAGGAAAGGCATTGTAAATCATTTTAAAAGATTAAAAAGCGTAATTGAATTTCATCAGGATAATACGAGATCTCACACCTGACTTTGGCGAAGCTATCATGGTATGGGTTGTCTCACCCTGCGTACAGCCCTGACCTGGAACCCTCAGACTTCCACTTGCTTGGAAGATTAGAGAGGTATTTTTGCATTGTAAAATATTTGAAACTGATGAAATTTTGCTCCAAGCTGTTAGCGGGTGGTTTAAGAGAGTTGATAAAGGCGCTTTACCAAAGTGCTTTTACAAGTTGAGAACAACGCTGGATGTGTACAGAAGGAAGGTGGATATATTGAATGGCTATAATATAGGGTTGTTCCAAAAGTTCGTGTTTTTCTTAAAAAGTTGTTTTTCTTATTAATTGGCGAATAATATTATTACGGCGAATACATAATAAAACATAATACAATTACTTTATACATAAAACAAAGACATTATACATAACGGCAAATAATATTGGTATTTCAATTTTTTTGCAAGTGTTTACGAACTTTTGGGACAACCTTGTATATAAAGGATTGTCAAGAGTTCTTATATACAGAAATCAGTCTTCTAGTTTTTCAATGAAAAAAGATATTACCGATTGTGTGTTATTGACCGAACTGTTGCATATTTTTCGTAATTCTGCGTATTGCGTAGTATAGGGTTGTCGGTACAGCGTGATACGATATCCTTCCTCTGTTTACGTACAGGGTTTGTAACCTCTCAGTCGAAACTTTGTTGACATGTGGGTTTCCAAAGCGGACACAACATTTCCTGAATTATTACTGGCGGATGTATTCACGCCACCGTAGCATGTTTTGGGAAAACAACGCGCAGAAAACTTATTGTTCTAGGACAGAGGTCGGCAAACTGCGAGCCACATGCGGCTCTTTGTATGTGAATCTGCGGCTCTTTATATAGTTCCACGTGGAAAATTAGGGAAGACCAACTTCGGAATGAGACAAAAATTTATTTCAGGCAAGAACAAACTATGAATGATAAACAAAAGATAAGCAAAAGAGGGAAGTGTACAGAGTATAGCAAAATATAAACATAAAAAATAATACTCTGCTAATAAAATAATAAATACTTTGTTACAATATAGTTCCATACGTAAATATTATTTATCCAAGTACTATTTATTGTTGGCAAGAAAAAAATTGTGGCTTTTTAAAAAAATTTATATTTTGTAAATTGTAATTTTTGACTCTTCAGATTCAAAATTTGCCGACCCCTGGTCTAGGATAACATTTCGAGCCATGGAACTTCATCAGGTCAAAAACCGTATTATATAATTAAAAATGTGTAAAGAGTTAGTACAAAAGTGAAATTGTACTGGAATTAGGTGGATAAATTAAGTAAAAAACATCTCTCGATTGTGCAACTAAAAGTTGCTGATGGCTTGCGCCATCTGTCGGAATAAATTTCAACTATTCTGGAATAATTAAAAATCAACGATTATTTGATATTTATTACGACAGATGGCGCAAGCCATCTTTTAGTTGCACGATCAGGCGATGCCTTTCTCTTATTTTAAAATATGATATTATATATTTGCATATATCTATTGTTTTTTAATATATCAAAATGACACACACTTAATATAGTTGAAACAATAAATCTTTTACATACATATCCAACTTCATCTTATTCTATAGCCATGACTCGATGAAAGGTATTCCCCAGAACATTGGGTTTTTCTAGATCAAGAAACAAAAAATGTCGAGTTTTAAAAAAAATCCTATATATCCTCAAATATAAGATTTATTAATTCAATTCATTTTCTTTCCAGGTTTTAATTTGCCAAAGAAAACACATAACTATCTTTGTTTACTCATGAAAACAAACGATACAAATATATCGGCTGCTATTACTGCCATCTATTGGTATAAATATGAATTGAAACTTGATTTATTTTATTTCGGAAGGTAGAATTGTGAACATATTTCCCTGATATATTAGGAAAATCTAAACGTGTACGCATTCGTGTTGGTTGGTCAGCGTAATGTACCTCAGAAAGTCCACAAGGTAATCACGTGCCCTTCATACTGTCTTCTTTCTTATCTCCACTCTATCATATTAGAGTATCAAGCTTGTTTGACAACCATCATGATTGGGTGAAGTAGAATGCGTCTGCCTTTGTCATTAAGACTGGGAGCACTACTCAGTAGCAGGCTGACTTAGCTCCAAAAGAAATGGCCTTTATACTGTAATCAGGATAAACCCTCCCTACTGTATGACAAGCTAACCGAGGGGCCAAGATTCCAGGAAGATGTTGGGAAAAGATGGATGGACTCCAGTTGCGGGGGGATGGCCCATGTGGGAGGGGAACAGGCGCCGGCCGGTACGGTATTCCAGTGTGACATCTGCGGTAAGAGAAGAAGCGACAAGTTGTCTCCGTGAGTGTGGCCGTGTGGATGATCCTGGAAGACGGTGTCAGTGAAACTTGCCCGAACTGGACGGCAGCTGGCTGTTGGCAAGCAAGATCCTTCTGGTAGCGGAAATTGGAGGCAATTCCATCAAAGTGGAACTAATTCTAATTCCATTAGCAGCTACTGGTGTGTCGCTGTATCTACATAGCCTTGTTATTTAGAAACCTTGTACGCAAACAACGGCGTCTTAAAATCGTCGCAACAATATTAAATCACACACACAAACAGCTTCATTAAAACCACCAGTCTTTTTACAGATTCACCACAGGAAGGAAGCATAGATGGATATCCTATATTCCAGGCAGCACAGAACCCAACAGCCTCCAGGTCCGACACATGTCCAGTGGCCACAGAATCCACCGTACATAGGTTAGCGTATCACTGAAAAGGCGAGTGTGGAATCAGCCGCGTTTTTAGTCTTCGCTTTCCTCATTCAAATGAAACAATGTTAAATCAGGGCCAAATTATTGTGAACTACTGTAATTTCTGGAAATGTTTATTCTACACCAATGAGTGGCCACATCACGCCCAGCCAATTGTACACCAGGACACATCTCTGGGACATCTTCCTTTCAAGTTGGATTATAAGTTATATAAGATACTATCATATAAGATACTATTCAACTTAAAATTACCGAGGGAACCAATTAATATTGATTTATTCAACTTATCGAGTATTTTTCAAGGGACCGTGAAAATATTAAATTATCGTATTATGTTTCAATTTATTCCCTAGTAGACACAATATAGTACAGGCCATGACGACAGGCTGACAATACCGTAAGTCCCTCCTCATATTTTCACATGTAGAAAACAATTCGTTGTTGCACCTATACAGAACACCGTTACATTCGACTGCTGTACCAGAATGCATCAAAAGACGCACATTGTGAGACAATTGATTACTTCCAACTTAAAATTTCTCGATACGGGGTTCGATCCAGAGTCCCTTGTTACTGAAAGAGGTGAAAGGTCATCCGTCATCATATGTAAATGTGTTAAGTAGATTTTCATAATTACGTTGTGTGTGTTTCCAGGGATTGGAGAGTCGAACCCCAACTGTGGCGACACATTTAGGTCAACCAGGTCACCATGAATGACTCATGACTCTTCCTTGACGACAAGCTCTTCCCCTCTCATCTTTGCGGCTTGTTTATCTTCATTAATTGCCTCCTACACACGTCTTTCTGGTGAAACAACTTCCGCCCAGAAATTTAAATATATAACTAGGTGTATTGGAATATCTTCCATTGTGAAATATATTTACATTTTAGTTAACATACTTTGAATTAACGATTACCATTTTAGTGTTTTCCAAAATTCAACGAAAGTTTCTTTTGGTATAAACAAATAGAAAATAATTAAAATAGACTTTACCAATAGCGATTGGTTTCCTCGATTTAGCGATTATATATGAATTACCACTGAGATTCAATTGTGTGACTGAGATCTGACGTATGCCATAGTTTAAAACCTGGATTTACTGTATTCACGGCTCTCTCTTCGAACCTGATCACCGTGTTAGGTCTACACATACGCTGACGAGGACCAACGTTCCGAAACACGTACGTCGAGGCATGTTGTAATTGACCCTAGAGGAAACGTTGCAGAGATGGTTTCAGAGAAGACACGTGGAAGAGCAGAGAAAGAATGTCAGGCCGCCGACAAAGGGGGCAGTTCCATCAGACAGATGATTTTGAAAGGATCATGGTGTTTGAGATGACTTGTTGGTCCATACGTTAAATGACAGCTGACCCGCACGTAACATCACAGGCTGTGGAACATGGGAAGTGACGGCGTCAGCACGCGGGTTTCAACACATCTGTCAACAAATGGTGGCATCCCACAAGTCTGTCGTCATTTCACAGAATGTTCGGCACATTCCTGACCGCGACCTGAACCATTTCACAGAATGTTCAGCACATTCCTGACCGCGACCTGAGCCATTTCACAGAATGTTCAGCAAATTCCTGACCGCGATCTGAACCATTTCACAGAATGTTCAGAACATTCCTGACCGCGACCTGAACCATTTCACAGAATGTTCAGCACATTCCTGACCGCGACCTGAGCCATTTCACAGAATGTTCAGCACATTCCTGACCGCGATCTGAACCATTTCACAGAATGTTCAGCACATTCCTGACCGCGATCTGAACCATTTCACAGAATGTTCAGCACATTCCTGACCGCGATCTGAACCATTTCACAGAATGTTCAGCACATTCCTGACCGCGACCTGAACCATTTCACAGAATGTTCAGCACATTTAGACCGCGACCTGAACCATTTCACAGAATGTTCAGCACATTCCTGACCGCGACCTGAACCATTTCACAGAATGTTCTGCACATTCCTGACCGCGATCTGAGCCATTTCACAGAATGTTCGGCACATTCCTGACCGCGACCTGAACCATTTCACAGAATGTTCGGCACATTCCTGACCGCGACCTGAGCCATTTCACAGAATGTTCAGCACATTCCTGACCGCGACCTGAACCATTTCACGTCAATAAATTGGCCTACAATCAAAGAGTCCGTTAAGAAGACTGCCACTGAGTACATAGTACAGACGTGTTAGTTTGAAATGGTGCTTGTCTAGATCAACATGGATTTCTGAATCGTTCATGGTCGTCTTCTTAAACGAATAACACTTTTGGTTTTCCAATTATAGTCCCTGTGTACAGGTGTAGCGCTGGCAGATCGAATCCGACAGTATATGTGGAAACTCTACCACGTGGGGCGCCATCGGTTAAGTTGAATATAAATGGCTGAAATTAGACAATTAGCTTGATTATATCATTTATTTAAATATTTTCTTATTTTTAAACTATATTTATATAATTAATTGATGAGAGAAGTGTGGACGCGGGCACCGCTTGGAGGCGCTGCATGAAAATGAACTGACCAATGGGAATGGTCAACCGTCAGTCTTCTTCCTTGTTTATACCTTTAGACTGCCTTTGTTTTACTGCTGTGTGCGGTTGTTATTATATCCTCAATATATATCCGTACATCCAATAATAATAATAATATATTTATATAATAGCTTATTTGGCTGTTCTTTCTGTATCATTGACCCACAACATTAATTTATGTAAATGTTTTATATTTTAATCGTGAGAAACCATACCTCTTAGAAATCCCAACAAAATAACTCGCTGAAATTGTTGAGCGCGACGTTATAAAATCTCGGGGAGAATTCACTCTGTTGAGTAAAAACATCAGACCTCCAGAAAAAAGTATCTTTTCAAAAACCTTTTTCTTCTCTAAATTCAGGCACGAACGCCTTTCTACATTATACCATGTTTTCTCCTGTAGAAGGGTGTTCGTGCCCGAAAACTAGAGAATAAAAAAAAAGGTTTTTGAAAAGAAACTTTTCCCTGAAGGTCTGATGTTTTTACTCAATATTTATACAAGGAATTATTGAATCCACTCTGTGTATTGTCACAGAATGTGGTGGTCGGTGAAATCATCATCAATCACATGATGCCATCATATTTTATTTGTAAATAGTTTGCTTAGATATATATCTCAGTTGTACACTGTGTGACAAGGAAATTACTGAAGAACTCCCCCATTACCTGACAGCCCTTGATGCAGAGAGGAAGGCCCTATATCAACAATTTAAATGTACCAACACTTCACCCTACGTATTGCTTTCAGAAATATATCAGCAAACAAATCTAAGGCAATAGCTTACTATAAATATTTCAGATCATCATTATGTAAGGACCAGTCAACAAGTGAATGACTTTGAGACGAAGAGTAAAGCCAGTTCAATTTCTATGTAAATAACACAAGATGATTATTACCTTACCCAATTGGGAGAATCTGTATGGGGCAAGTCCCTAATAAAGACTTTTGTGTGTGTGTGCGTGATATATATCAGTTGTGTTTGGCTATCTGACAAATTTGGTAAATACCTTCCTTGTTAAAATAAATTTGTTTTATAATTACTCTATGTTCTGGTCTCACTTATAATCTTGATATGGACCAATCTAACATTGACATGAAGTCAACACCCCAGTGCAACAATATTGTCACAAAGTATTTATTATATTTTATATTCACAGATTATTCATTTTTTGATAAATTTATATTTGCTACTCTGGAAACTTCCCTCATTGTTTATCTTATAAATGTTGATTTTGTGTTTACATTAAATAAATTGCGGTGTCATCTTGAAGTTTGTCTTTCCTAATTTTCTACGTTACAATATCATTCATTAGATAGTAAAAAGATATATATTGAATTAAATAAAATATTTATTTGCCAATATTTCGGCTGGCTGAACGCCAACCTTTATCGAGGTATTAATTTTTCTATATATGTATGTAATACCTCGATAAAGATTGGCGTTCAGCCAGCCGAAATATTGGCAAATAAATCTTTTATTCAATCCAATATATACCTTTTTACTATCTAATGATTTAAGTATGGATTGCTCTATTTTCAGAAAAATATCATTAATATCATATAGGAGCACGTCAGTAAGAAGAGAACTGTAGTTTGATTTCATCTTACGAGAGAATCTAGAAAATTGTCCAGAATGTTTTGATCTTCCCGAATTAGCTCATGAAAATAATAAAAAGCAGAGCTATAATAACATAAAAATAAGTAGATTTCAGAATAAGACAAGTAGTTCTCTTTAGCGTTTTTTTAATCCACGGTGTTGGAGCCACGGATGTCATTTGATGTGACAAAACCGTCTGCAATTCACAGATAGCGTGGCTGACTGACGTATTTAGGTACACCTGTACTTACGTGGACATAGTTCCGGCGTGCAACTTTTCTTATAAAGTTGGGAGAATGAATTTTTTTTTAAATTTATTCTCAATATAGAATTTTATTATTTTAAAATTACAAAATATTTTCTCACAATGAGTTTCTTATTATTACAAAACGCTAGCTTTCAAGTGGGCTTAATAAAACATTCTTGTAGGATATAGTCGATGTTTTATTAAGCCCGTTGAAGAGCGATTATCACTTGAAAGCTAGCGTTTTGTAATAAAAATAAACTCATTGTGAGAAAATATTTTGTAATTTTAAAACTTTTTTCACAATTTTATCATGAATAATGTTTATTATACATTATATAATATCGTGAAGAGATAGAGGCTGCCTGGCCGGAATTCATAGTTCTTCAAATTAAAGATATTTTGGCCAGTAAATATTTTTTTTTTCTCGACGTTTAGACAAAAATCTTTTGTCCTCGTCAGGAGCGAACAAAAATTAGAACATTTGGCAAAATATACTGGCCGAAATATCTTTAATTGTAAGAATTATATAATGTAGTACTTGTCAAATGTAAATATACCCATATCACAATATTTAAAAATATTTTCTTGTTTTTATTTTCAAAAGTCAAATATACATAACTTTTCTCCTTGTTTGGCGCAAGTATCCCTTGCGGGATATAGCGCTTTGGAAATAAAATAATTGGAAATTGGATTATGCTAATAAATTATTTTTAAAAAGGTGATTTGTGAGGTTCTATATTGTATTAAGACATCAAAGTTCAAATCCGCAAAGCGTTTTAAAGAATGATATGGTTTTAATTATACACATACCATATATCTCGATAACAATAACAAACTTTATTAAGACATTTGGTCTTATATAGACTCACCACAGAGTCAAAGAAAGGAAAGACAACAATTGTAAAACGACGTTTGACAAATTTTACCGCAAATGTTTCTTTTGAAAGAAAAATCGTAATTTTATTTTAAGGAGAAATAAAGACAATTTCTATCCTTAGGGAAAAGTAATGATGAACGGAAAAATAAAAGTGTCCAGAGATGGGACCCAT